>JAWDGP010000586.1:602500-731657 GCA_033675545.1 Elysia crispata | reverse complement strand
GGACCACAACTTATATTATTGATATGACATAGATTAACTTTGTAGAACTGAATCGAATGACAGAGCTCAACATTCACCTTTCGTTTCCAGATGGAATTAAAACAGTGTGACCACAAAACAGCAAGTACAAATTTGTAACTTTTTAATTGAAGACTGTTTAGAAACAACTGAAGCCATCGGCAGGTGCTCGGCATACAAAAGTTATCTCCGACTTGCTAGGGAAATAAAATCAGTCACCAATAATTATGTAATTTGAATTTGTGCAAAATTTCTTTTTCTTTCAGTCTTGCTACCAGAATGTAATCGTGGTAATCTGCGGCTGCGCGTCGCCATTGTATATCATTACACCAGGGGTGACAGTGTGTGACATGCTCAACAACACCATTGGTAGAGATATTTTTATTATTGTTTCTCAAATTAGTAGTAAACTTCTTACCTCACAATCGTTTAAATGGCCATGCTTAATTTTTGTACTCTTCTATGAGATTACTGATGCTATTATTGATATTATTAAACCATAGAGCCTATAATGCGTTAGGACATGGAAAAGTTTAAAATTTTCTCCTTCTTTTTATTCTCTGAAACTCTATTCAGTTGCTTGGGGTTTTGTTTTACAATTCAATCCTTTCATATTTTACCATCACCCATTCCCTCTGATGGAATGCAAATACTTACAGATGATGGGAAAACAGATCTGATATTAAAGTTATATTAAAGAAACTAATCAAATTACAAAATAATCCCACAATTATGTAACATCGTATTGAAATTCATAGAAGCACTAGATCAGTTTACATTTTTTTCTTTATACCAAGTAAATTAACACAACATAGTCCTCCTAACTATATAGCGGTATCAAGCTAAAGCAGTGCTACGGAACAAATGAAGTCTAGTAGAGCATTTTTCCAGGTAATCGTCAAACATCAATACTTTTGAGTCTTATTGAGGAAGATGACATCATTATAAATCCTTTAATTGCGCTCTGTCATTTAACAATGAGCACTGTGGTTGGCTCATGGAAGCAACTGGGGACCGGGATGCCTGGTGGATTCTTGTCGGCGACCTTTGCCCCACAAGGAGTTCACAGGCCTAAGTCAAAGTCAAGATTGTGGTTGGCTATTTGCTTAATTATGAAGAAACACTGCTCAATTACGTATTCATATTTACATTTCTTCTAATGTTATTCAATCATGAGCTTTCTCTATGTTTAATATAAAGACTTTTAATAACTTTTGTAAGTTATACAATTTATAGTTTTTTTGTATTATAATGAAGAACATTATAATCATTTTGATATTTTTTTTAATCATCATCGTCACCATTATCGGAGTGATTCTTTCCATCATTTTTATTATCATTATTTAGATGAAATAAAACATAATAGAATGCATTTAAGATGCAACTAAAGCAGAATGGCAGCTTTTACTACATTTAGAACTAGTCATGGGTTTATTCTTTTTCTTTTATCTCCTTCTTCTTTTCCTATCTGTTCCACTTACTCTCTCTCTCTCTCTCTCTCTCTCTCTCTCTCTCTCTCTCTCTCTCTCTCTCTCTCTCTCTCTCTCTCTCTTCTTCTTCTTCTTCTTCTTCTTCTTCTTCTTCTTCTTCTCATTCTCCTTCTCCTTCTCCTTCTGCTTCTCATTCTCCTTCTGCTTCTGCTTCTGCTTCTGCTTCTCCTTCTCCTTCTGCTTCTGCTTCTCCTTCTCCTTCTCCGTCTCCGTCGCCGTCTCCATCTCCTTCTCCTTCTCCTTCTCCTTCTCCTTCTCCGTCTCCGTCTCCGTCTCCGTCTCCTTCTCCGTCTCCTTCTGCTTCTGCTTCTGCTTCTGCTTCTCCTTCTGCTTCTGCTTCTGCTTCTGCTTCTGCTTCTGCTTCTGCTTCTGCTTCTGCTTCTGCTTCTGCTTCTGCTTCTGCTTCTGCTTCTCCTTCTGCTTCTGCTTCTGCTTCTGCTTCTGCTTCTCCTTCTGCTTCTGCTTCTCCTTCTGCTTCTGCTTCTGCTTCTCCTTCTCCTTCTGCTTCTGCTTCTGCTTCTGCTTCTGCTTCTCTTTCTGCTTCTCCTTCTGCTTCTCCGTCTACGTCTCCGTCTCCGTCTCCGCCTCCTTCTCCTTCTCCTCCTCCTCCTCCTCCTCCTCCTCCTCCTTCTCCTTCTCCGTCTCCGTCTGCTTCTGCTTCTGCTTCTGCTTCTGCTTCTCCTTCTCCTTCTCCTTCTCCTTCTCCTCCTGCTTCCGCTTCCGCTTCTGCTTCTCCTTCTCCTTCTCCTTCTGCTTCTGCTTCTGCTTCTCCTTCTCCTTCTCCTTCTCCTTCTCCTTCTCCTTCTCCTTCTTCTTCTTCTTCTTCTTCTTCTTCTTCTTCTTCTTCTTCTTCTTCTTCTTCTTCTTCTTCTTCTTCTTCTTCTTCTTCTTCTTCTTCTTCTTCTTCTTCCTCCTCCTCCTCCTCCTTCTCTTCCTCCTTCTCCTCCTCCTCCTTCTTCTTCTTCTTCTTCTTTTTTGTAGTTTTGGAACATTGGGTATATACGATTTTTGTTCACACAGTTTTTAAAAAATACTTGTAAAAAGAATATGAATAATTAGATAGTCTACAACGTCAAAGTAATACACGCAAATGTCTCATAATAAGACAGCACTTCAGTTATGATTTATGTGTCTTCAAAACATTTGGTTTGTTTTGTTCTTATTGTTGTTGTTGTTGTTGTTTTTGTTGTTGTTGTTGTTGTTGTTTTATTGTTGTTTTGTTTGTTGTTGTTTTTTGTGAAAACATACTGAGACACTGGATTTATGCAAAATAAAGTAGACTATACAAAGGAGATGTAAACATTATCTGAAGTAGACTTTCTGATCTCAAGCATGAGCATCTTTATAATAAGGAGTATAGCAAGTCACCTTCGCAGTTCGTCTCATCTTCTCCATTTGGGCAATTTTTTTCACCGTCACAGATTTTTCTAAATGATCTGCATGTATAATCTGAACATGCGAAAGCGTCCTCTCTACATTCATGGTCTGTGTGCTAGAAAAGGTCGATTGCAAAACATCCTCGTGGAATGAAAGACGGGCTTAAAATGTAAGGCATTAAAATGTATCAATCGACTCTATTGAAAAACGAAAACCTGACTGTCAGTGCGCATTTTTCATTGAAAATATTTACTTGTACCCTCGAATCCTTAAGTTCTTCTTGTTAGGTAATTTATGTGAAATTGAATGTTTATAATATTAAGTATGCTTATTGAAATTTGAGTCCAGATTCACGTACAATCTAAAAAAAAAACGTTAATGTCGGCGACTGGATATGACAATAAATGGGGACTATGCATTATGCCCCCGTAGTGAATCAATTAAAAATACAAGTTCATAAAGTCTAAGATTTCTTTCAAAAAGTATAGACATCTAAGAAAATGGTGCATATAAAAAGCGTGAACATAAGGAAGTGCATCATATCGACATTTAAAGGTAAATGGGTGGTATTATTAGCTGAAATTTACGAAAATGCTTATTGTGCTAGAAAAAATTATTACATCTTTGTTAGAGGGAACAAGGAAGAGGAAGAAAGAATTTTCGAAATTTTTAAAAACGCATTTTATCACTTTGGGATTAAAATCTATTGTCGTATTAAACCAAATAAACTTGAAGGCATGAAAATATGCCACAAACTAATGCAGAGTGCACACATGTAGTAAGGTGGCTTTTCAAGAGATATTGTACACTAATCTTATTGAAGTTTATCACACTAGATTATTTCTCTATAAAGAGGAGTCTTCCTAAATAATTTATATGAAGCCTTTTCACATAAAATTTTCGTTAATGTTAAACAGTCGTTCCATATTTCTGTCCTTTTTGCAAATACTAAATAAGTTTCAAGAGCTCATTGTAGGATGAAATGATCAATTGACTGATATAACTTTGAGTTATAAATATGACTTCGATTTGAAGGTGATCACTTTTATTGATCGAAATCATCGAGCACTTTAATAGTTCGTTTAACCTGCAGCTGATTGCTTCCTAATTGGCCGATTTTATGTTACCTTGGTCTTTATGATCTTAAGTATGTCCAAAAAAGAAATTTGCAAAAACTAGATTGAGGATCATGCTTAAATTATGTTGGAAATAGTTATTTTCACGCTGCTATTTAGAATCATCTCCAGCTATGTCTGTGTAAATGCAAAAGAATTCATTTCAATTATTTTCTGAATTTAAAATCTTCATTTACTATCATTACAAAATATTTGCTCAGCAGAAAGCTACGACGAATTAATAATTGATTTTTTCTTTTTCTTTCTTTTTGTGCATATAGTGTTATCATCTTTGCAAACTTAAATCTTGATGAGGTTACAACTAGGCCTGAGTTTCATATAAAGCGCATACTTTAGAGCCAGGTACATGGCGCAAGTTAGCACAAAAAGCTGCACGTTGTACTTTTTAATATCTATAAGAGATAAAATTAGTATTGTTTAGCAAGCTCCTATTTCTTATATTTCATATCTATTTTTTTAGGAGTGATGCGTTGAAAGAATGTGTGATGTAAAATATTATTATTCATTAATAAGTCAGATACCGGTCCAGTGATAGTGATCAAAGCAGGATGCACTGTGGCAGGAGAGCTCTTGCGAGTTCAGAAATCAAGATAACAAAATCTTTGCATGTTTGAAGAAAGTATTCCACCCAAACAGTTTATTTAAATTTTTAAAAAATATCATGTGAGAGATATTGATTTGTAGAGGACGAATTGCTCTCGAGCTTTAAAATGATCCCAAATTCATACCATGTGGCCTGTTGTTTTTGTTTCAACATATCTGATTTCTTGATTGTATATAAAAAATTCACAAAGATTAAAAATATTTTTTAAATTGCCAAAGTAAAGAAATATACAGTTACTGTTATTCAATTTTCAATCTCTTCGTCTAGAAAAAAAAAATAGATTAATATGATTTATAAATTTAGCTGAAGTAAATAGCACTTTGTTTGCAAATGTTCAGCATCTTTTCGCACATTTAGCTCATATATTAACTCATGTTCTTTGCTTTATTCTGAAAGACCGTTTTTATTTATGGTGATTGAAAAACTAAATACCTTAGAAGTAAAACCATAATTATTCTAATCACTACTAGGAGAAAATAGGCAATAAAAGATTGGTAATTGGTATGACGCGCAATGAGCAATATAAGTGGTTCTAAATCTAACAATTTTAGAGCAAGTCTCGGTGGGTCTCTGTAATTTTATCTCACCAGCCGTCAGCACCTACGGTGTAACTTGAAAACCGCGGGAGGAGCCGCTAGCCACTTCGCTGGGAATCACCGAGCTAGCCGTACGTGATTTTCTGCCTACCGCTTCTGGACTTAATTGTGTTACCTTCTTCAATAAGGATTATTAGGGCTATGCCATTTGCGTGAACTTTGTGCCTTTAACACATTACAATTTTCTTAACTTTGCATATACATATATGTACATTTTACTTGCAGTTACTATTAACCAGTGTTACTAATTCTGAAACATCGACCATTTCCAAAGTTATTAGTTGATCTGATTAAGCCTGATTCGACTCAGTGCAGTATACGATACAGCCCGTGTGGTTTACCTGAACGGCTTACAGCCTTGTCTAACCGCTTTGCCTTTCTTAATAATTTCAAAGAGCAAATACATCTTATCTTCTTACGCAATTAAGTTAATAATTACCAATAATCTATTATGGATTCCCTGCCGGACAACGAACTTTTAAATAAAGACCAGAATGAAGGAACAGAACATAAAGGGGAGAAATCTGGTTTCCAACCAAATTCCACTATTCTCGAAGCCTTACAGGCAAATACATCGATGATTGAAGCTCTGAGAAAGCAAATAAAGGACTTACAGTCCAAAAAGAAAAAGCGCAGGCATGCGTATTCCTCCCTAGTTGGGAGCTATGCGACGAACCAAGGCTCCGCCAGAGTCATTTTACCCCATCTCTGACCACTACAAACGACCGGCCAATTGTCAGATACTGACTGCTCCCCAGACAAACAAGGAAATATGGCGGTCACTTAAAATTGCGGCCAAAAGGACTGATGTCAAAATGACCAATGTCCAGAAAAATTATCGAAAGCAACGAGCGCTCTCGCCAGAAACGCGGACGATTTAGCCAAAAATAACTTTAATAAAGAACGGCTTACAAGCCTTACAGATGCCATGATCCTTTTGGGCCATACTCACAAGACTGTCACAAATCTACGCCGTGACCTCATACGCTACGTGCTCTCTCCTGATTTTAAAACGCTTTGTGACACAACAACAGAGGCTTCGAATACTCTTCTTTACAGCGACGACATTAAGCAAAGCCTGAAAGACGCGTGAGAGCATAGGCGACTAACTGCGTCTCTACGATAAGAATTTCGTTTCAAACGGTCAACACCTACCGTTCCTTCTTTAGGACGAGGGGGGAGGGGGAGAGCAAATCAGACCGCCTCTCGCCCATTCGCCCCGAAATACAGAAAGAACAAAAATCATTTAAGTAGCAGGTCAGTGCTCTGTTCACGAACATAGAGCAAGTGAGAGAATGTTTACTCTCTAAAAAGCTTCACTTTGAGGGTGGCCAAATTAGACATTGCATCACAGAATGGGAAGGAATAACAAGTGATCGCAATATCTTAGAAATGGTTGAAGGGACCCGTGTAGAATTAATTGCTGAACCAGAGCATAGCTTTAAGTACCAAACACATAATCATGTCCCCTTAGAGCAAATAACAAGGGTAAATGATGAGATAGCTAAGTTAGCTTCGTATAAAGTTATTAGGAAAACGACACCAGATCAGGGCGAGTTTGTGTCAGGCTTTGTCGCTAGGGAGAAGAAAGATGGATTTCTTCGGGTTATCTTAAATCTTAAGAGTTTAAACAATTATGTTCTCTATAAGAAATTTAGGATGGAAACCTTTAACAAGGCATTGACGCTAATCACGCCCAATTGCTATATGGCAAGCATAGACATCTATGTTGCTTATTTCACTGTGCCCATTGCATCTCACGACCAAAAATTTTTAAAATTTAAATGGGAAGATGATTTGTAGCAATTTACCTGTTATCCGAATGGTCTGTCCAGGGCACCAAAAAATTTCACCAAACTAATAAAACTATCTATGGCACATTACACAGCTGGGGTCATATATCCACGGGGTTTCTTGAGGATTCTTTGTTAGTGGGTAAATCGATTGAATCATGCACACAGAGTATTATTGATACCGTCACTTTATTTGACAAATTGGGATTTGTTTTACATCCTGATAAATCAATTTTAGAACCTACGCAGGTAGTTTCGTAACTGGGATTTCAAATATCTTCAGTGTCCATGATTATTACGTTAACTGAGGACAGGACTAGTACGATTATCGCATACTGCTTGAATATCCATGGCCAACCTAGAATTACTCTACGAGAACTAGCATTTCTCATAGGTCAGCTGATAGCTGTTTTCCCTGGTCTCATGTACTGCCCACTGCATTATCGTGCGTTAGAACGATACAAAGCCTCAGCTTTTAAAGCAGTTAAAGGTAATTGGGGAGCCAAAATAGCATTGTGTGAGGACTCTCCACGAGAGATCGAGTGTGGATTCAGAACTTGCCTATGACTCATAACGTCATAAGTCACGGTAGCCCTTCTCTGGTTATAATAAGCGATGCTAGTAACTCAGGATGGGGTGCAGTATGTTATAGAGAGAAAACTTGTGCCCACTGAACGGAAAGTGAAAAATCACATTATCACATAAACTGCCTAGAACTAATGGCTTCATTTTATGCTTTCAAATCCTTTGCTAAAGACTTGAAGAACACACAAATTCAGCTAAGGCTTGACAGCTCAAGGGCTCCGTACTGCATAAACAAAATGGCATCACAAAAATCTGAATCCCTGAACTACGTAGCGAAACAGCTTTGGTGCTGGTGCATACCAATAGGCATTTGGGTTAGCGCAACTTACATTTAGGGTTGTCTAAATGAGGAAGCTGATTCAGAATCCAGAAATATAAACTTAGATGGTGAGTGGATGCTACATCCGAGCCTACTGAAAGAGGCTATTCAGCTTCTCAAATATACCCCAAATATTGACCTATTTGCGTCCAGAATAAATAAACAGAAAAATATGTCTCTTTCAAACCTGACCCTGATGCCTTTGCGGTAGATGCATTTTCATTGAACTGGTCCAGTTACAATTTCGTAGCTTTTCCGCCATTTGCTCTCGTCTCCAGGACACTGCAAAAAATCCAAGAGGACAGTGCGACGGGCCCCATACCAGCCAAATCAAGCATCCTACTCAGTTCAACTGGAGATGCCGATAGACAATCCAGTCATACTGACTGCACGCATAAACCTCCTCCAATTACCATCAGCTCCACACAGGCCCCATCGGCTATACAAACACATGAGGATGTTTGTTTGCAAAGTGTCAGGCTGCAATATGCAAACCAAGGTATTTCAGATGAAGAAGCTATTGACATCATCATGTCATCATGGAGAACTGAAACAAAGAAAGTGTACGCTATTTACATTCGCAAGTGGCGAGAGTTTGCAACTAAGAGGACTCAAGATCCCTCTTCGGCATCTATAGCCACAGCTATTGACTTCCTAACTGAGCTGCACAAACAAGGAACTTCATACTCATCGTTATGCATCGCCAGGTCGGTTCTTTTATTCCTGCTGAGAGTATCAGATGATATAACGTTTGGTTACTTTACCCATCGTCAAGCGGCGGATGAAAGGCTTCTACGAGCTTAAACCATCACCTCAAACAGCAAGGACATGCACGTGGAGTGTTGATGACGTTTTGAATACTTTGGAAACCTGGTGGCCTTTAGAATCACTTACTCTTAAGGAGTTGACGCTAAAGCTTGTAATGCTTTTGGCTATACTATCTGGACAACGCTGTCAAACCTTACATACATTAGACCTAAATCATATGAATTTGTCAGATGATAAATGTATATTTTTTGTACCTATTCTGCTTAAACATTCTCGCAAAGGAGTACATCAAGCATCCATTGAATTGATCGCGTTTCCCGTCAATCGTTATATAGTCTATCTCCTTCAAGTGTATATAAAACGGACGTCTGAATGTAGAAGAGAAGGAACTAAATTACCTATCAGCTGGCAAAAGCCCCACAAACCAGTCAGCAAAGACACAATAACATGCTGGATAAAACTAGTGTTAGAGAGATCAAGTATAGATTCATCTGTGCACTCGTGCAGGCAGCACTAGTTACGCAATCAACATTGGTGTCAATATCTATCATTATCAGTGTAGCTGGTTGAGCCAGTGATAGTATCTTTACGAAGTTTTATAAAAAAAGACACCGAAATCAAATTTTGGTGCTTCTATAATTGATAATTTTATAAACCAAAAATGACTAAATTTATGACGACCAAGTTATACAGTCGTGTACAGCATGCCCGTGATCTGTCATATTATGCTTGAATAGTCCTCATTTGTACTTATGGCTCTAGATTCTCAAGTTACACCGTAGAGCCTGACGGCTGGTGAGATAAAATGAGTGAAACAAGCGAGGCTTACCTTGGTAAGGTGATGATTGTTTCCGGGTTTATGGAAACAGTCGTCTGGAACGGAGGTGTAAATTGCCCTCCCTTCCTTCCCTTGTTGATCTAACCATTAGCTACGCATAGTTTATGTTATTATTAGTGTTTAGAAAGTACAGTTCCTCCAAGCGGATGTACACAAGCACAAATGAGTTACACTCTAAAGTGTGGCTAGCGGCACTTCCCGCGGTTCTCAAGTTACACCTACGTTCCTGACGACTGTTTCGATAAAATCGGAAACAATCATCACCTTACGAAGATAAGCCTCGCTTGTTTCACTAATTAGGAGTTTTCTTAATGATCTACACATATTGATTTTCAAAAATTTTCTCTCATCTTTTTTTATTCCAAATATTAAATTTGCAAACCGTTTCCACAAGAATTTATAATGACCAGAGTCTATTAGACCAAATAAAGCATCTGTATCTCTTACAAGAATTTTCAACCGTTACTTTGGCTAGATGGTTCAAATGTCTTTTTTGGTTTTTTTTTTCATTTTTCAACTTTCGTTGGTAGAAAAAGAGTGTTAAATTATGAGAGTATGACATTTTTCACACTCATTATTTACTTTCAGAATTTTCATTTTGTATAGAAATGTGTCAGCTGGTAAATATTGTGGATGATTTTTAAAATAGTCTTAAATTTCGTCTAGACTCGCTTGTTTCTGTTTTTCCTATGACAAAATTTAGTTCTTATCTCAATGACAGTGTTGCCGCACATGTTACGCTTCTACTATCGACCAGCTGTAGTCCTATTTGTTTATTGTCAGTTCAAATATATTTTCAACTTTTTTTCTTTCATCTCACTTTTCTCCTTTTGAACAATCTCTCTTGATATAACTTGTATATGATAAGTTTTTTCATGTCGTTTTAACTGCATTAGATACGGCCTCAAGGCTTAACGAATTTCATGATAGTAACTGACTTTATTAGATTTACGCATGAACTCAATCCCACCTAAATAACTCCAGCTAAGATAAAGCCCTGACCCTAAGAGAAGGAACTTAACTACAAAAAAATAGATCTATACATTAAAAAAATTATTACAGTCAAACAAAAAAGATAAAATTATGAAATGAATTGTAAAAAAAAACTAGAGGTGTTGAATTTTTAATAAAAAAAAAAAAGGTGTCATGATAGTAAACCAGGTTTTTTTTTTAAGAATTCTCCTTTACTTCAGCTGACTCCACCACCATTTCATTTTTTCACCATTAACATCGCATTTCACCACCATCTCAACATCACAATCTGACTCCCGGTGTCAAATGGACAATGGTCATTATTTCATGCTGATTGTACGGATAACCATGCAGATAACCAAAATAAATGGTTTCTATAGTATCCCTAAGATGATTCAAGTGACCACACATCCTAACTCAAAGATTAGATCTAGCCTAGGCCTTGAAATCGTGGACAAAAACAGTCAGTTTTGAACCTGATTTTTAGATCTAAATTTAGTCCGAAAACGAAACTGAACTAACGAAAACAAAGTCTAAAGTGTCCTCTTAACGTAAATGAGGTTTGCACGAGATTTCCGGTAGTTATAAGGAAAGAAAGTAGACACTCAGAAAGTGAAAGTGAACGGGCGATGACGGGCGATATAGGTACACGATATAGTGGTCCATACGGACAACGGCGGACGGTATAGATGGGATTGAGTTAAATAGTGTCCAGCTCTGAATCCAAAGAGAGTTTTTTTTTTTTATTATAAAGTTACTATTTCAAAGAGTGGCTCTTTCACTAGTATTTAAGTATAGTTCATATATTCAACATCCCCCCTCCTTTATGGCTATCTGATCTGCAAGAGGGTTGAATTATTTTGTCGTTATTTCACCGAAATCTTTCGCTTCAGTAAAAATTTGAGACACATTAAATTTCTGTAAAAATTAATCGCTAATAATTAGAGTTTCTGCTGCTCAATCTGGGTTTTATTTCTAGATGTTTTAAGCCATCTCAATAGAAAACCTTCTTTTGATCTCAAGCTATTCATCCCTAATTTTTTCCTCATAAAGATGTTTCCACAAAATATGCCTTTTCAACTTGTTAAAAGCAATTTTTTTTCGTCACAACACCTTTTTGTGTAAATTATGTATCAAAATCGCAGTGGGCAAAGATAAAGCCAATAGGATTTAATTTTAGAAGGAATATCTGCCTTTGAAAAAAAAAATGCCATTCTCTGAAAGAGTTTTTTTTTAAGATCTACTTCGTCTTATTTTGCTGCATGGTGGATGTCTTTCCTTATGGATTGAAATTAACTAATAGAACATCTAAACTTTCTTCTCAACTTATCAAACGGATCTCTTCTCTCTCTCTCTCTCTCTCTCTCTCTCTCTCTCTCTCTCTCTCTCTCTCTCTCTCTCTCTCTCTCTCTCTCTCTCTCTCTCTCTCTCTTTCTCTCTCGTTTGTCTTTTTTTTCTTACCTAACTGCATCTATTGATTTTTTTTTTCTATTTAATTTTAATCATAATTCTTTTGCTAATAGTTCTGTTTCGTGAATAACACTTTGAAGGCCGATCCATTTTATCTACGTATGCATTAATTAAAGATTATCAATTAAGGCATTTGCCATTAAAAACTGCATGAAAAGTATGTATAGAATTTTTTAAAAATTATTTTCTGTATTAAAATCTTTGATCGAAACCTTCAAACACTTATTTTTAGATTGTAAAGAAATAAAAATTGATAGAATCATTCAGAATTAACTTATAATGAACTGACCGATGATTGGCAAATTGCAGAACATATTCCTTTTCTATGTTCTTATAATAATCCAGCCGAAATGGAAAGCACGTCCACCATAAAGAGTCATGCACTGAACACAAGATGAGAATGGCTACTCACTCTCGCAGTTCCTTTCATCTTCTCCGTTTGGGCAGTCCTCGCGTCCGTTACAGCGAGATGGATTCCCTCTGCATGTACCGTCTGAACATTGGAAAAATCCCTTCCTGCATTCATGGTCTGTGGATTGCGAAATTCCGACTTAAAAACAGCTGCAGTGATAGATTACAGTCTTCGAAATTCATTCAATAAAAATTTATTAGCATCTTTTTCTAATAAGGCAGCGGTTGATATTTTAATAGAAAGCAAGAGCAAGCCTAGCTATAGATCATGTAAAGCGAATACATATACCCGCTTTTTAAATGGTAGGGAGATTAAAATCACACCTTCTCATTTTTTTTTTCATTCTTGTTCATGGATATTCACAAATCACAGCTCGTTTCTCATCTTAATCCATATTTGTATTTTGACAGTATTGTCTTTTACAGCGGCAAATTCATTTTCGGACGACAATCGCATAGGGCCAGGCATTTTTCCGTTCTCTATAGCTCAGAAAGTGCCCTTTGTCAATCTACTTATCTCCTTTGTCATCAATTCCGTACGTTCTTCCAGAGAAAATTTATCACTTCTTGCTAGGTGATTATGATATGTACAATCATCAACTCTCCAATCTGTTACCAAAGTTATGTTAGAGTCTTTTCTGAGTTTTTGCCCATTCTCTGCAAGTTGAGAGACACTTATCTTTTTATGGGCTTATCTTCGCATTTACTTTCAGTCTATTATCTTTTTTTTTTTTAATTCTTATTCCTGCCTAAAAAATTAATACAATGTCTTCTGTACTCAAATAATCCTCTATTGTAAACCTTGTTGTTTATTCTGCAGTAAGATAGGTCTACTTCTTTACATTTTATCTGTAATTATCAGCTTGCCTTTTCTTATTTGTGGTAAATACTTGACGTCCTAGAGCGGAGGTTGCAATAATCATCGACATGAAATCAAAATAAATGATTGAAAAGGTAAATAAATTTATCAATATTTTTAAGAAAAGATTTTTACTTTCGCACACAGTTATCATTGCCTTTCATTTCATATAAAGCTAATAAAACACACAAAAAATGTGTTTCTTTGCTTCCTTACTGTGTATCATACCTGCACGGCAAAATTTATGAGTCAGAGTCGGGTAAAGTCCTACGGTGTAACTTGAGAACCGCGGGAGGTGCCGCTAGCCAGTTCGCTGGGAATCGCCGAGCTAGCCGTACGTGATTTTCTTCCTATCGCTTCTGGACTTAATTGTGTTACCTTCTTCAATGAGGATTATTAGCGCTATGCCATTTGCGTGAACTTTGTGCCTTTAACACATTACAATTTTCTTAACTTTGCATATACATATATGTACATTTTACTTGCAGTTACTGTTAACCAGTGTTACTTCATTCTGAAACATCGACCATTTCCAAAGTTATTAGTTTCTTATCTTCTTACGCAATTAAGTTAATAATTACCAGTAATCTATTATGGATTCCCTGCCGGACAACGAACTTTTAAATAAAGAGCAGAATGAAGGAACAGAACATAAAGGGGAGAAATCTGGTTTCCAACCAAACCCCACTGTTCTCGAAACCTTATAGGCAAATACATCGATGATTGAAGCTCTGAGAAAGCAAATAAAGGACTTACAGTCCAAAAAGAAAAAGCGCAGGCATGCGTATTCCTCCCTAGTTGGGAGCTATGCGACGAACCAAGGCTCCGCCAGAGTCATTTTACCCCATCTCTGACACTGACATGGATCTAGATCTTGAGCGTGACGATGCAACCTCATTGTCCTCTCCTCGCTCAGCCCGAGACACGGTCAGCTCTAATTACTTCGGTACAACTGGCTCGCATCGCCAATTAAAATCTGCCACCTCTGACGATGAATGGCCGTGCCGGCTACTCGATGCTCGGGCCGGCAGAGACATCTGACCTCTTTACTGCGGCGGAGGAGGAGTTTATGGTCAATGAAGAAGATGGGGAAGATTTATCGCCTAGCCTAGCCACTTTTCTCACGAACCGGTTCCAAACCCAAACTGATCCTAAGAAACTTAAGGCCAAATTTGACCGCTACAAACGACCGGCCAATTGTCAGATACTGACTGCTCCCCAGACAAACAAGGAAATATGGCGGTCACTTACTTCGGCCAAAAGGACTGATGTCAAAATGACCAATGTACAGAAAAACTTATCGAAAGCAACGACCGCTCTCGCCAGATGCGCGGACGATTTAGCCAAAATTAACATAAATAAAGAACGGCTTACAAGCCTTACAGATGCCATAATCTTTTTGGGCCATACTCACAAGTCTGTCACAAATCTACGCCGTGACCTCATACGCTACGTGCTCTCTCCTGATTTTAAAACGCTTTGTGACACAACAACAGAGGCTTCGAATACTCTTCTTTACAGCGACGACATTAAGCAAAGCCTGAAAGACGCGTGAGAGCATAGGCGACTAACTGCGTCTCTACGATAAGAATTTCGTTTCAAACGGTCAACACCTACCGTTCCTTCTTTAGGACGAGGGGGGAGGGGGAGAGCAAATCAGACCGCCTCTCGCCCATTCGCCCCGAAATACAGAAAGAACAAAAATCATTTAAGTAGCAGGTCAGTGCTCTGTTCACGAACATAGAGCAAGTGAGAGAATATTTACTCTCTAAAAAGCTTCACTTTGAGGGTGGCCAAATTAGACATTGCATCACAGAATGGGAAGGAATAACAAGTGATCGTAATATGTTAGAAATGGTTGAAGGGACCCGTGTAGAATTAATTGCTGAACCAGAGCATAGCTTTAAGTACCAAACCCATAATCATATCCCCTTAGAGCAAATAACAAGGGTAAATGATGAGATAGCTAAGTTAGCTTCGTATAAAGTTATTAGGAAAACGACACCAGAACAGGGCGAGTTTGTGTCAGGCTTTTTCGCTAGGGAGAAGAAAGATGGATTTCTTCGGGTTATCTTAAATCTTAAGAGTTTAAACAATTATGTTCTCTATAAGAAATTTAAGATGGAAACCTTTAACAAGGCATTGACGCTAATCACGCTCAATTGCTATATGGCAAGCATAGACATCTATGGTGCTTATTTCACTGTGCCCATTGCATCTCACGACCAAAAATTTTTAGGTTTAAATGGGAAGATGATTTGTAGCAATTTACCTGTTACCCGAATGGTTTGTCCCAGGCACCAAGAAATTTCACCAAACTAACAAAACCTATCTATGGCACATTACACAGCTGGGGTCATATATCCACGGGGTTTCTTTGTTAGTGGGTAAATCGATTGAATCATGCACACAGAATATTATTGATACCGTCACTTTGTTTGACAAATTGGGATTTGTTGTACGTCCTGATAAATCAATTTTGGAGCCTACGCAGGTAGTTTCGTATCTGGGATTTCAAATATCCTCAGTGTCCATGATTATTACGTTAACTGAGGACAGGAAGAGTACGATTATCGCATACTGCTTGAATATCCATGGCCAACCTAGAATTACTATACGAGAACTAGCATGTCTCATAGGTCAGCTGATAGCTGCTTTCCCTGGTCTCATGCACGGCCCACTGTATTATCGTACGTTAGAACGATACAAAGCCTCAGCTTTTAAAGCAAATAAAGGTGATTGGGGAGCTAAAATAGCAATGTGTGAGAAATCTCTGCGAGAGATCGAGTGGTGGATTCAGAACTTGCCTACGGCGCATAATGTCATAAGTCACGGTAGCCCTTCTCTGGTTATAATAAGCGATGCTAGTAACTCAGGATGGGGTGCAGTATATTATAGAGAGAAAACTTGTGCCCACTGAACGGAAAGTGAAAAATCACATTATCACATAAACTGCCTAAAACTAATGGCTTCATTTTATGCTTTAAAATCGTTTGCTAAAGACTTGAAGAACACACACATTCAGCTAAGGCTTGACAGCACAAGTGTTCTGCACTGCATAAACAAAATGGGATCACAGAAATCTGAATTCACGAACTCCGTAGCGAAACAGCTTTGGTGCTGGTGCATACCGAGAGGCATTTGGGTTAGCGCAACTTACATCCAGGGTTGTCTAAATGAAGAAGCTGATTCAGAATCCAGAAATATAAACTTAGATGGTGAGTGGATGCTACATCCAAGCCTCCTCAAAGAGGCTTTTCAGCTTCTCAAATATACCCCAAATATTGACCTATTTGCGTCCAGAATAAATAGAAAAATATGTCTTTCAAACCTGACCCTGATGCATTTTCATTGAACTGGTCCACTTACAATTTCGTAGCTTTTCCGCCATTTGCTCTCGTCTCCAGGACACTGCAGAAAATCCAGGAGGACAGTGCGGCGGGCCCCATACTGGCCAAATCAAGCATCCTACCAGTTCTACTGGAGATGCTGATAGACAATCCAGTCATACTGACTGCACGCATAAACCTCCTCCAATTACCATCAGCTTCACACAGGCCCATCGGCTATACAAACACATAAGTATGTTTGTTTACAAAATGTCAGGCTGCAATATGCAAACCAAGGCATTTCAGATGAAGCTATTGACATCATCATGTCATCACGGAGACCTAAAACAAAGAAAGTGTACGCCACCTACATTCGCAAGTGGCGAGAGTTTGCAACTAAGAGGACTCAAGATCCGTCTTTGGCGTCTATAGCCACATCTATTGACTTCCTAACTGAGCCGCACAAACAAGGAGCTTCATTGCCAGGTTGGCTCTTTCACGCCTGCTGAGAGTGTCAGATGATATAATGTTTGGAAGCTTACCCATCGTCAAGCGGCTGATGAAAGACTTCTACGAGCTTAAACCTTCTATACCTCAAACAGCAAGGGCATGCACGTGGAGTGTTGGTGATGTTTTGAATACTTTGGAAACCTGGTGGCCTTTAGAATCATTTACTCTTAAGGAGTTGACGCTAAAGCTTGTAATGCTTTTGGCTATACTATCTGGACAACGCTGTCAAACCTTATATACATTAGACAAATCATTATGAATTTGTCAGATGATAAATGTATATTTTTTGTACCTAACCTGCTTAAACATTCTCACAAAGGAGTACATCAAGCACCCATTGAATTGATCGCATTTCCCGTCAATCGTTCTCTTTGTGTAGTCTATCTCCTTCAAATGTATATTAAACGGACGTTTGAATTTAGAAGAGAAGGAACTAAATTACTTATCAGCTGGCAAAAGCCCCACAAACCAGTCAGCAAAGACACAATAACACGCTGGATAAAACTAGTATTAGAGAGATTAAGTATAGATTCATCTGTGCATACAGCTCATAGCACTCGTGCATTCAGCACTAGTTGCGCAACCAACATTGGTGTATCAATATCTACCATTATCAGTGCAGCTGGTTGGGCCAGTGATAGTACCTTTACGAAATTTTATAAAAAAAAAAAAGGCACCGAAATCAAATTTTGGTGCTTCTATAATTGACAATTTTATAAACCAAAAATGACTAAATTTATGACGACCAATTTATACAGTCGTGTACAGCATGCCCGTGATCTATCATATTATGCTTTAATATTCCTCATTTGTACTTGTGGCTCTAAATTCTCTAGTTACACCGTAGAGCCTGACGGCTGGTGAGATAAAATTAGTGAAACAAGCGAGGCTTACCTTGGTAAGGTGATGATTATTTCCGGTTTTATGGAAACAGTCGTCAGGAACGGAGGTGTAAATTGCCCTCCCTTCCCTCCCTTGTTGATCTAACCATTAGAGCTACGCATAGTTTATGTTGTTATTAGTGTTTAGAAAGTACAGATCCTCCAAGTGGATATGTACACAAGCACAAATGAGTTACACTCTAAAGTGTGGCTAGCGGAACCTCCCGCGGTTCTCAAGTTACACCTACGTTCCTGACGACTGTTTCCATAAAATTGGAAACAATCATTACCTTATCAAGGGAAGCCTCGCTTATTTAACTAATTAGGAGTTTTCTTACTTATCTACACATACTGATTTTCAAAAATTTTCTCCCGTCTTTTTTTATTCCAAATATTAAATTTGCAAACCATTTCCACAAGAATCTCTAAGGGTCGGAGTCTATTAGACCAAATAAAGCATCTGTATCTCTTACAAGAATTTTCAACCGTTACTTTGGCTAGGTGGTTCATAATGTTTTTTGTTGTTGTTTTTTTTTTCATTTTTCAACTTTCGTTGGTAGGAAAAGAGTGTTAAATTCTGAGAGCATGACATTTTTCACACTCATTATTTACTTTCAGAATTTTCATTTTGCATAGAAATATGTCAGCTGGTAAATATTGTGGATGATTTTTTAAATAGTCTAACATTTCGTCAAGACTCGCTTGTTTTTCCTAATACAAAATTTGGTTCTTATCTTAATGACAGTGTTGCCGCAGATGTTACGCTTCTACTATCGACCAGCTGTAGTCCTATTTGTTTATTGTCAGTTCAAATATATTTTCAACTTTTTTTTCTTTCATCTCACTTTTCCCCTTTTGAACAATCTCTCTTGATATAACTTGTAAATAATAAGTTTTTTTTTCATGTCGTTTTAACCGCATTAGATACGGCCTCAAGTCTTAACGAATTTCAGGATAGTAACTGATTTTATTAGATTTACGCATTAACTCAATCCCACCTAAATAACTCCAGCTAAGGTAAAGCCCTGACCCTGAGAGAAGGAACGTAACTCCGTACAAAAAAATAGATCTATACATTAAAAAAATTATTACAGTCAAACAAAACAAGATAAAATTATGAAATGAATTGTAAAAAAAAACTAGAGGTGTTAAATTTTTAATAGAACAAGGTGTTATGATAGCAAACCAGTTTTTTTTTTTTTTTTTTTTTTTTTAAGAATTCTACTTTACTTCAACTGACTCCACCACCATTTCATTTTTTCACCATTAACATCCCATTTCACCACCATCTCAACATCACAATCTGACTCCCGATTTCAATTGGACAATGGTCATTATTTCATGCTGATTGTACGGATAACCATGCAGATAACCAAAATAAATGGTTTCTATATTATACCTATGATGATTCAAGTGACCATACATCCTAACTCAAAGTTTAGATCTAGCCTAGGCCTTGAAATCGTGGACAAAAACAGTCAATTTCGAACCTGAATTTTAGATCTAAATTTAGTCCGAAAACGAAACTGAACTAACCAAAACAAAGTTTAAAGTGTCCTCTTAACGTAAATAAGGTTTGCACGAGATTTCCGGTAGTTTTAAGGAAAGAAAGTAGACACTCAGAAAGTGAAAGTGAACGGGCGATGATGGGCGATATAGGTACACGATATAGTGGTCCATACGGGCAACGGCGGGCGGTATAGATGGGATTGAGTTAAATAGTGTCCAGATCTGAATCCAAAGAGAGTTTTTGGGTTTTTTTTAATATAAAGTTACTATTTCAAAGACTGGCTCTTTCACTAGTATTTAAGTATAGCAATATATTCAACATCCCCCCTCCTTTGTGGCTATCTGATCTGCAAGAGGTCTGAATTATATTGTCGTTATTTCACCGAAATCTTTCGCTTCAGTAACAATTTGAGACACATGAAATTTCTGCAAAAACTAATCGCTAATAATAAGAGTTTCTGCTGGTCAATCTGGGTTTTGTTTCTAGATTTTTTAAGCCATCTCAATTTTGATCTTAAGCTATACATCCCTAATTTTTTCCTCATAAAGATGTTTCCACAAAATATGCCTCTTCTACTTGTCAAAGGCAATTTTTTTCGTCACAATACCTTTTTGTGTATATTATGTATCAAAATCGCAGTGGGCAAAGATAACGCCGATACGATTTAATTTTAGAAGGAATATCTGCCTTTGAAAAAATAATGCCATTCTCTGAAAGAGTTTTTTTAAAGATTTATTTCGTCTTATTTTGCTGCATGGTGGATGTCTTTCCTTATAGATTGAAATTAACTAATAGAACATCTAAACTCTCTTCTCAACTTATCAAATGGATCTCTTATTTCTCTCTCTCTCGTTTGTCTTTTATTTTCCTTACCTAACTGCGTCTGTTGATTTTTTTTTCTATTTAATTTTAATCATAATTCTTTGGTTAATAGTTCTGTTTGGTGAATAACACTTTGAAGGTCGATCCATGTTATCTACGTATGCATTAATTAAAGATTATCAATTAAGGCATTTGCCATTACAAACTGCATGAAAAGTATGTATAGCATTTTTTAAAATGTATTTTCTGTATTAAAATCTTTGATCGAAACCTTCAAACACTTATTTTTAGATTGTAAAGAAATAAAAACTGATAGAATCATTCCTATTTAACTTAAAATGAACTGACCCATGATTGGCATATTGCAGAACATATTCCTTTTCTATTTTCTTATAATAATATAGCCAAAATGGAAAGCACGTCCACCATAAAGAGTCATGCACTGTGCACAAGATGAGAATGGCTACTCACTCTCGCAGTTCCTTTCATCTTCTCCGTTTGGGCAGTCCTCGTGTCCGTTACAGCGAAATGAATTCCGTCTGCATGTACCGTCTGAACATTGGAAAAAGCCCTTCCTGCATTCATGGTCTGTGGATTGCGAAATTCCGACTTAAAAACAGCTGCAGTGATAGATTACAGTCTTCTAAATGCATTCAATAAAAATGTATTAGCATCTTTTTCTAATAAGGCAGCGGTTGATATTTTAATAGAAAGCAAGAGCAAGCCTAGCTACAGATCATGTAAAGCGAATACATACCCGCTTTTCAAGTGGTAGAGATATTAAAATCACATCTTCTCATTTTTTTTCATTCTTGTTCATGGATATTCACAAATCACAGCTCGTGTCTCATCTTAATCCATATTTGTATTTTGACGGCATTGTCTTCTACAGCGGCAAATTCATTTTCGGACGACAATCGCATAGGACCAGGCATTTTTTCCGTTCTCTATGGCTCAGAAAGTGCCCTTTGTCAATCTTCTTATCTCCTTTGTCATCAATTCCGTACGTTCTTCCAGAGCAAATTTATCACTTCTTGCTAGGTGATTATGATATGTACAATCATCAACTCTCCAATCTGTTACCAAAGTTATTTTAGAGTCTTTTCTGAGTTTTTGCCCATTCTCTGCAAGTTGAGAGACACTTATCTTTTGTGGGCTTATCTTCGCATTTACTTTCAGTCTTTTATCTTTTTTTTTTTTTTTTAATCTTATTCCTGCCTCAAAAACTAATACATTGTCTTCTGTAATCAAATAATCCTCTACTGTAAACTTTGTTGTTTATTCTGCAGTGAGATAGGTCTACTCCTTTACGTTTATCTGTAATTCTCAGCTTGCCTTTTCTTATTTGTGGTAAATACTTGACGTCCTAGATCGGAGGCTGCAATAATCATCGACATGAAATCAAAATAAATGATTGTCAATAAATTTATCAATATTTTTAAGAAAAGATTTTTACATTCGAACACAGTTGTTATCATTGCCTTTCATTTCATATAAAGCTAATAAAACACAAAAAATGTGTGTTTTTTTGTTTTTGTTTTTTTGCTTCCTTACTGTGCATCATATTTGCACGCCAAAATTTATGAGTCAGAGTCGGGCAAAGTCCTAATGCCTGAAGGAAACAGGCTCTGACCGGAATGGCTTCGCGAAACCATTGCTTATCCAGAGGTTCTCAAAAAATGTTCTTTGGAATTTAGATTTTGTTGCTGATTTTGTCGCTTTGAGAAAAAAATCGACAAAGTGCACCTTTTTTTAGACTTGCGTTTTGTGCAAGAATATAAATTAAATCTTTCTAGTCTAACCCATAACTTGAGACCAAGATAGAGTGGAAATATGAATACAACTGGATCTACATTTTGTTTTTAAAAAAATAGAACCACTCATTTAAAGGATCATACCACTGAGGTGGAACAAAAACAAATTTCGGAACTTCTAAAGGTAGATTAGATCTAAATCTAATTGTTATTTCTTGCTTAGCTTTTACCTAAAGATACGTTTTTACTTTCTCTACATACGGATTATAATTTATAAGTGGATGGAAAAGAACTCTTTTTGCCTTTACACTTGTTACAAAATCTAGATTCAGGTGCAATCAATCTTGTGTTAGGTGAAGACATTTTTGATCTGTAAAAAAATAAATGATGAGCTTATAATCTTACATATAAATGTTGTTAAATTTTTGTCCGGACCTTGTTGAGGTCATAAAAAACAGGAAACATGAAATGAAGCGAAATTAAATATTAAGTTAAAGGTTATCACTCTTTGCTTTAGATTATTTTTGTGCTCATTTGTTTTCTGAGATGAGTACTCGCAATAAGAATTTCGACAGCTTTTTTTTTTACGCTGCCATAACAATTTTTCCAACTTCACAATAAGAACATGAAAGGATTAGATGCTAGATATTTACTGAGCTAGCCCATGTATGGAAAAGAATAAAAATCATAATAATTTTTCTTATAGCATGTCCTAGAGTGAGCTAAATAGTTTCTTTTTTTCACACAATTCACTAACACCACTATTATCAGAAACTAGAATAGATTATTGTTGATTTAAATTTGCTATCGACTACACCCTACTTCCTCCTAAAGGGAAAAAAAGGAAAGATATTTGATAGCAGATATAGCGAACTAAATAGATCGAAATAGCAGTAAGGACTGGGAAGTTACAATTGCATAACAAAATCAACAGAAAGTGATCTAGTCTCTTCATTTTAACTAAGAAAATGTTGAAAGAATAAGACGACAGAGATCATAAAGGTAATTTTGTGTAATAAAGCTTGTAGAGTATCGTCCTGTCTGTAAGTGCTTATAGTTGCTTTGAATGGGATAATGTGCGTTATATCAATTTTTGGTGCAAAATTCAGCAGGCAAACACAAAAATCCTAAGAAAAACTGTAAAAGCGAGAGAGGGTGTAAGCATACTACAGTAGGCCTACTTCAACCTATGAGGTAAAAGATGTGAGGTAAAAAAAAGTGGCCATCAGAAGTCGCGAACGTGGTCTTTTTTAGAAGAACAACTGACAAAATATGCACACTACAAAATTATGGAACGAATAAGATCACGCCAATCAAATCTCGGAGAGGCTTAACACCATGATCAAGCAGGGTTGAGATCTAACAGTAGCACGAGAGACTTATTGCAATTCCTCGCAACATGAATGTTTTAAAAAGTATAGATAATGTTACAAAATTAGATCGTTGTCTTGATTTGATAGTGACTTATTATGTGCTGTAAAAAAATGAGATAGGCATTTTAAAACAGGTCATAAAACGGTGAATTTTACCCAACATTGTCACCACCAACAGTCTCTATTTTTCTGTCAAACTAAAAGAAAAAATATCTTTTTACTTGTTTATAGTGTGGCTTGAAAATTTCATCTGCATCCTAAGAAAAATGAGAAGACCTCCAAGACTCAAAATTGAATCTAAGTCCTGCCACAGATTTCCTATACGCTGCTCTCTCTACGTTTCTATCTTAAAACGCCTGAAATTTATTATTATAAAATGTCACAGTGATAGCCAGAAGTTTTACTGGCAAGTACGAATACTGATAAAAGCGAAAAGTTGCTTTAAAGGTCAAGGGAAATGTCAAGAAAAAAAAAGAGACTGACCACTTAAAATTAATAAGAGATAAAATTGGGAAAAAAGTATTCTATTTTTCAGGAGATAGACCAAAGTACATGTATAAAGATTTAACTGCTACTGCTAATCTAAACATTTGTTATTTTAATCCATTGCAAAAGGCAACAGCAATTTCTTTCTACTATATTTCCTCCAAAATCACTCTATGTATAGGTAAGAAGTTTACTGAAGTTTGAACTATCAATAGGCCTATCAATCGAAAAGAATGTGGTCAATAAAAACTGATTTTTTTTTTTTATTTAGATAAAGACAAGGGGGGAATTCAAGAAGCTTTTCGTCTAAGTAGGAAGAAATCTTGGTGGAGTATTGAAACTTTGTCAGCCTTTAGGTCATTCATTTGGGGTGCAAGACGCAAAGTTTCGAGAAAAAAACCGGCCGATAATTGGGCGTTTGTTAGCGCTTGAATCAAGGTAAAAAAAAAAAAAAAAAAAAAAAAGATGGTTTGCTTTTCTTTGCGAAAGCTGCGTAATGGGGCCGTTTGAATAGCGATAGATTATCAATTTTTTTCAACCGCAAGGAAAATTCCCTTATGATATGTATTTAGTAAATCGTCCACGTTTGTTGTTTCAAATGTCCTCAATATTCTGGATATGAAAATACAAAATCTGATTTCATGTCGGTGACGGATGAAGATCATGGAGGGCGCCTTGAAGATAAAATTGCTATAGTGAAGAAAGTGGTTCTACAAGATCAAAGCATCTCTGTCAAATAGCTCTCAAGTGAAACTGCAATCAGTATAGATGTCAATTGAACTGATTCTCCATGACCATCCCAACAATGGGTTCCTCGTCTTTTGATCAGGGAGCAAAAGAAGCAGAGAGCTGAGTCCTGTGCAACTCCCCTTTGAGTGAAGTCCAAAAACTTATTTTTCTTTAAAAACATTGTTACTATAGATGGAATTAAATTTATCATTTTGATCCAGAACAAAAAATGTCTTTCATGCGATGGCAAACCCCTTCTTCTCCTTCACCAAAGAAGGCAAGAAAATAACTAGAGGAAAGGTCATGATGTCGTGTTTCTGGAACTACAGATACATGTATAATTTTGACTGACTTCCTGGAAGACGGAGAAACCGTCACAGAGACCACTGCTCTGGTTCTGTGATAAAATGGCTCCAATTTGCTGATTAAAAGGCGGGGAAAACTCATACTGCATAACAACGTCGCTGCACACAGGCTACAACAACAGTTCAGACGTCAGAATAGTGCGGCTTTGAACTCCTGCTGCATCCAGCTTAATCACCAGACTTTTCTTTCTGTTCCCTAAACTAAAAAAAATCACTGAGAAAAGAAGCCGTTTTCATGACAACTAGAACGCCATTACAACTGTTGATTGAATAGGGGCCCATTCTTGGTCCTTTTATTCTCAGCGATTTTTGAAGGTCAAAGAGAAATGGTAGCACTTTTTAACTCTGTGTGGTGACTACGTGGAAGATATAGAAGTATGTGTGTCAAATTACAAGATCTCTCTTTATTGCTTCATATCTAGACCAAAGGCTTCATGAACCCCCTTGTAAAATTCATTGTATTTTGTTTCTTGACACCTGTAAGTGCTGAATGAGTCTTTTATGAGATCTTGAAATTCCCTCAGCCATTGTGAGGAAAAGACCAATCATGGCTTTCTTATCATATAATTCAAGGAACAGGGTCAGGAAGGTACCACGTGATGATGGCTGTGGGGTTACTTATTAACTTTATGTCAACCAGCATTTTCCACATCACCGTAATTTAAAATCGTGTACTCATTTATGTTATAAAATCTACAAACGTTCTTGCTGGGAAAGAAGAAGAAGAAGAAGAAGAAGAAGAAGAAGAAGAAGAAGAAGAAGAAGAAGAAGAAGAAGAAGAAGAAGAAGAAGAAGAAGAAGAAGAAGAAGAAGAAGAAGAAGAAGAAGAAGAAGAAAAAGAAGAAGAAGAAGAAGAAGAAGAAGAGCAACAGCAATAACAACACTAGCAGCAGTAACAACAACAACAACATGAACAAGATGAAGATGAAGCAGTACAAGAACAAAAATAAGAGCGAAGAAGAAAAGTTGTTTATTTCGCTCCGCGCAACTTTATTTTATTTATCCTACCTTCGCAGTTCATTTCGTCTCTGTAATTATAGCAGTCATCCTCTCCGTTACAAAGATATCTTTTTAAGACACATCTGTTATTACCACAATCAAACTCATTGGGTTTACATGGTGGCCGCTCTGTGGAGTATAACAATATTCGCTTTAGAACTCTTTAAGAATACACATTAAAATACCGTGTTAGAAGTCATGTCATAACAACTCCAACAACAATTGCACAACTGATTCTAATTTTGCGAGTATTACCATCATTACTTGATCGATAGTTATCACCTCTACTCCAACTACTTATAATCTGATATCACCTAGTTGTGGAAGAGATTTAAGAAACAATCAAAGAAAAAAATAAATCATCACTTCTACTCTTTAAATCCCACTATAGACTTACTGGCACTTTTTACACCACAACACAACTAAGGCAAAATAGATTTGAGGGTGAGCCAAGAGTCAAGATAGGTCTTTCGTTGCTGTGGTACCCCGATGAAGTATTGAAGGGATTTTATTAATTTGCTACTTTTTCATAAAAGCGGTGTGAATGGCAAGGGCTAAAGATTACTTTGAAAAGGTACGTGAAATGACTTCTTTAAAACATGGGGAAAACATTGTGATAAACTTGTAAATATCAAGCTTTAGATTCAGGTATTATATCTAGGCGTTTAACTAACAGAGCTAATCAAAATTTCTTCATTGTCGCTTAAATGCTGATTAATGCTAAGAGATCATTTATATAGAATCCTAACCAAGGAATTGCGCAGCTAGTTGTAAACGTTCCCGGATTATCAAATGTTTGTGCTGATTCCGCACCGAGGTAATTATCGCTTTATAACGTTAAAAGAATGAAATGCATTGCAGATGTTTTTAATTAAATGAACACAAAATACTTTTCTCCGAAGAAACAAATATCTGGAGATGCATTATGGGATCATTAATATGAACATCAGTTGAGGCGACGTTTATTAGAAATGCGCCACCCAGAACCTTTCACAATCAAAAGGTTTAAGTAGACAAGCCAGTCGACAAAATCAAAAAGGCATGTTTTGGAACGCTCAGGTTGGGTTTCTTTCCACCACGAAAAGCAACTCTCGAACTTATAATTATACTGAGTCACTGAAGCGATTAAAATTAAGATGGTTAAAACGAATTTCAAGATCGGTTGGGTTTGTTTTCAACTTCATAATGCATGAGAAAACGTATCTTTACGTTAAGGAAATATCGCTTATATCATTTAAATTTTTTTTTTAATTAGGACCCTCAGACTTTCAACTTTTGGTCTCACGAAAGGGGCTCTCATGGGTTATTGCAATGAGAATGGCAAAAAGAGCCAAATTCTTATAAAAGCAATTGGTATTCAATTGAGTTTAAATAATTTTAGCACGTATATATAGTCTCATAAAAAGATGAAAAGTGAATATAAGATTTATCGAGACTATTTTGAAAAGTATTGGTTTGATCTACTTACACATGGCTTTAATTTTAATTTTAAGAGTTAGCATTGCTGTAATGTAACGTCTGCGCTACGATATGACTCATAAGTTTGGCTGACTTTTTGGTTAGTTATGCGTTCTTCAAGTTTCCCAGTGAATCTTACACGGAGAACGCGGAGCCCGTGAAGCAAAAAAAATGGATTTTGTTAGATGGGATTCGACCCAAATATCAGAAGATCATGCATGGGTGATGGAAGCACAAACCTCCTTTTTTTCAGTTCGAATTTTTAACATGCATATTGTTTCTAGATCTATACAGGTGTGTAAAATTTTTCATATCCTCTCCTTCTCTACACAAACTCCATTTCTTGTTCTAACATAGCATAAAACCTTCAAATATAAAATTTCTTTTGGTGCTCTCTAACAGCTCGTGCTCTTCTTCAGGCTTTGAGAACCGCTGGAGCGCTTTAAATGGTGGCCTTGAGATTTTCTTCTTGTGGATGGGGTTCATGTTGCAGATGGTCACACTAGGAAACTCGGGCTCAGCAGAGGTTTTTATGTCGAGTTTGACCTTAAAGTGTAGGTGACAAAAATGAAATAAAAAGAGTGTTAATGCCAGTGCAAATACATAAACAGTTCTGGTCTCAAGACAAATAACTGAAATGTCATCTGTCCAGTCAATCGCTTAAATCACTTTTATGATAAGTCCTCAGATTTAATTTCTTCACTTATTTCTGTAAAAGTTCTCTGGTTTTTCAAAAACATCTATGAGAGGCTAGCATGAATTTTTTAATGACTCTTTTTAGTAAGCAGAGAGAGAGAGAGAAAGAAAGAAAGAGAGAGGGGGGAGAGAGAGAGAGGGAGAGAGAGAGAGAGAGAGAGAGAGAGAGAGAGAGAGAGAGAGAGAGAGAGAGAGAGAGAGAAGTCTCGTTCAGAATAATCTCAAAAACTTCCGCATTGTTTTTATTCAAAAATATGTTTCAGTCGCACATTAGCAACACTAGACCATGAGAAAATCTATCATTTTATATAAGTCTTATCTATTCAAACAAGCCACAAACATCTTTTCACTTTTTATGATTGCTTCAAAACTTATAAATATTAGGGTCGTATTTAACAGATTATGTGTGAGTCTAAATCTATTTTACAATTAAAATAAAAGATCGTAAAAACCAAACGAACTTCAATGGGATAGCGAAAATATTTGTCGAGAAGCCAGAAGCATTGAATTCCTAACCACACCATCATAAACATCACAAGGAGTGTCCATGCTAGCCGCATGTAAAATGTTTTAGCTTTGTAGATCTTGGACAATGCTGTGAAACTGGTGTCAGAAAAGAACTTAGATACTACCCGCTTGACGTTCTCTCTCTGGGAAAAAACGGGAGATAAGACATGATATGTAGTTTGGAAAATCCAACATTTACCAAATACACGAAAGTTATGAGAGAAAAAATATTTAACAGTATTGCCTCTAAATTTTTTGTCCCATTTATGTTACTCAAATAATATATGTTCTAAGTTATAAGCTTTTACAGACGATATAACGAATCCATCTACTCATTATACTACTACTACTACTACTACTACTACTACTACTACTACTACTACTACTACTACTACTACTACTACTACTACTACTACTACTACTACTACTACTAGTACTACTACTACTACTACTACTACTACTACTACTACTACTACTACTACTACTACTACTACTACTACTGCTACTACTACTACCACTACTACTATTACTAATCCTACTACTACTACTACTACTACTACTACTACTACTACTACTACTACTACTACTACTACTACTACTACTACTACTACTACACTTTTTTTTGCTTCAATATCTGGAAAAAAATTACCGTGTTCTTTATCTTTAATGACAATGGTGATGCTGGCCAGCTCGGCTCTACTGGATAAGCAGCTGACGTCTTGTCAAATGCTATCACAGGACACTTGTCAATTTCTTGTTTTTCTTTGAAAACCATACTGAAAGAATTGTTTATTTTTATTTTTTTTTCAAATAAATAAAACATGATAAAGGTCTCAACCAATTGTTTGTTATCATTTATAGGCTTTTTATTACTAGAGCAGTAAGTTAAATGTTGATTAAGTAATCCATGCTTGAGTCAACATTAAATTCTTACTGTTTTTTAGTTTTATAGGAATGCAATTTCACAAAGAGTTATGTTAATTAGATGTAAGTCATGAGATCTACTTTAACTTGTTCTTAGCCTGTGAAGCAATAGCAAATATTCTGCCAAGAATGCATATATATTGGTGTGAAATTTGAAGTAAAAAGGAGAAACGTAAATGTGCATATGAGGAAATATATTAAAAAATATCGATTCATACTGAAATTTTCGAAATTTTTTTTTATTGTCTGACAGAACTCATGACTTCCATCAAAGTGACAAATTTCATCGTCTTTTTATCTCAGGGCAAAATACATCTATGTGAAAGAGGACAAGTATTTAAATAGGTGTTTCCATAGTCTAATATTCTATGTGGTTTCTAAATTTGAACTAGATGTTTTAGATTTGTGGGTGGGACGGTAACTTATGATGCGCCTATAGAGATTAATGCATGAAAAGCATGATGTAGAATTAATACGCTGACATTACTGTGATGACGTCCACATTGAATTACCTTATTCGCAGAAGAAATGCTCCTCAGCTGCTGAAGACTAGATCACTCATTCAAATCTTATCTATAATTATATTATATATATATCATGGACCCAAATCATTGCATGCTTGAAAATATTTTGAATTGACTGCGGGATTTTATCGTATATTTCATATTAAAGAATTAACTGGAACATAACCACTTTGACATGATTTCCCCTGAAAACTGAAAAACTCTGCTGATGGTTTGGCAGATTTAACGTTGAATACTACAGGAGCGTTGACACCCAAAATTGTTCATTTAAATAATTGATGAACGTTTGATACCAACAACACTGTTTGTTCTCGTTTCTAGCTCTGATTAAAATGCGCTGGCGTTCGCAACATCCCGAACTTAAAGCCCGCTGAAAATGAGTTTTGCTGGCATGTAACCAGTAGAGAAACACCTTCTAAGGAGCATCAAAGTCATGTCCCTGATAGCAGTGGATTCACGCTAGGTGAGGGGGGAGAGTGTTAAAAATTAGATGATTGCGTGGAACTCTATACATCATTCTCGGGTATCTCTTTTAATGCTGAAAAAGTCAGATTCTACATCAAAACAGGCAGGATTGTGTAAAAAGGGCTGGCTGGGTGTGGGGTAGGGGTAGGAGTGAGTGAGCAAGAGGAAGAGAGACAGACACAGAGACAGACAGATAGACAGCAGTTAGAGTCAGAGAGAGGTAGTCCTTTAGGGACGGTGCTGTTATCAGTATTGTTTGGGAACAAAAAGATATGGAAGCGAAACTAATTTCCAATTGGATTCATTTCAAACAACTGCAATAATACTGAGCTTTTGTTTGTTGAGCTTTCAAACAGGATCCCCAAGAAATCGATATTTCCAGCTGCTTCAACTAACCGTTACTGAACTTTTCACTCTAAATGAAAATAACAGGGTGGTTTGGGTTTTTTTTTTTTTTTTTTTTTTGACGGTTTGAAAGGAGACTTTTAATATAGACCTACTGAGAAGCAAATCAATTTTAGTTGAAAGATCATTGTGCTATGCTTTAGACACACAGAGAAAAATGATTCATTATAATGGAACAAGCAGGAATCTTGATCCATCAATTCTTAAAAAAAAGATTCCCAACTCTGACCTTCTGTCCTGAATTCTACGAAAACATGCAAAAATGTAGATTGACCACTTTATACATTATTGGACTATAGGCTTCAGAAAATAAAAAAAAAAGTTCGTGTTATGTTTGATCTTAGAAAAGACTCAAATAGCCCATAGAAACAACAGTCGATACAAAAAAATCGACAGTTTCAATTGTCAATATATGATGTATTGCAAAAAATTTTCTTGAATGTAAGTCGAAACGTGATGTTTTAATGCTCAATGGTTTAATGAAGAAGTTAAGTCAGCGGTCGGAAAGGACTTACAAAGAAGCTGATAAGACATGGATACAGTCAAGACTAGAATTGTATTGTCAAATTTTTGTCACTGCTAGAAGCAGCACCAACGATGTGATTGTTATAGCTAGGATAAACCATCTAAAAACCAAAATTTTAGCACGCAAGCTGAGCACTGAAGACTTCTATAAATTGTAAAATGAATTTTAAAAGATTTCGGTCCATTACTAGTGCCTGCCATCGAATCAGAGAACAGGCATGCCGCGAGATATTTGCGTCTGTTTTCGTGGAAACGTAAACGAAAAACATCACCTGCTAATTTCTGTGGATACATCATCGGGTCAGGAAGTTTGAGTATGTAAAATAATGAAAGACGAAAAATATACTGAAAATTTTAATAAATTAGACGTCTTCATTTGATGATTTGATGCTGTACCTGTAAGAATAGTCTCACATAATGAAAATAAAAGGTTGCATTTGCTATCATGTCTATTGTAATTTGTAGTTTAATATCAGTTAACCTAAAGGTTACTTCGAAAGGCTAAGCTTAATCAGGATCCATGACAAATTTGAGACAGCTATACAACATAAAAATGTTAATGAGAAGATTGGAGTCTCAAGATAAAATTCCCAAAACTACTTGTTTCCAAGGTTTCAAACAGCGTACAGACTGAATAATAAATGAAGTACACAAATATGCATTTTTAAGAGCTAAACATTTGGCCGCAAAAAAAAACCAACACAAGCAGCCATGATTCCTTCTTGATTCGGCGCAACTTTTGATGACCATTGATAAAAATTTTGAAATCTTATTCTGGAATTAACAAACTGGATCTTAAGTCGTTCATTTTCATATTATTTAAGTGATATATTTATTTCTTGACTGCTCTGACGGCTTTTTTTCTACAACGGTCCTCATGTTTTCGGTGCCTCAAAAGGCCCTGTACTCGAAACAATTACTTGCTGGAAAAGTATTTGAATGGCATAAGAATGAGCTAAAGTTCAGTGAAAAAAAATCAGAGGCAATTTGTTTAGCTAACAGAAGTAAAAGAACAGAATGTAGACATAACACAGTCATGTAAACTGTGCTGGAAATGAGATATCAGCTTCAAGCTCTTTTGTGTATTTGTTTTGAGCCTCATTTTTTTATTTGAGTTTTAATACAAACATAACATTAAATTTTTTTCTTATCAAAAGTTGTATTAGGAAAACTTAGTCCATCTATGAATCATAGGAAATAGACAATATTTTATTGACGATTCCGAACTTTTCATACACTGGTCTTCCTGTCTCATTCTCTGCACATCTGCCGGTTCGTAGACGCTTCGCCTTGATGATGGAGAAGACTTGTACCTCATATTTAAAGTTAGATCTGGATGCTAGATGTTATCACAAAAGAGAAATAATGTTAAAAATAGAACTTATCGATGTTGGTCCTTACAAAAAAAATACCTAAAATAAGGCATAATTTCTTTATATACTACTACTACTATAAGTAAGAATTATAAGAGCTAGAATTTTTAGGTAGTGCTCAGCAGTGGTTAGGATAAGGCTTTAAGTGAAAATGACTGAAGATGCTTGAATTGGTGGGATTAGAACCATTGATTTACAGATGCTTCGGCACACATCGCCTTGCCACTCAAAGAGAACATAGCTCCCTAAAAAGAGAGTTTCATGGCGAAGGTATTTACTAAGCCTCATTAAGTGACTTGCAATCTTGATTGGGAAAGCCCAAATCGCAAAAAGACAACCACTGAATCCGAAAGCATCAACACTTGCCACCATTGGACGCACAAACATCTAGGACGAACCATAACAATATGTATGCCTCAAATATATAGCAATTTGCATTTTAGATCTAGCGGAGGCAAACCACTGGGTTAATTATAAGTAAGAATTATAAGATTGCAAGTCATTTAGGGAGGCTTAGTAAATACCTTCGCCTACTACAACAGCTACTAAACTACTATTAATACCACTGCTGCTGCTGCTACTACTACTACTACTACTACTACTACTACTACTACTACTACTACTACTACTACTACTACTGCTGCTGCTACTACTATTACTACGACTACGATTACTATTACCACTACGACTACGACTGCGACTACTACTACTACTACTACTACTACTACTACTACTACTACTACTACTACTACTACTACTACTACTACTACTACTACTACTACTACTACTACTACTACTACTACTACTATGAAGCACAGTTAAAAAAAATAGGTAGAGTGCAGCTACAAAATGTACAAAGCAAAACAAAACACGTAAGCTTTCGGCTTTATGCCTTCATCAGACACAAGAACAATAGCAACAAATCACAGAAGGATATTGACATAAATAAATTTGAAATACAAACTGTCAGCGCTTTTGAACGCCAAGATGAGTTTTCAAAAATTTAGACTAGGACTGTTTATGAAATCCCATACCCTTTTAATATGAAATTTAAAATTTTATACCAATATTAACGTCCATTCTAACCCCTTTTTTTGCCCACATAAACCCAGTCCATTTCGAAAATTTCCCGAATAAATTTTGTGGCCTCAAATGAAGTTGGATCATAGCTCAGATTACTGTTGCAGTTCAATTTTCTATTTAGGAACACTCATTCAAAACCCATTATCCCTGACAATATTGCGCTGTTAGTATTACCCTGTGTTTGGGCTGCAATTAATGCCCATATTGTAAAGACGCAGAAGATAAGGGTTATCAGAAGATCATCACACCGCGATAAATGAGTTGTCACGCTTTGCACAGTACGAATCAACATTTCCGTGCCAGATCAAACCCATCAAAGTTCACGAGAGAATCGCTCAGGACAAGATAAACGACATCTCTGATGGACGTGCAATGAAATGCAAAGACGTGACAATTTAGATGCTAACGCCTTAAAAGTCAGCTTTCTCCACTAAATCTTTTAGGGACGTCTTGAAATTTTTGTTATTCTCTTTGCTTTCCACATTTTTTGTTGTAATTGACAGGTATCATTTCAAAGTTTAAAATGATTACTCTCTAACGCTATCGATTTACAAGGCAAATATCTAGTGCGCTCTTTTCAAAACTTTGATTGCTTTTTATTTTAATCATAAGAGCATTTTATCTGTTGCAATAAAAGTACGATATTTGTTGATTTTCGTTTTCAAAAACAAGTCAGTTTGGTGGATACGTATATTGTTGACAGATGATCAAATAGTTCACAACTGTTTACACAACATTACACACGCAAATTTGCTGTTGCTATAGAATCCGTGTCTGCTAGACTCTGTCAAGGACCCAGTGAAAGATTTCTGTAACTTGTTGAAACAGGAAAAGGGAAATTCGCTTCATCATTTTACTCGTGGGACGAAACGAGATTCCACGACTTGGAATTCCACTGATCATTCGCCATTACTCTAGATGCTGAAAATTCAACCATCTACAAAGATACGGTTATTTCTCTCTCTCTCTCTCTCTCTCTCTCTCTCTCTCTCTCTCTCTCTCTCTCTCTCTCTCTCTCTCTCTCTCTCTCTCTCTCTCTCTCTCTCTCTCTCTCTCTCTCTCCCTCCTTCTCTCTAACTGTTTTTTTCATTTGAGTGATGGGTTTTTTTTTTGTGAGGGGGGGGTAAGATGGGCTTGCCAATTTGTTCTTGTCTCCTGTATTTCTTTGTTTGCCTTTTCGTTTGGTTTAATTTAGCAACTAAAGTATGCAGACTGTTTGCAGACAATGTCACTGCTAGCGAGAAATCTGTCTTCTGGTATATTGTCTTAATAAGGATACCCAGCTTGATGGCTGTTTCATTATGGAGAGTTTCATGTTGTTTCTCTGTATTTGCTTGGTAGATAATTTATCTTCTGGTGTTTAGAATTCATGAGATGTCAAAGTTATAGGTCTCGTTTGACTGCGTGCATGTTGACAGTACTGTGGGGTTCGCTTTTTTTTTTAATTAACTCTTGTTTTTCTTCCGTCTTTTCTGCCGAAGCAGTATACTGCTATTGACTCGATGGCGTATTGAAGATATCATCTCTTAGTCCCTATGTAAATGACTGACGCGAGTCCTCCATTGTGTCTTTAATTAGTTTTTTCGCTCTTGCACGAGTGTTATCTTTTGAGGAATCAGGACTTGTGCTCTGTAATCTGTAGGCTTTCTGAGTAAGAAAGACCTTTCTTATTTTTCCCGGCGCATGAGATTCGCAATGGAGAATAGGATAATGATGGTACAGTGATTTGAAAACGGTGGGAGGTGGTACATTGATCTGGAAGGGTGGATGATGGTGCACTGATCTAAAGAGAGTAGGAGATGGTACACTGATCTATGGAGAGGAAGAGATAGTATACTGATCTGAAGAGGTTAGGACATTGTACACTTGTCTGAAGAGGGCAGGAGATGATAAATGGTACACTGATCTTAAAAGGGTAGGGGATGGTGCACTGATCTGGAGAGGGTAGGGGATGGTACACTGATCTGGAGAGGGTAGGAGATGGTACACTGATCTGGAGAGGGTAGGGGATGGTACACTGATTTTAAAAGGGTAGGGGATGGTACACTGATCTGGAGAGGGTAGGGGATGGTACACTGATTTTAAAAGGGTAGGGTATGGTACACTGATTTTAAAAGGGTAGGGTATGGTACACTGATCTGGAGAGGGTAGGGGATGGTACACTGATCTGGAGAGGGTAGGGGGTGGTACACTGATTTTAAAAGGGTAGGGGATGGTACACTGATTTTAAAAGGGTAGGGGATGGTACACTGATCTGGAGAGGGTAGGGGATGGTACACTGATTTTAAAGGGTAGGGGATGGTACACTGATCTGGAGAGGGTAGGGGGTGGTGCACTGATCTGGAGAGGGTAGGGGGTGGTGCACTGATCTGGAGAGGGTAGGGGATGGTGCACTGATTTTAAAAGGGTAGGGGATGGTACACTGATCTGGAGAGGGTAGGGGATGGTACACTGATCTGGAGAGGGTAGGGGATGGTACACTGATCTGGAGAGGGTAGGGGATGGTACACTGATCTGGAGAGGGTAGGGGATGGTACACTGATTTTAAAGGGTAGGGGATGGTACACTGATCTGGAGAGGGTAGGGGATGGTACACTGATCTGGAGAGGGTAGGGGATGGTACACTGATCTGGAGAGGGTAGGGGATGGTACACTGATCTTAAAAGGGTAGGGGATGGTACACTGATCTGGAGAGGGTAGGGGATGGTACACTGATCTGGAGAGGGTAGGGGATGGTACACTGATCTTAAAAGGGTAGGGGATGGTACACTGATTTTAAAAGGGTAGGGTATGGTACACTGATCTGGAGAGGGTAGGGGATGGTGCACTGATTTTAAAGGGTAGGGGATGGTACACTGATCTGGAGAGGGTAGGGGGTGGTGCACTGATCTGGAGAGGGTAGGGGGTGGTGCACTGATCTGGAGAGGGTAGGGGATGGTACACTGATTTTAAAGGGTAGGGGATGGTACACTGATCTGGAGAGGGTAGGGGATGGTACACTGATCTGGAGAGGGTAGGGGATGGTACACTGATCTGGAGAGGGTAGGGGATGGTACACTGATCTCATGAAGAACCCTATCGCTGCAGCATGCCGCATCGCGAGCTGGCACAAAAAGTGAGGGTATGGAACATAATTAATCTAAGACTGTGAGAAGAAGAAACATGGTGTCAATGACAAAGTTTTGTTTTTATTTTTTCCTTTTTATTTAATTTAGGTTTTAAAATGACTGGGTTTTATTATGACTATTATTCTATACTTCTTAAGATACTCGAATAAGTGATAATATCCGAGGAGTTTACTGTAAATATTAGTGTAAAGAAATTTGACGTAAGGCGGGCAGGAGCTGATGGAGCTGAATGTTAGATAACGTATTACGTTGGCGTTCTGTCTTAAGATCTATCTTTATTCATAGATGCTAGAGGCTAGAGAGAGTGCTACAGTTGTACAGTCATCGTTTCACCTTTACTGCCTCAATTTAGAATGGAAAATCAAAAACACATCATTTGAAGGATAACTTGATTGTTTAAAAATGGAACGCGCTTAAGTCTGAAGAAAATGTACGATTTTTTTAAAATAAGCCTAGTTGAAATGTTACCCGGCAGAACTTAACAAGTTCAATACGACTACCGGTAGCGGTATATAATATATTTCGTGTTTATTGTGGTTTCGTCAAAAATAAATAACACTAACAGAAAGTGAAGTACACAGGTTATACCCAGAACAGCAATAGCTGGGCTTGGGCAAAATAAACTTTTGGTTAAAGGAGAGTTAAGATGTTTCAAGACTTGATGCATTCTCTGCCGATAGTGATAGTATAGAGAGAAATTTTTTTTTTAAATGGGGGCTTCTGCCTGTGTATGTGGTGGGAGGGTTTCAAACAAATTTAGATAAATTGATAAAAGCATATAATGATGGGAGTGGGGTGTAAAAGGTCTCCAATAAATAGGTTGGGTTACAGTTAATGCAATGGCGATTCGGATGCATTGGAAAATATATGCAAAAAAAGTGATAAAATTTTGCAAAACCTGTTCAATGTAATAGCTTGCTTGCTCTCTCTTTCTGCTCGCAAAATTTTCTTTCTGACTCTTGTTTACTCTCTCTCTCTCTCTCTCTCTCTCTCTCTCTCTCTCTCTCTCTCTCTCTCTCTCTCTCTCTCTCTCTCTCTCTCTCTCTCTCTCTCTCTCTCTCTCTCTCTCTCTCTCTCTCTCTCTCTCTCTCTCTCCCCCCCTCTCCCCAGCCGTTCACCCCCTCATCTTTTATTTCTTTCTGTTACATACATCTCCCTCTTTCACCAGCCAAAATCTAGTCTCTTTGTAACAACGATTAGCGGTATATGATTTTTCAATTCCTTTTTTTTTTCTTCTGTACTTAAAGGTCGATTTCGTGGAGTTGAAAATTAATACTGATAGATTATGTTCAATTTCTAGATGTTCATTTCAAATTCCTTAGGGACTTAGTCAGCTAAGTCGGTAAAGAGTTTGATTGACAATATGGAAGTCCTGTGGTTGAATTCTGTTTTCAGCTATCTGGTGCTTGGCTCGATCCGACGACGCTTCCTAAAATACAGGCCAAGTCATCGAAGTGAGCAAACTTTTGCATGTTTAAGTTATAGTGATCTGTTTCTATTTTTTTTTTTCTGGGGGGGGGGGCATAGTAAACACTTATAAAAATGTCTAAATGTCCTAACTTTGCTAAATAGTTAAATGATATAGCCCACTCTTACACTTGCTGCAAAAGTTTGTTCACTTCGGTGACTTGTCCTGTAATTTACGAAGCCTCGGATCGATCTTATCCAAACAGCACTATTATAAAGCTTGACAGACTGTATAGATCGCCTGCTAACAGATGTCAATTTGGCATTGACTCTAGGCTGGAAAAGAGCAGATCATAGGTTGAGGTTGCAATTGAAAGAACCAGGATTTGCGAAAATAGGAATTTCCAAACACATATTTTTTCCAAAATTTGGTTGCAACAAAAATTAATTACGTTTTGTTCTTCGGGATCATTCTTCAATAACGTTAACAAATTTAATAAAATGAGTAGTTTGGAGTTACACCCCTTGCTATTATTAAGCCTTATAGGCTTCAAAAAAAAAAATAGTCAGATACATATAAGAAATCTAAATCTAATCTGGATCGAGATCTGGTTCAAGGCAAGATTAAATATGTGGCTTCGCTATAGATTTAGAAGTTCCTCAATACGAAATCTGAATATCTGTATCTTGATTAAGTCATCAAATATCTAAATTACTTTATAGGGAGATCATCACTTCACTCTCACAGGTAGATCTAATCTAAACCATAGATCTAGAAAACCAAGATCTAGGCCTAAATCTAGACTAGATGATTTTTTAAATTAGTTTTGTTTTTATTTGATGAATCGCAACCTGGATGATTTCGAGAATAATGAGATGGTAGATAGGTCTAGATCTGTGCAAGATTTGACTTCGTGAGCATTCCCATGTATTTGTTTTTCTAGCATCAGGTTATGACTTCTGAATATTTTCATTTGTACTGGTAACTGAGTAGGCCTAGATTTAGATCTAGATCCAGATATCTAGAATCTAAATATATTCTATATATCTAGTTTCACTTAAATCTAGAGTCTTGGCCTTGTTGCTGTGGCAGTTATAATCTTATTCTCAAAGCCATTTTTGGGACTCCTTATCAATCGCAGTTCAGGAAACAAAATAGGGAACTGACAGAATCACCGTCAGGGATGTTCTGGCTATTTTCGTAATTTTCAGGTGCTGCCTGTTTTGTTCAAAGAAAGTGGAAACTTTATTTATCCTATTATGTGAACAATAGTATTCAGGTGGAATGTTGTCTAAAAAGTTTCCTAAAAAATTGATAATCATTTATTTTCACAATAATTGCAGATTGTTTTTTTTTAAGTTTGCAGAAATTTTTGGAAAGGGTTGCTGCCTACAAAGTGAAAATAAATAAGAAATGAGATGATTATGGGTAGGTGTGTGTGTATGTTGGTACTTGCTAGTTTTATTTTGTCCAGTTTTTCTTATTCCGAAAGTTTTTAGAGGTGCTGAACATATTTTTCTTTACTATCTTATATTAAAAGCTTTTCATGCCTTAATAAGTTGAAAAAAGGTTTAGAGTCAAATTATATAAACACAATTCAATTGTTAAAAATATTTTTTTTTAAAATGTGAGGATTTGTCTGCTCTTATATCATCCAGAGCCACTTAGAGTACAGTTTGAATAGAACCTTGAGACATTGGAATTCTTGTCACGATTCACATTGTCATGAAGACATTCTGTAAATGAAAGAGAAATCTCAAGCAGAAAAGTAAACTTAATTTGGGTGCAATCTTTTAAGCAGCCTTGTTTTCAGTTAATGTCTCGATCATGACCATTTATTATATAAATCTTGTACTGATGACCCATTACAGTATACAATGTAGTGCTCAACCTGATTTGGTGAAAAAGTGCTCTCAATTACAAATTAAAAACATGTAACTACTCCAACAATATTGCAGAGAAAAAACAAAATATGATGCCTAAGATTTTTTTTAATTTATTTGGTTAGCCTGTATCGCTCAAGCTTATAATTCTTCTAGATCTAGTCTCAGTCACATGCAACACAAATTAAGAGTTGCAAAGTAATAAAATGGCTTAACTTGAATGTTTCTACAGTTAATAAACAGTATAGAAGTACAAAACATGTGCAAAAGAAGCAGAAATAACAGTATTACAATCACAACCATCGCCCCGTAACATGGTGATGACAGTTGTTCTTAAAATACCGTCTAATCAAATCAACTCTACTTTTCATGCAATGAATGGCATGTTTTCCATGCCTTTTTTGTCATTACGCTGGAGTAGGTCAAAATTCATTTCATTTTTTTTTCCTCATTTTTTCACTCTATCAAAGTAAAATATTTAACATGTTGGGGTTGGTTTTTTTTTTTTGTATATATTCTGAACAGTCATTTAAATGTTATTTGGTTCATCATAATGTATTTGGCAAAAATTTTGATGAATTAATTTCAATCAAAATATGATGAACTTTCAAGAATTTTTTTAGCCTTAATATATACAGTACACCTCAAGTCCAATGAACTTGGATTCAAAGAATACCTTGCATTCAAGGAACAGAGTAAAATCCCTGTTTTTTTTTCTTCTTTGACTCTCTTAAAATACCTTGCATCAAAGGAACTAATCTCAGACCCGTCCTCAGGTCCAACAAACTACAAATATTGGTAAATCCACTATAGAATGCTTTTCTACCTAGAAACTATGCAGTTGAAGTTCAATCAAATAGGTGTTGGGCACCCAGAGTGAAGGCTACATTATGCCATAGTAATACTAGGTAGGGGAGAGTAAGGTGTTGACATGCAGGGAGAAGATAATAAAAAGAGAGGGGAAAGGGTGCAGGGAGTGTCAGCAAGCGCATGGGAAGATCATGATACAGTATCAAAGAGCCAAAGGGGCTGTAACTTTGGCAGTGGTGGCCAGGGTTGGCTTTATAGACACGTGGTTAGTTGATAAAAACAAGGGAGATAATTATGTGGTAATTTCGCTTTGGTTGGTTACTTCCCTAATTCATTGCCTTGTCATGGCTCCAACGAACCTTGCATTCAAGGGACTGTTAAAAATGACCAATTCGTTGAGTCCGAGGTGTACTGTATATCTTTTTTAAATTTTTTTTTTACCACATGGGACACTGATTGTGGCAGATGAAAATTCATTAAAATTCATCTCTGCACAATGAGTAGTTTTGGAGGACATAGTGGAGAAAGAAATTGAATGTGTCTTTTTATAATATAGGTGAAGTCAAAATCTGGATAATATTATTACAGTCTTCGCATTTTGACTCGTATCATTAACAGGCCCAAGTTCAAATTTTGTGAATTTTTGTCATTATAAAATTTATGCACCCTGTTCTTCTTGGTCATAGACATAGAAATAAACCTTTGGTGGAGAAGGTAGCATGTCCGTCTTGTAATGGCATTCAAGGCAGAACTTGGAAGCTAGCAGGAAATGATATATTGTTATGTTATTAGCCCTATATTTCAGACTTTGGAGGGTCTTGTAAAGTGGATATGGAAAATGAAAATAGGATCGTGGTCTTCTCATCTATAGCATCCTGATATTTTCCTACTGAAATTGAGCGATTTAGAAAAAAATGTACCAACTGATCCTAATCAGAGGAAAACGAGGATGAAATTTTATCAAAGCTAGATTAATTCCTTATTGCATTAGGCTAAAATAGTGTAAATTCAATATTGTGAATAGAAACGCATCAATATAAATTGATTTATCACCTGATTCTAAACTGTCAGAGTAGATCTTTTAATTGTGGGAAGTATTACTTAATTGACTAAATTGTACTATTATATTATTATTATTATTATTATTATTATTATTATTATTAATAATACTACTTTTATCATTGTAGTTGGGAGAGTAGGAGGAGTAGAAGCATAGTAGCTGTAATACTAGTCTTGATTTTTATAGTCATAGTAGTAATAGTAGAAGTAATTTCATTATTATCTATCTGAGACTAGTGGCTCACTCCAAGATAAGAATTGTTGAAAAACATAATAAATCCAGACTTATAAAATTTAAAATTATCTCTTTTTTACAGGTATCGTTTCTCAATAACTGTCAAGGTTTGTACAGCAAGAACTTGAAATTTATCAGAAAGGCCTTAAACAATGGTACCTAAGGATGTAAGTCTCATAAAAAGCTCTAGGTAAAATGAATGTATTTCTTTTTTTACATATGCATGCCATGTCTGAAGAATATGTCTGTAATAATGTGATGGTAGTTATTAATGTATTGCCTGTTGATTGCATTAGGCTTAGCCTTTCAATAGATTAAGATAATGTGCACACTGTCAGTACCTTTATGTAAGCAGATGTGCAATGTTAGAGACAGAGGTGGGAAATCTTTCTCTCAATATTAAGTGCACATGGAGTGTTTTGTCAGTTGTTGGCTATAATCATATTAAAGAAGACTTGGGTCCTTTATTTTTAGTGTAAGCACAAAGCTATCCTGTTAATCCCTATCTCTCCCATTCATCTCCCTGAAAGATATATATATATATTCTGAATACATGAATCTGATAACTCAAAGTGAAAATGTTCTTGAGATAAGCATACTGCATCTTATCATGCATATGAAAAGATAAAAGGCTCAAGCTTTCTGCAAGTTTTTGCAATTTATGTATTGTATGAAGTTTGTCATATGACCAATGAAAAGCACCATTGTAAACCATTGACTTGCCTAACATGCGCTCCTTGATTATATGAGGATGATTGGGCCAAACTTCAAAACCCTTCACAAGGATTATCTCTTTATATAGTGTCATATTTCATAAGTTTAAACTGCAGAGCTTTATCATCTTTGTCAAATGGGTTTATAAGTAAGTGATGACATATCTATGTAAGATATTAAAATTAGTGCAAAGAGGCTTAAGACTCTTGCTTATATGAAAACTGGAGTTTGCACATCTATCTTATTTCTATTACTATTGGTATCAATTGTTTCCTGAAAGAATCATTTTCATAACAGATAACTCTGTTTCTAGAAGAATCTGAATTTTAAAAATTTTGCTTTCCTTTGCTTCTTTGGAAAAAAAATTTGCCCAATATAATGTTACACTGTGCCACAGAATATCAGTTTCCATTCAGGGTTTGGGTTCAAAATAAATTTGATGCATTTAAAATACAGTTTGAAGAAAAAGGTATTTTTTAGTCGACAGATTTAGTATAAAGTATCTTTATAATACTTCTTGAAGCAACAATCTGATTGCATCATGCATGAGATATTAACATAACAAAAACAAACACGACAGTACATCATAAAAACTACATGCATTTTTCTTTCATTGTATTTTCTTTGAAACAGTAAACTACTTCAAAAAATGAAGCTTGCTTGTTTAATCTACCATGTAGCCGTTTTAACAAGAGAGACAGTATTTCTTTCAGTTTTTAGCTGGAGTAAAGTCTTTTATTCATGTTATGATTATTATTGCAGTTTTGGTAGAATTATTCCAATTTCTCTGATATAGTGGATAAAAATGAATATTTTTGAATTCTATTTATATGATATAAATAAGTTTCATTGCATCGTTTAAAGTTTTTATGCCTAGACTTTATTCTTTGTCATTAGTCTTTTTTTTTTTCAGATTCAACTTAAGGAAAAGAAATATAGACTCTATAATAGAGATGCCTCAATATTTCTTTCACATTTTTATGTGGTTATATGAGGGTATATAATAATGTTGATTATTTTTTTTACTTTATGCCACACATGATTCTTCATGTATTGAAACTGTTTATTCTTTTTTTTTTGGACTGTTAGGCCTGGATTGTGGGAATTTTTGTGCATTCAAGCTTCATTTTAGTATGAATCTTTCATTCTCACACTTTTTTTTTCAATATTATACTTTTCAGCACAACGACTGTGTTGTGACAGTGACGATTGAACTCGGTCATTATGCAAACTTTCTAAAAGAACCTTCTTTAGAAGGTTTTACCCATGATTGGACAGTATTTGTGAGAGGAAAGGATGGCAGCAAGATTGAGCATTTTGTAGAAAAGGTTGTGTTTAAACTGCATAAAACATTCAAATGTCCAACAAGAGGTTAGACTTTCAACTTTGCTCATAAACTAAGTTTGTTTTAAATTTGTATTGATGAATAAAAAAATTGCTGAAATATTTTAAAAGTGATTTACTGTAAAATTTTGTGTTGGCTTCATTTACTTTTCTATACTTTGGCAAAGATTTGTTTCTAGACCTGTAACTTTGTAAGATTTCTAAAATTATTTTGGAAACACACTCTGACAACTGAAGCTTTGTTCTTGCATGCAAACAGTCTAGCTTAAAAAACTTTGTATTGTGTAGATTGGTTTGTTTTTCATACATGTCTTAGAGAACGAGCTTCAAGCCTTTCATTTGACTGTGAGAGACTATGCTACTTAGTTTAATTTAGTAACGTCAGTGTGAATATGTTGTTTTCAAGGCTCAAAACATTATTATTGATAAAAGAGGACAATGAGTATTTAGCTTTAACCTTCATGGTACAATCTTTTTTTTTATCACAAACTTAGAATAGCCAACAGTACTTACTGAATGTCTTTGAAAAGAGTTTTTCCTGAAGCATATTGATACTTACTGGAATGGTGCAGTGTTTTATAAATTATATATATATAATAAGTATATGAACTGTGGTGTTCTAAGAATTTTTAACATTGTTATTTTAATGAAAAAATACTGAAAGCAGATGTCGCAACAGTTTTTATACTTGTTTTATATTTATAATTTATAAGTCAATGCACCATTCCAGTAAATATCATTATGTTTTATCAAAAACTCTTTTCAAAGAAATTCAGTAAGAACTTTGATATTTCTTACAAGTGCAAACCATATATGTGGAACAAATGTAGAAAGCCAGTAGCATTATATTCAGTTTTATTACAAATAGTGCTGCATCAAGCTATTTGAGATCTTGGTTTCTTTAACAATATTCTTATGAATATTTTTATGCAAGTCATACATGTTTGCTCAATTGATGTACGTTAATGCTCTAGAATAAAGAAACTTCATATTTGCTAGATTTAGTTTAATTTTTAATTATAAATTCCAATTTGTAAGCCCTGCAACAAACTTTTTTTTAAATCTTGATAAAACCTGGATCTAGTTTGCCAACATACTTTAGAGTTTGAGTTTGTCTTTGTAAACATAAAGCAGTTAGATTTAGTATATTAATGTATTTATATATATATAAATAGTTAATGTTAAAAGTATTGTTTTTTGAGTCCTTTCTTTGAAATTGCCATGATGAAGAAATATTGATCCAGTGTAATACTTTTACTAAGCTTTAGTGATATACAGTTTTGCTGTTTTCTTTTCTAGTGAAAACAAATCTATATGTACAGGCTATACGTGTATTTCTATATTCCTAAATAAAACATAGCAGTTATTCTGTTTTTGAATGGCTTTAATTGAGATTTTTTTTCATCTTGGTCAAACTCAATTAGACTTATGGTTGGAGTTTTTACTTAGCAAAAAGTATAGAGTTACAATAAGAGACAAGACACACAGATATAGGGAAGAAAAGGTACAATTATGCATAATATATATAAACAGTAAACAATCTGTGAATACTTGAATGTCGGCTATTTTGCATGAAAACTTTGATGAAGTTATTTGATTTTTTTTTTATCATATGTAGAGATTTGTGTCTGATTCCTTCGCAGCTATTTGTGAACCCCCTTATAAAGTGAACGAGTCTGGATATGCAGGATTCATTCTTCCTATAGAGATACACTTCAAGAATAAGCAAAGTCCCAGGAAGATCTACTTTTCATATGACCTATTTCTCAATGTCAAAGATCAACCACCAATCAACAATTTTCGTTATGAAAAGCTCAAGTTTTCAAATCCAACTCCTGAGTTTAAAGCAAAACTCATCAAAGCTGGTGGAGTGAGTAATTTGGATTGTATTTAGTTGGAAAGTAAAGATGTGAATTGTAAATTTAAATCAAGTGCATTAGTACGTACTAGTTGTATAAATAAAAGTGTTATTTATATGTGTGTAAATTTACATAAGCTTAAAAAGCGTCAATCCTTAAAAAATATGAGGTCAAATCAAATTAAAACTATTATAAGTGTAGCGTTCATTCTAACTGCACCATCCTGACTGTATTGTGCCTTGTATACTTTAACATGCCTTGTCATACATCTTTTGAAATTTGTTTTATTTTTTTTTTCAACAATAGTATTAATAATATCGAACATCTTTTTTTTTGGCTTTCCCTAGATTCAGCAGGGTGGTGACCATGAGCAACAGCCACTTCCATATGTTCTAGGTTCCCCTGTGAAATCTGAAACAAAGAAAAGCACCAAAAAATTCAAAGATGGAATTCAGGTAATAACTGTATTAATAATTATTAATCGCACAGACTTCATAATTATGTGGTACAAATGTTAAGATCTACCCTTGATAGCTGTGCAAAAGCATTAATGAAGGTGAAGAAGAATTTTGGAATGTCATGGGTATGCAAATGTATATTTATAAATGTGTTTGCAAGATAAAGTATTTTAATTTTTGTAAACTTTTCACTTCAATTATCATTGTGGTTAACAAACAAGTTACTAAATTATATATGCTGTCAACTATTGGTAATGCAGTGAAATAACTAGACAGCTGCATATATATATATATATATATATATATATATATATATATATATATATATATATGTAAACGAATGAGTTTTAGTACTTTTACTCTGTATTCCATTTTTTTTTTTAAGATTGCCTGCTATCTGTATTCCTTTCAAAGAACAGGTACCGCAACTATGTCAAGGGAAACTGATATGCCTCAGTGTGTAATCCATTCTTAAAAGCGAGAAAACCTTTTGAGATATGCACGCTGTCAGATAGAGTAACTGAAATCAGACCAGACAAACAAAAGCAGCATTCTAGTTAGGCACTGAGCTGTTATGCGCTGCATCCTTTGTGGCGAGCTGTAGATGTAGGTGTGGGGTTAGAGAATGTTCGCCTCTATACCGATGGTCGTTTGACACAGTTTGTTAATTGTAGGGCTAGCCTCTGTGGTGGTCTTGGTACTGATGCTATCACATCACAGGCGCTAATAGCGGTTACAAGAGATAAATGTCTTCAAACTTCCTGTAAACGATAGTTTTGCATCGGAGGAGACTCTCCCATGGTGTCAGTTTTGATGTTTGACGCTTATAAGGTTTACTTTGATTCTGTGTCTGCCTTAGAACTTATGATACATATATTGTTTGAGATTTGCACGAATGAAAGGTTGTTTAGAGTGTACATGTGGTTATGTACAATGATATCGTCTTGGCAAGTGGAGAAGATTTTTATCTAGCATGGTTGTCACTGTGTAAGCAATGTTACAAGGTGAATTTAGTATTTTCAAATTAATTTTGTATCCCCTCACCCATTAAAGTAGACAGGTAGGGAGATTTCTATTTCTCTGATTGGTGATCTTTAGAAACCTATATATGTAGAGCAGTTCTCGAAGCTCCTCATCTGGATTCGAGAGGCCGAACTGCAGGCACACGAGAGAAAGTCTGAAGTTTTTGACGTTGACATTTGAACAGCCATTGCCTTGATATTGGAACGGTTGTATGAGAGCTACTGACTGGATTTTTAGTTCTTATTCTTAATTTGGGATTTTAGCTTCTATTTCAGTTCTTGGTTTAGTTGAAGAGTTAGTTTCAGCTTTAGTTTTAATTGGGTTCTAGTTTCAGACTGGACAGGTTTTTTTGTATCTTAATTTTGTTTTGTCCACTGCAATAAAAGAAAAGATAAAAACTTACATCAGTATAGTTTTTATTTCCTGCACACTTACCTGTCGTGCCTTACCACTAGCCACATTACTCATTAGTTTGTCATACCTGGTAGCTTAGTTGGAATTCGATAAGTGTACCATTAAAACAAAAAGAATTCCTAGCGTTGTCGGACAACTTACACTTTCATACATACACAAAACATTTCATAATTTATTACACCATACCTGTAGAGAGGAGAGACAAACTTTATTGAGCAGGGAGTAGGCATATTGTCAACATTGGACAATTTCGCAGGATTGTTTATAGTGTCTATAGTTCCCCTACTACTACTCACTCACGTTCATGTCTCTTTTAAGGCAACATATATATATATACACAGTTGAGCACATATATTTCAAATTAATTGTGGAATTTTTATATGTTTGAGGAGCTGTGTTCGAACATTCTATTTTTAGCAGTCAAGTCCTGTATTTGTGTTTGGGACAGCTTTTGAGAGTATTTTGAATTATGTTAACAACGTATTGAGGCTTTGTAGTTCCATACAATTATGAGCCTTACAGGAATACCCAATTTGTCATATGTCCATACTTTTAGTATTCCAAATAGCAAGAAGACAGATACCTCCAAACAACCCAATCTGTCATTTCTCAACCCCAGCAATTATTGGACTTGAACTCTTGCTGCTAGATTTAAATATAGGCTCTAGGTCTACATTTAGATTGCGGTCACACAATTTCTTTCTAGCTAGGCTTAAGCTCAGTCTAAAGTTGACGTTCAAATACAATGAACACTAGTTGTTCCTGAACTTTTGTCTGTCCAACATTCTACCTTTGAGATATCTGGCTTCCTAACCATCAATAAGAGATCTTACCCACAAGCTTTTTTCCATACCCATGTACTGATCGATTAAGCAAGGGATGGGCCCATACAGATTTACCTGTCATCAATTCTCATATCTTGTTAGTGTGGAACAACCAAATCTTGTTTACAATTGGCTCCTTCTAAGTTGTTGCGTGATGTAGTTGTTGGGTTCGAGGTTTATTAAGTAGAACGAACAGAAGATGATGCAAGGTAGAGATACTTTTATTAACAAAGTTTACAGGTCAGTAGTCAACGAACAAGTGACACTGATACAGCTACCTTGTGTGTGCAACAAAAGAGAAGGGGAGAGACTGAGGGGCAGACAGAGTGGTGCTGGGAAAAACCATAGGTGCGGCTTAAAAAACACATACATGGAACATCTCCTCTCTAAGTTTTAAAGACATAATTTTGTAGACTTAAGAAATACATGTATTAAAAATAGGATATGAGAAGAAGGAGAAACTGATCTTCGTTTTAACATCAAATTGTAACAAATCATGATTCATCAGGTTTGGAATAAATTGTGAACTTCAGGCAGTGGATGAAAAATTTAAAATAAATACATGTTTTTCATGAAATGAGCAATGCAGTGTACAGAAAAATGTTATACACATGGAAGACAATGGTTCACAGGCAGAACTGTGGAGACATTGAATTTATGGTACATTAATCACAATAAAAAGAAAACTTTACTTGCTTTATAACGTAGGAGATACAATCTTCTTAGATCTCTAGAATTGACACTTTCAGAGATAAAACATGTAGGGCTAAGGTAACATGAGCTTACTGGTGTGTGTTAGTATTTCTGGTTGGGACCAGGGATAATTACAAGTTTGTCAGGTTGTTTTATGATGAGCCCTGAACGAGTGGTGGAAGGGTTTGTTTTCTCTACTGATTCATGGGTCTGATTTGAATCCTTTGTTGTTAGCTTTGAGCCAATGAGGGTTCCACATTTTGTGGTTTTAGATGCACTAGCTGATACTTATAGAGGACTGATGTGTTTTATCAACAGGGGGAGTGGAGCGGATTGGGAGAGGATATTTGCGTTTGCGAAGAAATTGCCTATTGCGTTTAAAGAATTTAGAACTGTCGAAAACTTCATAAGTGTTGTAACCTAACGTTTTTGTTACTTTAGCTTCTTTCCACTCTTTAGTGTTATCAATGGGTTGCATCTTGACAATGTCGCCCGTGCAAAGAGATTCTAAACTGGGGCGGTTAATGTTGTTTTGAGATAGTTTCAACTTTTTAGAGTCCATTTTCATGATATGATGGGAATGTTAGATGTTTTTATGAGGACACTGTCGGTAGATAAGATGATAGTTTGAGTGCGTTGGCCCATGAGACTCTGAGCTGGTGAGGTTGTGAGGCCTTCAGTAGGAGTGTTGCGCAGGTTGAGAAGTCCAATATAGGGATCTTCATTGGACTTTTGGCATTTCATCATCATATTCTTGATGACTTTCACAGCAGCCTCGGCTGCGCCGTTGGCCTTTTTATTGCCAGGATGTGCCGGAATTTCCACTCACACACGAATTGGGAACATTCCTCAGAGGTGTACTGTGTGCCGTTGTTGCTTATCAACACTTCTGGAATGCCATGGCGGACAAAGTGGTGTATCAGTTTGTGAATCACCATAGAGGAAGTGATGTCTTGTAGATACTCCAGTTCAATGAAAACACTAAAATAATCCACTGTGATCAAATAATTTCTCTCACTAATAGAAAATATATCGATCCCCACTTTCTGCCAAGGTCGAGACAGCACTTCATGTGTGAGCAGTGGTTGCTAAGGTTGGCGTGCACAGTAAGTGGCACGATTCAACAAACGCTCGAATATCGTTGGCCAGAAGGTTGGATCATGAGCACGACATAGGCATGAATTGATACCATGGAGGCCTGCATGCACTTTCACTTTGAGGTGGTGACAAAGAGAGCTTGGTATGACTATGCGGTCTCTGCATAGAATTATGCCATCTTGAACTGTGAGCTCATCATGATAATTGAAGTAGGGAAGCACACAGTTGGAGAGGTTTGACTTCAGGTCAAGCCAGCCTTGTAGGATGATCAGCTTTGATTGTGATAGGGTAGGATCAAGTGCAGTTGCAGCTTTGATTTCGCTCAGACGAGAATCGTTGAAAGGAGTGAATGAAATATTGTTGCAGGTGGACATCTTCCACTAAAAGTAGAGGTGCTCTGAAGAGGGAATCACTTGCATGAAGTTGAGGATCAGGTTTGTAGATCAGGTTGAAATCAAAGGCTTGAAGTTTGAGGAACACAGATTGCAGCTGCTTAGGTACTTTAGAGAGAGGCTTGTTGGTGATAGAAACCAATGGTTTGTGGTCAGTGATGACTGTCACGGGTCGAGCGAAGGTATAGTGGTAGAATTTATTCATACCAAATATGACTGCCAAGAGTTCCTTTTCTATTTAAGCATAGTTTTTTTCTGCTTCAGTAAGAGTCGGTGACGCAAAACCAAGAGGTTTGCCACCTTGTAGCAAGACTGAACCCAGACCATATTCCGAGGCGTCGTTTTCCAGGGTTAGATCCTTTGCTAGGGTCGTAGATGGCAAGGCAGGGGCTACCTACAATTTTTTCTTTGATGGACAGGAAAGCGATTTCCTGGCTATCAGACCACACAGAGGGAACATCCTTTTTGGTGAGATTCTGAACGGTATGCAGATCATCGGTGAGATTAGGAATGTAGCGAGACAGATATTGCACCATTCCAAGGAAACGTCTGACTTGAGTGAGGCAGGTAGGCTGAGGAAAGTCAGTTATTGCTCTAACTTTCTCACGATCTGTATGAATTCCATCTGAGGAGATGACATGACCCATGAAGGTAATCTTGTCTGAGGCGAGCTCAAGCTTATCTTTGTTAAGCCTGACACCATATTGTTCACAAGCTGAAAGAAATCTTTGAAGGCTGACGTCATGTTCTTGTCAATCTTGTCAGTGGATAATGACGTCGTCATGGAGAGCGACAACACCAAGAAGGGCACCAACAAGTTCTAGAATTTTCAGCTGAAAATTTTCTGATGAGACTGAGAGTCCGAAAGGAAGTCTCAATCAGCAGTATCTACCGTAGCAGGTCTGAAATGTTGTCAGGAGGGAGGAATCATTATCTAGAAGGATATGCCAAAATCCATTTCTTTAGTCAACTTTCGTGAACACACAAGATTCACTGAGCTCGTGAAGAACGTCATCCAAAAGAGACATACTGTGGTGTTTACGAAGAAGGGCTTGGTTTAGGAATTTTGGATCGATGCAGATTCTAAGTTGTCCATTTTTCTTATGCGTCACAACAATCTGACTTACCCATGGGGTAACAGGAGTAATGACACCGATTGTTGTAAGACGGTCCAGCTCTTACTTAAGACAGTCCTTGACAGCAACAGGGATACGGCGATTAGGCATAATCACCGGTTTTACGACTGGATCTGTTGTGCGATACTGCATTCCAGAAAACTGACCAAGCTCGTCATTGAAGACAGGAAGGGACTCACGTGAGAGGATAAGGAATAGACTTGTTCAAAGTTGTCGTCTTGGAGAGATAGAAATTTCATCTGTTCGGCCGCTCGTAATCCCAGAACTGGCTGTACGTCCTGTTCACACACAATAAATTCAACGTTGAACTTCTGTCCTGTCTTGGCGTTTTTAAGGATTTCATGTGTTTTTCCGACACAGGAGAGTGTAGAACCGCCAAAACTGGTGAGGGAGGTAGTGCCAGGATGAAGATGTTGGGCAAACTTTTTGGGAGGAATATTGACAGATGCACCAGGGTCTATGAGAAAAGGTACTGGAATCTTGCTAACAATCATCTTGTAACGCACCAATTTACTCTTGCGGCCTAGGACTGTGTTGACCTAGGCAGATTCGTACTCACTATCAGATGACTCAAGGAGGTTCACTTTTGTTCACTTTTTCACTGTCGCTTTGCTCATGCTGGAAAAATGATTGCGGCCGTGACACTTGGTGCATTATTTGCCGTAAGCAGGGCACTTGCTCTTCAGCATCTGATGTCTCCGACCACAATACTTGCAGCTCGCCGAATGAGGAGGAAGTGAGGAGGGCTGAGAAGTTTTGGAGGACTGAGAATGACGCTTAGTTTTAGGAAGCACGTTGACAGAATCAGCAGCCTGTAGAGCCATATTCATCGTCCACCTGTGTATGTCAGCATTCTCTGACACCCAAGACAATCTGGTCAGGTAGGATAGAGTCGAGGCACTGTCACAGAAGTTGCATGACTTGACAAGCCGACGGAGATCACTATAGATCACTTCAAAGGTCTCTCTGTCCTTCTGAGAGCGATTATGAAACAGAAAATGTTCATAAGTTTCATTGACCTTGCAGCAAATGACTCAAATCGATCTATTATGTCACTTACAGTTCTTTCAGACTTATGTTTTGTGAAGGAGAAACTGTTGTAAACTTTTAAGGCAATGAAGAAATAAGGCAACTTGAACTTCATGCTGTAAGAAATAAACCTTGGAGAGCACAGCATATGTGTCCCAGCGTTATTTAAATAATTTCCACAATTCTTGGATGTGAGCGCCTAGTGTGAGCCTTGAAGGAGATTTCAGGCCAGCAATAAATGCTCGAGAAGAAGCACTGTCATTCAATGTTGAGGAATCAAGATCGAGAGTTTGACACTCGTTATGATTGCTCATGCTGAATAAATTCACAAGAAATTAAGAAATTAATGAAGGCAATAATAGTCCAAGTGAGAAAATCAAAGTATCCGTTCAAACGAATAAACCAGCTGCCACCATGTTGCAAGATGTAGTTGCTGGGTTCGAGGTTTATTAAGTACAACAAACATAAGACAATGCAAGGTAGAGATACTTTTATTAACGAAGTTTACATTGGTAGTCAACGAACAAGTGACACTGATACAGCTGCATTGTGTGTGCAACAAAAGAGAAGGGGAGAGACAGAGGGGCAGACAGAGTGGCGCTGGGAAAAACCATAGGTGTGGCTTAAAAAACATATACACAGAACAAAAGTCTTAGCGACAGGTAGACCTAGCAAGCGCTGACAGACAATTCGGTTTGTGTGCATCAGACTAGGCTACAGTTATGTTGGACTGAAGAAGGGGTGTCTTTCCCTGGCAGCTTGGAATCAAACTAAGTCTAGGCCACCTGTCAACAAATTGTTTCCATGCATTTAAAGGGAGAGGTAGGGTATGCTTGTTACGTTTGAAGAATAACAACAGCACTTGATCGAAGTTTTAGATCTGTGAATGTGGTGAAAGAACTTTTATAAGTCACAGACTGTCAAATTTCTTAAGAGGCGAACATTTTCTTTATTTACATGAGGAATCATTTTGGAACTAGTTTGACAAAAACGTAGAAATCAGAAGGGAATAAAGAGAAAATTATAAGGGGAAAATGGATGGGTCTGATGAATTCATGACTTCAATGTAGACTTCACAAGGGAGATCTTAGACTTCAGTGGAAAAGAGATCTAATTAATTATAGTTATGTGTCTTTCATTTTTTATATCTGTAAAAGCATAAATTTTGTTTTTGTGAATACTTTTATTCTATTTCTCATAATAGGAGAAAAAAAAGAAAAAACACAAGCCTGCAAAGGAAGCATCCCCTGCATCTTCATTGTCATCACTTTCTCCTTTGTCATCTGATGATGATGATGATGATGATAAAGAAGACAAAAGCTCATCACTGCATCCCCCAGCTTTTCAAAAGAAAGAGAAAGAGGCAATTAAGAAAGAATGGTCTTCATCTTCTCAAAGTAAACCTGAGACATCATCTTCATCACATCACAACAAATCAAAACACAAAAGTGTTTCACAAAGTACTTCTTCCAAAGACAGGTCAGAGAAAGAATCTCAGATTAAAAAACACAAATCTGAGGATAGAGACAAGGAGAGAGAAAAACATTCGTCTTCTCATAAAAGCAATAAGGAAAAGAAAGTAAAGGAGTCTGGTTCTCATTCTCAACATACTCAAAAGTCATCTAAAGAGGCATCTGAGACTGGGCATGGTCATTCAAGTCCACCATCTGTGAGTAAAATTTCAAATGCTGAAAGAAAAAACTCCTCTAGCTCATTGCACACTGAGGGCAAAGAAAAATATTCCTCAACACCAAAAGAAATTTCCATTTCACATCATAAAGACAAGCATAATAGCCATAAAGGCAGAGAGGGTTCTTCATCAAGCAAAGTTAAACAGTCTTCTTCTCATAAAGACAATACATATGCTGCAGAAAAAAACCATGAGCACTTTGATAAGAAATTAAAAGAAAAGGATAAACATGATAAAAAGAATCATAAAAGGTCTTCAGAAGGTTCTACATTGGAGGAGGGAGTAGAAAAGAAAAAAATCAAAACCAGTACTTCTAGCACAGATGATATTAAATCAACTAAACCAAAGAACTCTCACAGTAAAAGCAAAGATGTAGATTCAAAACACGTTTCTAAAGACTCAAAGGATATTAAATCCAAAAACTCTCCCCCTAAAGATAAGGAAAAAGAAAGAGTTGTAGTGAAGAAGGAAAAAAGTGAGCACTTTTTACCCATTAAAAAACACAAGCTTGACAAAGGCAAAGAAAAACATGTGGATAAACAAAAGACCTCAAAAGAAAAGCATAGAGAAAACACTGTTAAGGAACAAGATACAGGAAGTATAAAAGAATTCAAGAAAGAGGAAAGGCCTGTAAAATCTGAGGCTTTATTACAAACAGAGCATCTTGCTATGACAGCAGATTTTCAACCAAGGCTTCTAGTCAGTCCACTTAAAAATGACTCAAGTTCTGATGAAGATAGTGGTAGGAGTAGTAATGATGACAGAACACAAACAAAGCAAAAAAAAGAAGTGAAGCATTCTGTCAACAATTCAAACGTTAGCAGCACAAGTTTACATCCTTCTCACCCTAAAATAAAAGCAAATGTGAAGCAAGAGACACAAATTATGCCAGGTATCGCTGACAGTGATAGTGGTTCTGATGATAAGGAGATCTGTATAATTTCCAAAAACAAATCTCCAAAGAGAGAAATGGACTCGGAGACTTTGAAGCAAAAGCGTCAGAGAGCAGAAAACTCAAGTGAGACATCACAAGCAAAGAAGTACAGAAGTGAGAGGAAACTTTCCTCAAGTCTTAAACCTACCAGAGAATCCCTTGGAGAAAATATATCAGAGAAAGATGAAGACTGTTTTTATAATGTTGAGAACAATTCTATTGAGCATGAAGAGTATAGCTCGAAAACAAACAATGATAAAGGTTTAGATATATTGGCTCCGAATGGGTTTTCCTTGCGAGAGCTTATTGAAATAAATGAAAAGATCGAGAAGGCCTATGATAATGCCAGAATTTTAGAAAAACTGGTTCATCTTGTTGGAGAGACTGATGAATTTGATCTTGATGAAAAGTCATTTTACTTTGATATTTGCAGTTTGAATACAAGTGTGGTTAAAAAGATCCAAAGTCTTCTAAAGGAGTATTAATTTCTAAATCGATATTTTTGTAGATAGTTGTAGACATGAGCCATTCTTAAAGCTCATGACTTGCCTTATCAATAGATACATACATTTTTGTTTGTCATTTGCTTGCATTTGGGAAAGTCTTCTTTGTAGATTAAGAAAACATCTTGCATTATATTTCTAAAAAGCTCATTCTGAAGAGATAAACAATTCTTTATCCAATTTCTTAATGAAGGAATATGTTCAGTGATGTTATTTCCTTTTTAAAGCTTTTTTGCAATGAAAAACGCCATGCTAAATATAAGGTTTTTTAAATATTTTTTTAATGCATAATGTGCTAAAACACTAAAATTATCCAAATTATTTGACTAATACCAAAACATATAGTTAACAATATACATTTTCTGTTTTAAACTCCTGCATTTGCTTTGTGTCATTGATAGACATTTTTTACTTCATTATATCTCCAATGTTAGAAAAAAAAAAACAAATGTGGTATGACTTAAGAGGATATATATGCATATTATTTATATGATTTGTCTGTCTGTTTTCCAAACAATTATGGTGAATCCAAACATTACTGGAAAAGTTCTGACTGAAGATACAATGTTGATTAGCTTGTATCATTCTTTGATGTTTTCTTTTTTTTTTTGAATGATCCATCTTAATGTTAATGGCATAAGAAGACTGGAAATGACTTAAGTCTTTGACGTGGGAAACACATTCCTGTCATTATAATTTATATTATATGTGAGAATTTTAATTTATCTCCATCTGAGTTTAGGTTTCATGTTGTTGTAACCTGAAATGCGTATGTTATTAAAAAGAAGTGGCTTCCAGGCATTAGGGAGAAGAATTGTGTGTTATGTATAATCTGAATTAGTCATATATTCCAAAGCCTAGGTGTAGTTTAATGAATGATGTAAATCATATAAATATGCAAAACTTTTTTATCCTCAGTCTTCATTCACCAGTGTCGCAATTGTAAGGTAGCCCCTCTTTTTTTAAGGAAGAGAGAAAATTTAATTTCAAGACTTTCTGGGTTTAGACTAATGTTAGCTTTAATTGGCAAGGTGGGTTTTTTTGTCTTTAACTTTAGTCTCAATCTGAATCATCAATTGTTTAGCTTCAAAATGATTATTTACAAAAGTTGCACAGTCACAAATATTTGTCAAAAGAAAAAAAAGACATATTTACTTATAGACATGAAGAGACATTTGCCATATAAGCAAATATTATAAGCAAATTATTAAATGCATTCATGGTAATTTGAAAAGTAACAATTGCTAGTGGGATTCAAGACTATCACAATGTAAATAAGCCTTCCAAACATTATAAGTCCAGTTCATCAGTAGCATAGTCTGTAGAATTAGAGTAAAAATATTATTTCTTCATCTTTCTGTTTCATTTTGAAAATGTGAAATGTCAATATTAGTTTGTAGTTTTTGGGTTTGTATATTCCTTTATTTGTGTCACCAGTAACATCTAGAACTGGAAGGTTTATTGTAAAGGTTGAAAGTATAATTACAGTTATGGTAAATTACCTTGATCTCAATAATCTATATCTATCTAAACCTAACCATTCTTCAGACAAATACTTCTTTGTTACGAAGTATTTTGTAGAATTTAAGTAAAAGACTGTAAACACCAGAACTCTTATGCCACTGGAATTTCTGAAGGATACATATATGCCATTTTATTGTGGTCGAAATGTAAAGGCCAGTTTGGGTAAGATTTAGCTGACATTACATAAATCAAGAGTAAAAAGTGATATCAGTAAATACCAAGGAAGGGCAAGGGTGTGGAAAGTTTTCAGTATTACACTCATTTCTTATCTGCGCTGTATAATTTTTATCAAAACTGCTTCACAGTTCATATGAAAAGGCTTTAGTACTACCATTGCTAATGTTGTCTTTTGTTTGTCTGGGCATATAAAAGTTGTCATTTTTTGTTTGTAATTTTCACATTTTCTACAAATACCATCTGAAGTGGTAATAAAGACTAAGCGATGCTTAATTATTCTTATGCAAAAGAATTAACTTCCATTTTTCTATGATGTTTTGTGCCGTTTCAAGAATGGTGATATTGTTAATTTTGCTATTCATTAACTTCGGTCTTTAGCACAATCATGATGTCATCAGTCACAGCCAGTTAGTATGAGATTGCTTGCTTTGTACAAAAAATAGAAATAGGATTTTTATTTTATTCACATTTTTGTAGTTTAGATTAAATTTAATCCCAACACTAAACCTCAAATTCACTTGTTATTCCAATGGAAAACAGGATATTTTGTCAAAATAAGTAAAACCTATTAGATAATTTCTGGTTAGATACATATGAAATTTTGATCAAGTACTTGTTTTCATCTAGATTTTAACTATTGTTTTTTCATTAAGTTTCAAAGGATCAATTCATATGGGATTGAGCCCTTTTAGTTAGTTTAACCCCATTGTGATTGAGGTTTTTTCAATCATTATGACTAGCCATGGCATTGATAGAGACATTTTGATGAAATTTTAGGTGCTGTTGCAAAAGCACTTCTAAATCCATTCAAAGTTGTTATACCTCTTTTTTATGTACCATTAGCTAGGTATTAAAATTTCCAATCCAGTGCTGTATGATTGACACAGCTTCATTAGTTGCATATTGTAAATCGTTCAACTTTTGCGAGTAAAAATGTGAGCAAAGACCCTTGTGTTGAAAGTAGCTAAGAAGAGAGCACAATTATATTTTCCCAAAATTGATCAGTGGGATGGTTTTTACTCTTTGAACATCGTTGAATTTAATTATGAAAATAGATTTTAGATTGTGCTGCATTCAATACCTCCATTACACACTGTAAAGCATGATGCTTATCGTATGTTCAAGCATAACAAGGTAGAGCAAAATCAACCATTTTTAGAATGTATAGTGTATGTTAAGTGTCACTAAGGTTTTAGTTTGGACTTTGTTTTGACCTTGTACTAACAATCATCAAGCTTGGTAATTAGTAATGCAATAACACTAGTAGAGTCTACATGAATTCTGCGTGGATAGTTTTTTGTCAATCAGATATTTCAATATTATTGATAGTATTAGTAAGATGATACTTCTTATACACCCCCTTGGCCAATGCCAAGTTGTCAAGTAACAAAATTGTACACTCTGCTTTGGCTTGTAAACAGATGAGTCTATCATGACAAACAAGACAAGAATGATACTATTTTTTATTTAATATTTGAATAATAAAGATTTCTCTAGAAACAGAGAATGTCACATTTCTAGATTACTCATAGATTCAACTTTGATCGCAGCTCATGAGATATCTCTATAATTTTTAAACTTAGTTATCCATACATTTAACTGATAACAGGTTGTATTGACTGCATAAAGATGAAATATAATGTGAAGACTACAAGGCAAAAACTACTTGGGCTTAATCTGTACCTGTTTTTTTTAGAAGTAGCTGTATATTAACATGTGTTAGTATTGAATGCAAAGAGTTGTTTGAATGTTTAAGTACTTAATGCCATGAATGACACCATTATAAATATAAATGCTTTTATGCATTCATACTCAGATGCTACATGTCTTTTTTAATACTTGGCTCTACAATGAATACTGTGGAAATCTAAAGGACTTTTTTGTAATTTGTTTGAGCAATACGCATGAAAACCAGTTTAATACTTTTCGTTCTCTTAAAAGATTTGTTATAAAGGGACAGAATCTACAAAAATCGTTCCTTCAGCTTCATGGTGCATCAAAGTTATTTCTGAATGAATGACATTGAGCAAGCTTAAGTTGAATTGTGAGACAATAGATGTACAAATATATTTCAGTTGTGCTTGGCACTGACAAGTCTTTAAAAGGTATTGACTTTCCCCATGCCACCATAGATAGCTATGATATGCAATTGTTAAAAGTATTTTAAGAACTTAGGGTGCGTTTTTTACATGTATTAGAAATTAATATTGTAACGTCAAAGTTGCAGCTTGTGTAAAAAATCCTTTTCCCATCTAATAAACAGAAAAAATTTGAAGTTATATAGATGAAAAAGCTGCCTAAATTTTGATGAACTCATTTGTATCAAGTTGTCTTTAATATTGCAACTCTCTTTTGGTTTATCTGCTGCAACATTTCATTGATAATTTCAAGGGATAAAAAACTAGGCAGCCAAAATAGTTTGATGATCTAGGTTCTTGACATCATGAAACCAGTTCTAAAAAGCCTTCAATGACCTCCATTCAAGGAGAGAAAAGATTTCAAGATATTGTGTTTGATAATCAAAGCATGGCAATGTTTCTCTCTACTTACTTGTTATTTTAGTACTGCTTGTCAGGCAGTGAAGATGAATATGTTCTTCCACAACATAATTTGTTTCTAGGTTCCAGAGCCTTCTCAATTTACAACCCTACCTGTTGGAACAGCCTGATCACAGGCCTCAAATCTTGTAAATATCAAGAGTATTTTAAGCTCTTCTAAAAATCATCTGTTTCAAAGGGCAAGATCATAATTTTACTCTACTTTAACCATGGCAATATCTGCTCCTTTAAGTGTATTTCTGTATGTGCTTTTTAAATGTTTTTAGCATTATCTTTTTTTTTTAAGTTTCTTGTACAAAGTAACACAATGTAATCATACCTTTTTCTTCTTCTTCTTATTATTATTATTTTTATTACCATCATCGACGTCATCAACATCATGATTTTTGGTGAGGTATCAAAACAGATACATTTACAACTAAGTCTTGCATTTCTTTGTCTTCTCTTTTCCTGACTATATAAAATAAGCATGGGTATTTCAGAAGAGGAAAGTTCATGTAATCTATTTTAAATAATTTTTTTTTTTAAATGTGGCAAATAGGTAAAACTTAAGTTAGCGTTGCCTTGTAATCAGAATCATAAAAGAAATGCAAGTATGAGATTATAAATATATTTTATAGGGTGATTCAGACATATTTGACCCAAGCTTGTTTTGACTTGAGCTTGAATCATTGTAGAAATGTATTTTTGTACTGCCAATATAATTTATATTGTCATAGAAATGTACATAAGAGTTTGTTTTTTTATTACTCTATTAATATAAGTAAAAATAATTCCAATCACATTTAGAACACTAGTAAATTCTGTTGATTTGTAGACCTGTGCATTTCTTACTATGTCAAGATGTATGAAGTAAAATAAAAAAGACATAACTGCAGTGTGCCAGTACAAATATGACTTGCATAAGACTAAGAGTAGGGCAATTTAAAAGATAGGTAGGCCTACATCCTGCCTGTATCTTTGCAAGATATTATTGAAAAAAGAATATTTGGTGCTTATTATAAAATATTGCTTTTAGGCAAAGGAAAAATGCCTATCATGGTGCAATCTGTTATCTATCACTGCTTGAAAATTTTTAATGTTAAAAGCACCATGTCTCTTAAGATTAGAGGCTTGCAAACTTGTTTTTGTTGTGAGGTCACAATAGAGTGCCATACAGTAAATCAACTGTCCCATACAACCAGTCGCTCCCAGCCTACTCAGTTTCAAAGAGGCATTTTTCTCAAAAATCAAATGCTGCATGATTTCAAAGATTAGAAAAGTATTTGAAAGTGTGTAACATTCTCATATTGATCCGCCTGTAAGTTAAAATATGTTGAAAAGTATTGATGCAATTGTATGCAATTATTTGCTATGTTCACATACATAGGTACATGTGCATTGATGGAGATGGAAAAGTGGGGGGGAGAGGGCGGGTGATGGCATCATTATCATTTGTATTTGTGTATTATTGACCTATGTGATAACACCTTTAAAATAAAAGTTCGATTGACATGGGATAATCAAAAATTCTGTTTTGTTTTTGCAATTTCTTAATATATAGTGAGACTTTTTGATTTTTAGCAATAGATCCAAATAGACCTAAAGCTGAAGAAAAAGACAATGCAATGTCGATATCTTTGACAAAAAACTTTTCTCATTATTTTCTTTGCATTTGCTTTCAATTGTGTAATGAGGCTCATGCTCAAAAGAAAAGTATAAACATCTCATTATAATGTCAAAAGACAAGAGGTAAGAATGGAGATCTAGCAAGGAAATAAAACACATACCATAACGCACTAGTCAATTCAATTTCATATACATTTCACATTGTGTTAGCCCCACTCTTAAATCCACTCTATCCATATTTCTCGACATTTTGTGTACCTAGACACATCCATGGGTGGGAGAGTGCCGGCCAATCGAGATTTCAGGACATGGCCTGCCAGCCTATCATCCTTTGGAGAAAAAAAAAATTTTGTAGATCTGGGTAATATCTAGTATGGACACACTTATCTTGTGTATCCATTGTGCTATACAATTAAGATGTTTTCTTCCAAAGTAATGATTAGTCTTCAGTTTGTGAGGACCGCGTAGTCTCCAGGTGTTTTGAGATTTTGTGGAGAACAATCAAGAAGTCTGCAGGCTTTTTGGAAGATTTCATGCTCCTACTCATGTACATCATAACAAAAGTGATAGGCTATCACTCAGAATTTCCTCATGCCACATTTTATACATGTATAAAGCCACCTGAACTTTTAACTCTGTGTAAATTTGTAATGTTGTAGCCTTCACATCTACAATTTAAAGCTTAAGTTGTTTTCTTCGAGGTTAATATTATGTACATTGTTCAATCAGTTCTGCTGCAGAATGATTGCAGGATCTCTAAACTTGCAAGCAGAGTGAAGTGGCTTTCCCTGCATCTTTATGCGTCTGGCCCCACTTTGAAGAGCACCAGGGACAGAGCAGAGTAGCCAGCCCCTCACCTCCTCTTTCAGTACAAGTCCAAGTCAATCCCTCAAAAAAGTTGGTGCATCAATTTTAGTGCAGCACTAAAATTTTTCTATCAACACGGAAATTTAAAAGCCCAAGAGATGAAGCGAAAACCAGATTGATTACATCCTTATGAGTAAATGTTTCAGAAATGCGCATCTCTTAGCAAAGACCTACCCAAGGGCAGACTGATATAGAGATCATATTCCAATGACTGCTAAATTTAAACTGAAACTTGAAAATTCAGCCAGATCCTTCGAGAAATATAGTGTGGCTGTTCAAAATAAATTTTAAGTCTTAAGAGAAGCTGAGGAGCTGGACTAACAATGAGTAAAGCTCAAAGTCAAATTAGCAGTCACAGAAACAACAATGGAACAGATACCAAGATGCAAAAGGAAGAGAAAAAAAAAGTAGATGACCTAAGACATTTTAGAACTCATGGAAAAAATGAAGCAAGTAAAACATTACTGAGAAAAATATGAAAGATTGCATAAGGAAATAAGAAAAAATATGATGAAACCAAAGAAGTGGATCATTGACAAGTGCAAAATATCAATCTATACCACAGAACCCTAAGCTATGTACAAAAACATTGAAGAAATCTCTGGAAAGAAAACCTGCTCATCCACAAGATATCAAAAGTCAAAAAACAGGGACATAATTATGCAAAGAGAAAAAATCCTACATCTTTTCAACAATTATTGAACTTTGGAAGTGAAAAAAGAGGTATATTAGTGCTTCATTGACTACAACAAGGCATTTGACAGAATGAAATCAATACTAACAAATAAATACAACCTCATGCACACAAGAACAAGAGCTCTGGAGTGCAATATCAAACCCATCCTGATGTATGGATGCGAGGCTTGGACAATGTCAAAATGGCTTTGTAAGAAATTGGCAACAGAAATGTGATTCCTGCAGAGAATGCTACAAATCTCATGGAATGCAAAGAAATTAAATGAAAGGGTTATGAGAAGCTGACACAAGATCACATAAATAGAATAGGCAGCCTTCCTTTGGGCATGTGGTAACAAAGGAGAAACTGTAACAATATGTGACAATTGGAATGATAGATGGGGAAAGCAGTGAAAAAGATATTGGACGAGTGACAGATGCACATAAACCTAAAGTGATGAGGGATCCAGATGCATGGAAGGTCATGATTGCCTACACTAAATAACAGAGTACATGATTGATTGCCATTCAATAAAACCTTGTCACAATGTAAGGCTTGCATAAAATACAAAACAGCTTGGTTAAGCTTAGATATTTCTATTAAGAAACTTTAAATTAGAGCCAAGGTGGATACCTTTGTGAAATTTTGTGAATCCAGTAAAAGCATCTTTTTAGCCTTTATTTTCTCAACCAATATGACAATATCTACTAAGGTATTTCTTTGTCCATATTGCACAGACAGAATAAAGATAAAGATTGAAGATACTCCAATTTAATGGAACCAAACGAATTCACACGTTTTTTTTTTTAGTATCTAGTAGACATGCAAAATAATGCAATGACTGCAGCCGCGTCAAATGTTCTATTGTAAGTGTTTATTTAAAATTGTTTAAAACGTGTAGGTCAAATGTGATAGGCAGTGGCATCGTGACGATTGGGGGTTTAGTGGGGCGGAACAATAAAGAAGACTAGCTTTATTGACCCATTTTACTTGTTAGGTAACAAAAGTAATGTATCGGTAATTGTTTAAATTACAGTAGAAACCTCAAAAACCGAAGTCTGATTATTCGAATTTCTCTTAGACTGGATTTTGCAACATGATAGGTTTTTTTCTCTCTTTGGCTTTGTCAGAATCGGACTCGTATTTCGAAGTATTTATTATTTGATTCTCTTAATTCAAAGTCGATACCACCTCATAAGGTATCACAAAAGTGCTACATGCATCTTTCAAGCAGCAAGCAATGCCAATCACTGCCCAAGAAAGGCTGATCAGTGCGCTAACAAATCAAGAAGGGAGCAGATGCATTAAAAATTAAGTGCCAGTAGCAACTCTGAACTGATACTGATAGCAACGTGGGAGGGGGAAGGGGAGGGTTGCTCGTTGCAGGCTCAGTACACACTCACTCAATGTGTCTTAGACTCTGTTATACCCATTTTTGTAATTCGAATACTCTTAATTCGAAGATTTAATCCATTCCCATACAATTTGAATTATGAAGTTTCCACTATAGTCCAAAAGCTTTTCAACATGAGCCAGAGAACTGAAGCGATTGTGAAGTAAATAGTCAACTATATTCATTGTGTCGCCATGTATAAAAACATAGAATTATATTTTCATACAATTTCAAAACTAGCTTAGTTTTCAAGATGCTTTAATTATCAAGTGAATTGTAAACATGTATAACATCTGGATCACTCTGTCAGTCTGGTAAAATAATGCGTCACAGAGACGATCCTCACAATGGAAACTTATCTAGGTCACTGTATCAGGCCGATAGGCAAGGCCGTCAAATTTTACGGCTTAAGCCCCAACGTGGTGTAAAATTACACTAAAATGGCACCAGGCATTCTTCCCGACAAGGCACAGCTAAAGTAGCAACAACATTAATTGTATCTGTGGGAACAGATAATTTGGGGGCTTAAGGGGCAGACCAATACTTGTTATAGGAGTGTCATGCTTGTTAGAACGAGAGTTTGTAGTAAGCATCGTAAAATTATTTTGCAAGAGCGAGATTTGTATATTGCATTGAAAGATTGCTGGGGATATCTTGTTGTATAGACCTATAAATCAAACGTGAGAACAATGAAGACATAGATTTAGCCTACAATCTTCAGTTGGTGATGATGGTTACCATTCTTTTATATCTGCTATTTGAAAATTAAGTAATGAAAGTAAAACAGAACAACGATTGTGCTCAAAATAGTCCAAACAACAGGGTGGAGCTGAAGATCCAAGCCCCAGGCCAGACGACGTCACTGGTAATAGGCAAGCCTTCTCTGAACATTAAAATAACAACCACTTCTTACAATGGTTCAGGAGAGTGTTATCATAAATAACATTTCTCTATAGGAGAGGTTTCTATTCTGTTGCTAGCAACATCAACACTTTCCTTTCCCCTGTGTGACTCCACTTTGTCTGCACTTTAAGGCTTTATTTAGTTTCCTTAAAATTTGGGATGAGAGTATACACAGTGCAGTCCACTTGAGTTTAAATTGTTAAAAATATGAATCTCAAATTACCACATGAAAGTCATGATTGCTTCATTAACAAAACATTTCCTGTTCCAGCATCAGTTTTTCACAAGAATAAGAAAGATGTAATTCATTTTTTATCAATAATTTCAACTACATAGTTTCACAGGCTGAACGAATCTTTATTTATTAAGAAAATACTGTATGTCACAAGAATGAAATTCCATTGAACTTCTCTCTCACCTCACCAATCTCTATAACTATTGCATTTTGAGCAAAAAATATTATCTTTTCCTTAAAGATTTGGTAATTATTAAAGACTTGCATTTTTTCTAAAATAAACTTTAAGCCTCCTCCAGCTCAACTAACACACCATCACAGTCCTTTGGGTGAAGGAACACTACAGGTTTTCCATGAGCTCCAATTTTAGCTTTTTCATTGAGCAACCGAATATTTTTGGCTTTAAGGTCTTCCATAGCTCTTTGAATATCATCAACCTAGAATAAGAGGAAAAAAATCAAAGATTACTGTAGATCTATCGATTAAAAAGTAAATTTCTTTCACCTTCCATTTATAATATGCCAGTGGAAACTTGAAAGTATGATGGACAGAAAAAGCTATAAAAGATGAATAAAACTGTAAAAATGGTTTTGATTCCTGAAATGATATTAAAGAGAGAAGACGGGGCTATGAATGAGGAATATTATTATTAATTTAATCTTCAGAAAAAATAAACTGTGACAAAGGCCTTTGCTAAAAGAGGCTAAACATATTAAAGTGTACTTAGAAAGGAGCATGGTTTTGATTAAGAACAGACTGGAGAGTGTAGATTTAGACGAAATTTCAAAACTAAGTATGGATCATAATTTGCTGGAGATTGACAGCTGCAGCCAAATAATTGTTAATTTCCAGTTCAGACACTCAGGAGAGCTGTCATTTCCTTCCACTCTCTTCATTATTTTATGCTTTGTGTAAAGTCAGATGCTTTGACAGTGACTTGCCTTTGGAGTCAGAAACTTAAAAGTCAAGGAAAGGAAAATAGGGACAATCTAGGAGCAGCCTTTATAACGATAGTGGGAAACTTTATGTGCATGTGGCGCAAAGCCAGACAAGACAAGATTCTGAAGTTAATGCAAATAGAAACAGGTGAGGGTGTTGGAGGATAAGCGATACCAAAACATAATCTAGATTTGCACTGGGTGACAAGGCAAAGGCATTACTTATCTTATCCCAAAAGACAGTATTATCATATAAAATGCAATTGCCAGTTAATTGCCTCTGCTTTGTCAGCACTACTACGACCTCTACCCCTACAACCTCTGCACAACAAGTAATATATTTACCACCACCGCTACAATAATTATTAACTTCTAAAACTACTATCACCACTGCATTCCCCCCTCCTCTTCCTCGTCTTCCTCTACTACTACTACTGTTGCTGCTGCTGCTGCTGCTGCTGCTGCTGCTGCTGCTGCTGCTGCTGCTGCTGCTGCTGCTGCTGCTGCTGCTGCTGCTGCTGCTGCTGCTACTGCTACTGCTACTGCTACTGCTACTGCTACTGCTACTGCTACTGCTACTGCTACTGCTACTGCTACTACTACTACTACTACTACTACTACTACTACTACTACTACTACTACTACTACTACTACTACTGCTGCTGCTGCTAGTACTACTACTACTACTACTTCTGCTGCTGCTGCTGCTATTACTAATACTACTTTTATTACTAAGAAGAAGAGTAAATATATACCAGTACTAGTACAGACATTATTACAGTAGATGAATAACAGAATGTGCTTGATGCTACTGCTATCCAACTCTTCTATGCGTTTTTTTTTTTTTTCGTTGTTTTTTTTTTTATCACAAGACAACTCAAGCACAGAGAATTATTGGAGTGTGAAAAGTTGAATAGAAACAGAGTTACCAAAAAAAGACCTTAAGCTGGATTTGACATGTCCCAGAGTAAAGTAAATCAATCATTGTATCTGTACATATTAATTTGAAACACATCACTTTTTAGCTGTAAACCAAATCTAAATTATCATTAGGCACAGTTTGACTGACAATCACTTGCTCATGGCATGAACTGCAAGGAGAGAAAAAAACAACTTCTGCCCTAGAATGCACTTAACTGTTTAATCAATTAATGCTGCAGGATGTAAAGTTGACAGAAACTGTACTGGGTAGAAAGTTATTATTTTTTTTTATTCTCAAATGATTAAATCTATGATACCTCAATGCAAATGTGATGCATGCCACCAGATTTATTCTTCTCCAGAAATGAACGGATTGGGCTTTTCTCTCCAAGAGGATGAAGCAGCTGAATACAGGTCATAAAAATATATTCATAAAACAGTTGTTTCATGATAGCAAGCATTTTATTTCTTCTTCAATATTTTTTGACTTAGCATTGTTAATTTTGCAGGCCTTTTTTTTTTTACAATACATTATTAGCTTAAGTTTCTTGCTTATCCGAAACAAAACAAACAAAAAATTTTAATTCAAAATTAACCTTCAATCAATACACTTTGGATTGAATAATTTAATTAAAAGATGATTAGCAAATGAGAATTTATTACACTTCTCTAATTAATTAGTTAATTAATTAATTATGTAAAATATCCAAATTACTCGTGCTTAAAAGATTTTTATTTGAAAGAAGAGATATTCAGAGTATTTTCTCAACTTACTTCTATTTTTGTATCTCCAAGTTCAACAAAGACGGTTGTAACACCATGTTCTGGGAGAGGCTGAAAATTACATGCACAAAAATAATTTTTGTGGGCATTAATTCTGCTCCATAAAGAGACAACTCTTTCTAGTTTCTCACATATGTAATATAATTTGTTTAATTTTAGTTGTATGGGCTTCTCTGGATATAACATCAAATAATATCTGCATCTGACAAATGAGGCTCCACTAATAGAGTTGCAAAACTAGTCCCATACCACCCTAATCTTTGATGTAAAGGATCTGTCAGGAATCCACTTACATATAATATAAAAAATGTGAAATACCTGTTGATCGCTGACTTTACCCCCGAGTACATCTCTGTACAAAGCTGTACTTTTGTTGAGATTTGGTGTGACCAGTGCAATATGATTTATTTTCCCAAGGCTCCAAACCTACACAGCAAAATAGTAAAGGATAAAAGGTTCTTTAAATACAGTTGAGTCTAAATAGTTCGAATTCTTCAATATTTCAAAGTCGTTTAATTTTACCGAATATTTCTCTATTAAAAGCTTTATTAAACAATATCGGTTAGTTCAAATTTTGAAATAAGGATTTGATTAATCCAAACCGATTTTGGCGTGATTTTTTATTCTGACACAGTGAAAGCACTTTTTCAGGCTTGCAAAACAAAGTACATGTAGTGCTATTCTCCGTGCGGCAAGTGATTCTGGTGTGTGTGTGTGTTTGCCCACCTACATTACAGGCAAGAGTCTGCAATAAGGCTACACTTGTATGACATTTCTATCTGTCATCCACATTTTTTTAAACTCTCTTGCTCTATGTATTCTGATAATCGAATTTCGGATAATTCGAAGTCCTATTTTTATCCGAATGACTTTGAAATAAGCGGACTTGACTATAATTGTCTTGATAAATACTGACAGTGAAAGCACTTTTCCAGGCTTGTAAAACAAAGTACATGTAGTGCTATGCTCCGTACGGCAAGTGATTCTGGTGTGTGTGTGTGTGTGTGTGTTTGTCCAACTACAAAACTTTCTAACTACCAAAGGGATTATGTTCAAGCTGCAATTTTTTTCCTCTCTTGAAAAAAAGATTATGAACTTTTGCATCTCCTCAACAAGACACACTTTGCTGGACATTTTGTTACCACAACAAATTAACAAAAACTAAAAGTTAACCAGTTAACTTATCCATATTCTTGGCATCAGACAAGAGTGAATAAAGAGGAATTCTCACAACAGACAGGTCAGGAGTTGTTAAGAAGACAGATTTAATTTAAGAAGAAAGTGGAGCTAACTTGGGCATACTTTCTGAAAACTATCAATTAGCATCATACAACAGGACCTACCATTGAATTTATAAGGGAAATTGAAGAGAAACTGACTCACAACAACTGGAGGTGAGATGCAAAGGCAAAGGTAGTATAAGAAGAGACCAGCTAAGAGAACAGAGTGCAATAGCAGACTGTTGGGTATGGCCTATGCTCATCTTAGATGTGCCAAAGTAATTAACAGTGGATAGTGTAGTGATATTACTCATTTTTCTCCCACAACTATCTCTTAAATAATTCTCAGACTATACACATATTAGGCTGAACTACGACTTTCAGATCCAGTCTTTTTTGGAATTTTTTGCCCCCATTGTATTGCTTTGTCCCCATATAACTATGAGATTAGTATCATGGGATGTCAAACCCTTTTTTCAACTCATCTACACATTTTGTATCAAATTTGACAAAAACAAATTCTTTATCTTAAATGAGAACAAGCTTTATTTAAGCAGCATCTGCACGAAAGTTTTGAGTTGAAGCTTGCTTTAATAGGTGTTTTTATTTGTGATACCAGTGGAAAATTCCACCCTTTCTAGTCAACTTATAGGCCACACTGAAGAGCTTAAAGGAGCTTGAGCAATGAAAACCTTTGTAACATTTCAGTAACCATCGCTGGAGCTCCTTGTGAGAGTTCACATTCAAACAATCGAAACAATCTTGTATTTTAAAATTTCAGACAGTGCACAAGCAGCTTTGCAGGACAAGGCTATACATATATAATAAAACAGGATCTTTTTAATTTAAATTTGCATTGTTAAAGTAATAATTTGCTACAAAACTTCCATATACTTGTATATGCACCACTAACTTTTAAAAACTAGCTTATCCTTGCTTTCATGTGGTTCCACTTATAGTGCAGTTATCTATATTAAGAGACTTACCTTGCTTTTTGTAAGTTTCATCCCTGAGAGGTGAAGCATTTTAGCCTCACATTTTGCATTCTAATGAGAATCAAAAATAAAATATCAATTTCAAAATCTAATGCTTTCAACGTCCAGTCATCTGAATGATTGAGACTATAGAAAATACATAACAATTATATCTGTTGACTGAAAAAAAGTTTTTCAACCAATCTTGAAATTATACTAGCACTGCAAATTTGTCTGAATATATACATGTATAATAAAAGATTTTTAAAAATTTTATGAGAAAAAAAATTTACAAGATCAAGATCAAGACTCATTCATTGATGTAAAAACTATGTATATATTTCACCGTACCTCCTGTCATTTATGATATGAATGTCACTACTAATTCATGTCAAAGAAATAGAATGGTAAAGAAAATAAGCTATCAATGAGTAAAATACCTTTATTAGCAGATTCACTGTTTTTTGTAAGGTCACTCTGTACATTGTATTTTTCAGAGTCTTGAGTCCTTCTCACTGTTGTTGAAAGTTATCAGTTGAGAATAAAACTAAACAAAAACAAAAAAAGAAAATTAGGCTATTGGATTCATTGCTCTTTTTTTTTTTTTTGCAGATAGCTAGAAAAAATTACAGCCTCTTGAAACAACAGAAACTTGGTCAAACTAAATAAAAGTTTTTCACCTTTTCTTGTATTAGTTGCAATGTTAATCCAAGAGGGGAAAAATATCCAAATCTGGTATCTGGATTTTCACTTGCTATTCTTTAAAAAAAAACCAGTAATCTTGGTATGAAGACTGTGGCTGATTAATTGTCAAAACTAGCTACTCATAAAAGTGATCCACTTATTGACCATCTTCTTCACAATTTTTATCTCTACAGAAATTAATTATTATCTTCTTGGCTTCTCTTCAATCACATACTAGTTTACCTGTTTTAGGATATCCTGTTTGATATCTTATTCTCGGCAATTTTCGTTTTTCAGGTCTTGATCTTCTTTTTTTTAAAATTTTACCAAGACAGAGTATTAAATGGTTTCGAAAAACTGAAATTGGTCTACGATCTTTAATCCTGTTGTTGAAAAGTCAATATTCAGCTGATATATATATATATATATATATATATATATATATATATATATATATATATATATATATATATATATATATATATATATATATATATATATTAGTAAGACTGTAGATGAATGGATATTATGTCAAAAAGTAAAAAGTGATGTGAGAGAGCAAACAGTTGATATTACAGAAGATGCAGGCACAATCATTTAGTTTATTTTTTTTTAATATAGATGTAATAAACAATGTTCATTTTGATATCCACATACTTACAGCTTACAGAAAATTGCTTAAGGTTAAAATACTCTTTATTGAATTTCTAAAGGTTAGCACTTTATACAAATTAACCTAAATAAAGTGGGATATGAAACTTACATACAGTAATAAAAGTAACATTTTCAAAATAAATTTAACAGATTTATGGCCACTCATATAAGTGGAAACCATTATAAGCTGCCCTATGAGCCTGAAATTGAAAGCTTGGAAAAGAAATAATTCTTGAAACTACATATAAGTAAATTTCCGCTGATTCTTAATTTTTTCAAAACTAATGCAAATTTCCAAGCATAAGAGTAATAGTGTCTATTTCAATTCTCTTTAAAATACACTGAGCAATGGTGTTAATGAACTTCAATAATTTATTTCTGAAGTATCACTGAGAAATCGGTCGCAATGATCCAGTGGACAAAATATCAGGTAAATTATATTACACAGAGGACTATTGACACAGAAACAGTTCTACACGCACTTTGCTTAAGGTCAGTCTGTGTAGCTTTTTAAGACATTAATGGTACAAAAACAAAATATTGAGGAGAAATATGATCAATTAGGTATGGGAAAGGTATCAAAGTCTCTCTGGTAAAGTTGGAAATAAGTTAGAAAACCACACAAAGATTAAAGATCACTCAATACACCTGCAGAATCATTCAAAACTGCTAGCTTGTGGATTATCCAAATAACCAAGCATTCAAAAGTACAAAGATTAGTAGAGTTCAAGAGTTGTTTTTTTTTATAACTTGCAGTCAAATTTATATGTTTTTAACACATTTCATTAACATGAAATTAGATATGTCTTAGAATGACACCAAGAAAGTCAAGCCAGACCAGTAACAGAAATTTCAACATGAAAGTACAGCTTTAAAATCATTATCTTCTTGCAACACTAGTTTTGGAGAAAGAGTCTAAAACTATTGTCATTAATATCTCAATCAACACAGATTTTAAGCAGTTCCTAGATTATATCATTATGCAAATACTAAAATGAGCCTGATGTAAGAGTTGGGCAGGTAAATTAGATAATACAATATCATATGACAAGCTCCAACTGCTCTTCCAAACCTAATGTTCACAAAAAAAAAAAAGCAGAAAAGAGGAATCTGAATTTTATGGGTATCTTATTTAACATAACATATACAAATTAATAATAATAATATATATATATATATATATATATATATATATATAGAGAGAGAGAGAGAGAGAGAGAGAGAGAGAGAGAGAGAGAGAGAGAGAGAGAGAGAGAGAGAGAGAGAGAGAGAGAGAGAGAGAGAGAGAGAGAGAGAGAGAGAGAGAGAGAGAGAGAGAGAGAGAGAGAGAGGGAGAGAGAGAGAGAGAGAGAGAGAGAGAGAGAGAGAGAGAGAGAGAGAGAGAGAGAGAGAGAGGCCTATCCAGTGGTGGTATATGCTTGGTTACTATATCAAAAAAAAAATTGCAGCAAAAAAAATAGCACCAAAATTTTCTTTGAATTTTCTCACAAATGACTAAGAAAGAGTTGTTTTTTTTTACAAACTCAAAAACATCACTAATATAGTATTTTTGTTTTTTTGATAATGCTATAGTAGTAGTAGTAGTAGTAGTAGTAGTAGTAGTAGTAGTAGTAGTAGTAGTAGTGGTAGTGGTAGTGGTAATGGTAGTGGTAGTGGTAGTGGTAGTAGTAGTAGTAGTAGTAGTAGTAGTAGTAGTAGTAGTTGTATTAGTCGTAGTAGTACATGTATTATCACAACTCAGTGAAGCTGCGAACTCATAATGTCATAATGGTCTCTAATGGACCCTTATGGCGGCGTTAGAGGATTGCTTGACCCAATAACTGTATAACATCACCCGGTTCTAAACGTTGATGTCAAACTTATAATGCTCCTTGCGTTGCCCTCAGTGTCCAAAGGAATGACTTTCAAATGTATAAAACAAAGAAAAAAGTGATAAAAAAAACTGGGCTGTAAACTCTAAGAGAGATTCAAGAAACAATCAGCTGGTACTCTTCTTTGATTATCGTGCTTTTGACCTTTGATCTGAACTGAAAAGGATTTTTAAGTAGATCTAGGCTTTAAAATCTCGATGTAGTGCTTAAAGAAATTTAAATATGGTTTAAAAAAATCTATATGAAATTGAAATGAAGAATCCTTTAATAAGACTTTTCAGCTCATCCCACTTGCCGAACAAAAGTTAAAAGGGCATCAGATATATTAAGTCATGTATTCGAAGAAGTATATATACACTAGATCTACATCTAAGACTAAGTGTAGAACGATCTTAAATCATGATCCAAGAAACGAAGAGAAACCGAAAATAGAACCGAAAGTTATTAAGAATAAGAGGGAGCTACTCTTGTTGGCAAAAGTTAATACCAATTTTTTCTTTTTAAAGTCAAATGATAAAAGTAAAAAAAAGAAAAGAAATTGTTTTCCATTTTAATCGTCAGAAACTATGAATAAGCTTTTATAGACTTAAAAATAAAATTAAAAAGTATTCTATGTTTTAGTTAAAACTTTGTGTCTATGCTTTCAAAACAGTTTATTTAGCTCTCCTGAAACGTTCTAATCTAGCTTATGACATTACATTGTGTTTTAACCTGGGTTAAACTAGTCGACCGGCGAAATGTCAAATAAGTCCCAGTCTTGATATCTTTTAGATAGATCTAGGCCTAGGCCTACAGATCTGATTAGAATTTAGAGTTTGAAGAATTGTCCAGATTATGTTGACCATAAATTATATCCTTATATTCGACCTCTTTAACAATTGTGCATAGATAGATTGAAAATTTCCCCCAGACTCTTCTTTTCTTCTCAGCATTCAAAAATTAGATGGGGGTTTGAACTTGTCAGACTAGACCTAGATTCCAGATCTGGTGAAGAATCTAGTAAAGTAGTAATATACGATCTAATCTAGATCTAGATCAGGACTCTACACTTAAAGGTCTAGCCAATCATTTTATGTCTCCGTTTAAATTTCAGCTAATGTTATCTAAACTCTTCAGTGATGGACAATTTATGTGTGGACAGGATCTTATTTAGATCCTAGATTTCTTGCTTGTCATAAAATTGACACTGTATGTGGAAACTTTGATTACGAATTAAAGATTTGAAGAATGTTTGGGATAAAGTTGTTCGCACTAATGTGCATAACATTTTCTCTTACTCTAATGGGTGCACTGGTGTTTTTGAAAGGATTTTTACTTTCAAGAACTGTTGTAGAGCAGGCTAGTATGTGCAATGAAGATTTTGTGCTCAAAGCTGATGATCATTCGGGACATGGTATCAAGGGCTGCTGGATGCATGGCCGATTCAAGAGAGCAATTATTATTGTCATAGATGCTCTTAAATATGACTTTATGGTCTATAATGAATCTCTTCATAGTGCAGAATATGCTAATTCTCCATTTAAGAATAATTTAAAAGTTATTCATGACCTAGCAAAGAGACACCCAGCCCATTCCCTTGCATTCAAATTCATTGCGGATCCACCAACCACAACTCTTCAACGCTTGAAAGGATTGACAACTGGTAGTCTCCCAACATTTGTTGATGCAGGAGCTAATTTTCAGAGCGCAGAAATTACAGAGGACAATATCATAGACCAAATGCGGAGGCAGAATAAAAATATAATATTTTTAGGAGATGACACTTGGATGAGTTTGTTCCCCAACAGATTTTACAAACACTACGAATTTCCATCTTTTGATGTAAAAGACCTTCACACAGTGGACAACGGCATTTTAGATCATTTTTATGAAGAAATTCAAAGGCCTGATTGGGACATTGCTATTGCTCATTTTCTGGGAGTTGATCATTGTGGACATAGATATGGTCCTAGTAATGATGCCATGAGAAACAAGCTTTTACAAATGAATGATGTTATCAGGTAGGAAGAAATTTGGAGTGGGTGCGATACCTCTGTCAAGTGTCATATTTAAGAGAGCTTCATTTGATCAGGCCATATAGAACTTATCAATGCCTCATGTAAGTGTAAATCATTTTTTAACGATGCATTACCAATAAAAAAAACTATGGCATCATATATCCTATATATCCTAAGTACCCAATGGGAACTCCTACCAAGGGCTATTTAATCATAGTTTTTTGTTTACTTACCACTTATCTTCTTGATAATGATATAGACCTATGCTTTTCAATATATTCAGACAGAACCAATGTGTAAATATTCATTTGAGCTAATTTCAGGTTAAATGTAGTATATTGTCTCCATATGAAATATAAAATAGTGTATTACATGGTTTCCTGATTTTTTTTCTCTTTATTTCGTAGAAATGTGACTCATCAAATGCATCAGGATACTATTTTGTTTGTAATGGGAGATCATGGTATGACCAGGACTGGTGATCATGGAGGAGACAGCAGTGATGAGCTAGAGGCAGGGCTCTTCATATATAGTCCAACTCAGATCACCTCCTCGGAGCAAACTGAGGTATGAAATCTATCTTAGTCTTAGAGGACAGATAAGAATAGGTGAGAGGGACTGGTGAGTACTACTAAGTGTCCTTTTCATTTATGAAAGTAATTTAAATATTTGTGTTTGATATGGCTCTCTCTAAAGAGATAAATTCTTTGCAAGCACGAAAAATCACGGGTAAGGCTGCTGAAAAAAAGTTTAAATATTCTAAGCAAAAAAGCGTAATTAGAAGTAAATTAATATTAAATCATTATAAATACACCTTTCAGGTTGCAGCAATTTCACAGATAGACTTTGTCCCAACAATTTCCCTGCTTCTTGGTCTACCAATACCTTTTTCCAACTTGGGTATGGTGATTCCAGAACTGTTCAGCCATTGCCCATGGTGGGATACTGACACACATGAAGTGCGCAGAGTCTATCACAGAGTGAAGGTGAAATTAATTTTCTTTTTCTTTTAGTAAGAAGAAGCCATTTCATCTATAATTTTAGTCTCAATTTTTATTAGTGCATCGCAGTTAAATTTTTTTGTAAGACAGTCATGTCCAGTGCAATAAATATCATAATTATCTTCCTAATGGCACTTTAGAGGAATGACTTCTGCATTCGCAGGCGGTATCATATTATTTTACAAGCTAAAAACCCTGGTAAATTAAGTTATCAGATCAGGTTCTAGTGGTGTGATTTCGGCTATTTATCGACAAGAAAATGAAATAGCTCTGAGTTACTTTATTTGTTACTTCATTTGTGGAGGGTCACTCCTGCTTTAGATTGATATGGTTTTGTATTCTTCATGCTATGATCTGTTCTTAGCCTGAAATTTTTAAGTCTGGTTTTCTGTCTTTAAAGAGCAGTCAGGGTCTTGTTTATGAAATATCTGATGCCAACTGTTCCATTTCAGAGAAATGTTTTACTATTGTCTTCTCCTTGCGTGACATACCCAGAGCTATTTAAGTCCTCCGTTGTTTGTGGAAGCTTTCATTACTTGAAATTAGATAATTAGATTGGATGAAGGAAATATTTTTGCTTCAAAAGAAGGGGGAAGAACAAAATGACCGCGTTCTTCTCTTTTTTTTTTCATTGATCAGATACTACTGTCTTAACATGTATCTAATATGCCAGACACTTTTGATTATATAGTTAAATCTTTAGAATCTATTCATTTTTCTCTTGGCATTTGTAGAAATGGTTCTTACATAATGTTTATATTGATTCTCATTAGACTAGAGACAAATACTTGTGTCTTAAATAATATCTTGCATCCCAACTTCTTCCATCCTAAGCAAGCTTTTTAATGTGGTCAAATTCTAGTATTCTGGAGATAAATATGCTAGTTTTTGCCAAAAATCTATTCCTTAACAAGTAGGTATCTTAAGTAGGCTGTATTGCAGAACTTCTCTCCAAGACTTTTTTTTTGCTTGTTTTGGGTTTTTTTTTGTTCTGGAAAGTTTCACATTTAATTTTTAAAAAAGAAAAAGAACCATTTTTTTTTATAATCCTCAGGCTCTTCGTTTGAATGTTTTACAGATCAACAGATATTTACAAGCTTATGATGAAATAGCTTCAGATCTTCCAGACAATATTCTTAAAGATTTGCAAACAAAAATACGCCAAGCGGAGGATGAGTTAAAACAAGTAGTGCCAGATTTGGTGTCTGGTGGTCATCCAGAAAGAATCCTCAAGCAATTCCAAAATATAGAGAAAATTTACAAATTGTATGCTCACACTGCCAAAGAGACTTGCCAGGGAGTATGGGCGAAGTTTGATCTGAAATTAATCTTAACAGGCATTTTGGTTATTTTGGCTGGAGTGTTTGTTAGTCTTTTTTATGCAGTGGCTTTGAGGAAACATGAAAATGCATTCTCATTTTCATCTTTGTTTTTAACAGGTGGAGCATTGCTTCTTATAGTGTATGTGGTAGTGCATGCTTTGCTTATGTCAGAGTCAGCTCCTCCCTTGATGGCTTTTATAATGTCATTAGTGGTTATTGTCTTTGCAAGTGTTTGCACTAAAAAGAGCTTGTCTACTATCACTACACACCTGACGCAAGATAATGTATTCTCAAGTATTTTAATACTTTTGTATTGTTGTCTTTTCTTTTCTAACAGCTACATTGTCCATGAGGATCTTGTATGTTTTTATCTTTTGCAGTCATTAATAGTTTTCTACAGCTTCAAAATCATGCATTTTTGTGTTAACTCACAGAAAAAGACTGGTGGAACCCAGAAAGTTGTCAGAAAGCAAAAGTCTACTAAATTTGATGTGATGCATTTTGTTGGAAACCCAATAACTAAATCAGGAATGATGGCTGTGAGTATTTGTCTTGTTCTTAGGAGCGCTCACATGTTCTATGTTTGTAGAGAGGAGCAGAGCAGTTGCAAGGACTCTTTTTTTCATGCACCACTTTCTACTGTAGACAAGGCTTTTGCAAACCAAAGGTATGTTTTTAGCCTTGTTTGCTTAGCTATGATGGTTTATTTTGTTAGGCAGTGGCTCAAGTATTATGGCAACATGACAGGTTCAGAAGCAGGTGTCATCACAATGCGTTATGCTCCACCTATTGCTGCTGTTTGTATTGGGCTGTACTGGGCTCTTCAGGCTGTGCCAGAATCTGCTTTGGAAGCCCTCTCTCCATGGCAGCAGGCGGTGCTAGCTCAAGCTGTCTATATGGTTGTTATTTTGGCCTTGTCTGTGATCTTCATTTGGCCACTGCTTGTCTACAATCACCCAACCTCTCTGTCACCTGGGGCTGCTATCCTGAACCAAGCAGGTAATAATTCATAGTTTGAGATTAAATAAAGCATGTGCATGAAGATATGGTTTGATTTCTTACCTTTTTACAGTAATCAGGGACTACTGACCACTATGCTGTTATTTTGTTGATAAGATGTCTGATATGTATAACATTCAAAGATGTTCTTATATGAAACTATGAAATTTTCTTGGTTCCTCAGTAGGAAAACGGAATGAAATTATCAGAATGGCAAGAAAAGATATTAAATTATCAGAATGACAGGAAAAGATAATATATTTTTAGCTTATGAAACAATAATGAGCTTTGCAGCTCTGACCATCTTTTATGCCATCAATCATTTAATAATTAATATTAGTTTGATTGTTCTTAAATAATTTTAGTATCAGATGAATTTCAAATTCATATTTCTATTGCAGATTTGACCAGTGTTATTCCGAACCTGTATAATAAATTGAAAGTTCAGCTGAGCTCAAGTCCTAAAGACCAGACGCCACCAGTTGTATATGGACTTGGCACAGTCTACTGTGCTAGCCTGGTTACATTTGTGTCCCTCGTCAGCCTAGTTCTTGCTCTTTTGCTGGGAGATGGAGTTGCTCCCAGCCTCGCTTTGGCCACAGTTTCCCTTTACTTATGCCTGGAAATGTACTCAGCTATTGTTGCTATAACTCATTGCTCAAATGAACATGGGTCTCAAGATGAGGATTATGATACAGGTGCAGATTTGAAGATATTCATGTTTGACATTTTTAAGCTTGTCTTTTTGATTCTTTAAATAATCAGTTTGATGGGAGCGCTTTCATTTATATATATATATATATATATATATATATATATATATATATATATATGTATATATTGTTTATTCCTATCAGATATCCTTTTTAGAATTAAATGATAAAGCATGGATGCAACCTGCATACAATATTAAGGCAGGCTCAAGAAGGAAAGTTAACAACCCATTATACACTATTAAAGATTTTTTTACATGTAATGAAAAAGAAAACAAAAAAATTTTGCTTTAGGCTTGGCAGAGTCACTGAAATAGAAATTATAGATAAATATTCAGTCATAAATCAAAGAAGGTGATGATATGATTTCATGAGATAGTTAACTGAACGATTTATACTGACTTTTCTAAAGAGGGGATCTTTTGTTAATAGTCACATAAATTTGTTGAACCTGCACCAATTGATAAGCGAAAACTATTAATGCATCCCTGGAAATTCACTTACATTGGATGGAATTAAATAGAATACATTGCTCCTCAAGGGAAAGAGTTTAGACTATGCTATGTATGGTGCATCTAAATTAAACCAATAAAAACTGTTTCTGGCTACTGTCATTAATCTCCATGACAACTATCTTATTGTCTTATGGTCAGCATTTCGTTTTCCAAAAATATATATTTCATAAATCCTATTTTTTTTTGCTAAAAGATGACTCTCTGTTTCTCTAACCTATTATGTTTGGTTTGCATATATATAAAGGAATGAGGGACAAGCATCCTCCTTTTCATATTTTTATGAATCCATGTATTTTGGGTAACACCTACCTCACTGTTTGTTAGAAATTCATAGGTACATATTTCATAAATCGTATTTTTTTTTTGCTAAAAGATGACTCTCTGTTTCTCTAACCAATTATGTTTGGTTTGCATGATCAATATCTAAAGGAATGAGGGACAAGCATCCTCCTTTTCATATTTTTATGAATCCATGTATTTTGGGTAACACCTACCTCACTGTTTGTTAGAAATTCATAGGTATGAGGGCTTTTCCAGAATTAATGACGAAAAGACAATAAAAGAAACAATTTTGAATGTATCAACATGATTTTGCTTCCTTAACATTTCCGTCATTTTTCAATACAGCATCCGAGCCTTTCAACCCACTTCTGCTAACAGTGAATGAAGGAATAGATGACTTCTTTAAAAAAAATTCATTTCAAGAGACCACAGCCATTTCCTCACACAATCAATGAATTCTTCACTGTCGTCAAAGTCTTGTCCTATGATGAGGGGCCTCAGGGATCTCAACAGATGATAATCAGATAGCGCAAGGTCCGGACTGCAATGTGTAACATAGTGTGAAACAAAATCTCCCAAGCTATTTCTTAATCCACTCTTTTGTTGCTTTTGCCATGTGTAGGGTCGCATTGTTGTGCTGTAGAATGACCGTTTTTGTCAATTATCTTGGGCGTTTTTGGCATCCCTATGTTTGTCAAGGATTTTACAGTACCTAGCAGCATAGATGGTCTATCTTTGCTCTACTATTTTGAAAAGAATAACACCATATCCATCCCAAAATATTGTTGCCATTATTTTCTTTGCAGATGAAGCAATTTTGAACTTTTTTTAACTAGCCATAAAGGATGTTTCCATGTCATGGAATCGTGTTTTGTTTCTAAGGTGCAGTGGTGTAATCAAGTCTCATCACCTGTTATAACGTTGTTGAGGAAAGCATTATCATACTCTGGAAGGCCTCCTCAATAGCAACATGGGTGCACCTGCTTTACCTCAGCAGGTTTCCAGCCCATGTCCAATTTCTGAGTTTTGTAATGATCTGTCACAGTGTCAGTTCTTTAGGAACCCATCGTGCTGCAACTTTTCGGTAACCAAGTTGATCAAATTCAATTCCTGCAGTTTGTGAAATATCAAGACCGTCAGCTTTTTCACAAAGTTTGAGTTTCTTTTTAAATCAGCTCGTCGATCCACTTTACATTGTCCATTTTTGTCGCAGAGGAACAGTCCCCCCTCCCATACTCATCTGCAACATCAGAATGTCCCTTTTTAAACATCAGGGCTGAGAATTCTCCGTCTAAAGGCGGATTTCCGCCCAACTTGTCATTTCCATCCGCCTAACGAAGATCGCGTCCGCCCAAAAAAAAAAAAAATTCCGAAGCCTTCTTTTCGATTTCGAGGCTGGTTTCCGGAAACATAAACCAACCAACACAGAAGAGTTCGGTGGTATTGATCAAGTGGAATTATCGAGATTAACATCGATACCATTTAATGATAATCTATTGTTGTTGTTATTACTTTCTTAATCGGTTTTGAAAATATCGATCGATATTGGCCGAATTTCTCTTTGTTTTTGCCAAAGCTTGGCGCAACTTTTCTCAGTCTTTCCACAACCGTTTGCGCGTGAACATCACAATAGCGAGGCGTCAAGACATTGTTAGTAGAGGAGAAGCTTGCGATGACGGCGATATTGTGAACCCATGGCGATGGGAATGGTGTGACAAAACCGCTAATGGTCGGCGTCTGGGGGAGTTTATTAGAAAGTTAAGGAAAAGAGGAGTATCGTGGTGTAGTGTGTGTGACAAGGAGTTGAGTTACGCAAGTCGTGGACTTACGGCTTTGACGGCTCACGTGGACAGAGCGAAACTCAATAATTAAGGGAAGTTCAGTGCCAGAGGGGCCTGAATGGCTTAATTTTAACGCAATTTTTCAAAATTTTCCGGGGGGGCATGCCCCCGGACCCCCCTAGGTAAATCTCGCGCCTTCGGCGCTCGGTTACGAGCCTTCGGCTCATTGGCTGGTATTTTCAGACTTTTTCTTGTCTGACCATTCTCAGCCCTGAACATACCACATCAATGTTATACCCTTCATAGACTGATTACACCTTATGTGTAGACACTTTTTAGTTGTCTGTGAACTTTGACCATGTTTTTTAAGTTAAAAGACATCTTTGAAATGATGTAAACAAAACTTGAGCAGCTCTCAATATTTTGCGGGTAAATCTGTAAATAAAAGAAAATGTCAATGTCAATAAGGATTCGAAAAATTTGTCGTTAATTCTGGAAAAGCCCTTGTATATTCCTTTGAGTTTGATTAATCATATGCACTCAGTGAAGGAAAATGATTCCAAATAAGAGGATGGAAAAAAAAACTTCTGAAATAACTTGTGAATTTTCTAATGCAGCTTAAAAATTAATGTTTATAATGTTGGTTTTTTTTTCCATTGCTTCTGTTTTTCCTTAGACTCAGACACAGGCCCACTTTTCTCAGGATTAGTTATGCTGAACCTTTTGTCATCTACATTTTTCTATGCTACTGGTCATCAAGCTACAATACCCAGCATACGATTTGAGTCTGCCTACACAGGTTTTTATGGAAACTTCACTAATATGATATTGCCAGGTTTGTGCCTTTTATATTTCAGTACTTAAAAATTATGCGTTTTTTTTTTTTTTTGTATGTAACAGCCTCAGCTATAATCAGCTCATTGTTTGTGAGGGAGTGAATGATTTTAGGGCATTGACAGTTTTGACTGTGCGGCAAAATTTCACTCTTTTTTTTTCATGATTATCTGTACTTCTGGCTCTACATTTGATTTAAGGAAATTGAAGCATACAACTTCAGATAACTGAAATTTTATACTGTACTTGAGTTTCATGAATTGTTGATATCAACTTTAGGAAAGAGTCAAGTTTATCGGCTTAGGTAAAAATTGGAAGTCTTTTTCTTTTATTTTAGAGTGTCGTCAATGCCAAGAAAAAATTTGACTCTCCCAAAATATTGGGTAACTTTAAATCTTTTGCATATTGAAGCATGCAAAGATCTTCCATAAATTCTTTTTTTTTGCATACACCTTGATTCCTTACACATATTCTTTTTTCACATCAATCTCATACTTTTGTTGAAACCTAACATCAACTCTTCATCCCTTGGTAATAATAACACACAGAGGGCATTTTGGGTAGTAAAGACATATTTTTATCAGTGTAGGGGTTCAGTTTGTTGGCTGTAGTTTGAATAACTTTGCTTAGATGAATGTGCTCATTATGCTTATTTCAACGAGTTCATTATATTAGTGTTTTTTAATTGATTCTCTTTCTTAATGTAATTCAACTTTGGAACAATCAAGTTTTCTACACACATATGCTTCTGGCATTATTTGTTAGCATCAGGTTTCCATCCTCCTTTTACGTTCAACTGTGCCTGTGCAGTTAGCTGTTCAGGGTAGTTTTAGCATCGTGTTGAGAAAGTATCCAAGAAAAACAACTAGCATTTCCATTTTGAACTATGCGAAATCATTCCACATCTGCTGCTTAAAATTTCAGTTATAATGCAAATAAGAAGAATCCTGAAAATCTACACTCTGATATTTGTAATGTTATTCTGTAATTTTTGCGCTTCCTTATAGATAAAGTTTTTTACTTTACTTGTTTCCTTTATCAGATTACATGTGTACCTGTATAAATTTCTATTTTGCCTTTTTTGTGTGTGTGAATCAACTTCATTTTTAAGTTTGGTATGTCTCACAAGGAATTTTCATGGCAATCTCAGAACTTCAGATTAAAGGATATGAATCATAATGTCTATGCTCATCAGTAATATTATGGCCCATTGTTTCTTCCCATGCTGAGTTGTCTCCTTTATCCTTTGCTGTCATATGTCTGGCAAGCAACATTCTTTTTCAACACGGGCTCCTAGTTAGACTTAATTTTCACTTCCTTTTTTTTGTTTCATTTGATTTGAAAGTGTCTGCTCTTTCTGTTGCATCTGTGGTCTGTTACTATGAGTGCAGAGACATCTGCAAAAATGGAGCAATATTTCTCAAAGCTTTCAACCCTTTTTATTCAGTTAAAGTCACGGAAAGATAACCGTTTTAATGCAAAATTACACTGCCATAATAAAAAAAAAAGCCTCTAATCTTTAAAGCCTACACAAAATGATTTACTTGTGCTAGATTTTCTGGCAATAGATAATTGCTTGCTGAAAAAAGAGTTTCTTTTCTTAGGTCTCGTATGGCAAGCACCTTGCTTAATGCAGTGTAGTATAAGTAAATGAACAAAATAGACATCTGGACAAGAAATGAGCAAACTACTATTACTAGTTTTTTTCATATTACCCCCATGCTCATCTCTTTCCTCTGCATACAAATTATAACAGATACAGGTACTTGAATTTGGTTGATGTTCAAAACATGAGGTTGAATACTGCTCCTCTGGCTGTATCAGGCCCAGAACTAGAATAATCTAGCCTCTCTTTTATCATGTCATCCTTTTTTATTTTTGTGGCCAAAGTTTAAAGCCAAAAAATAGATATCATAACTCATCATCATAAGATATTGTACAGGATAAAAATCCAAGCATTCTTCACGGCCTCTTAATATGAACATAATAAGTCTATTCCAAGAAAATATTAACCTAGAATAGAAATGAACTGTGTGGAGATTTTAGTTCATATTCCTAAATTTGTGCTATTAAAAACCATTGCGAATGAAAAAAAAAAGTTGGGACAAGTTTTCATTTATACTAGGTATGACAGAGTCATAAAGAGTCAAATTGGGCTTAAGACAAGTTTAAGTCATGTGTTGGGGGAAAAGGCTAGAGGCCATATTAATGTGATAGAGAAGTGGATTGAAAATGGATGGGCTTTTATGATGAAGAATTTTGCAAGTGGAAGATATGGAGGCTTTAAATGGATTTTGTTCTGAATATTAATATCAAAATTGTTTGTTTAGAAAAATAATCTAATTTTGATTTAAAATCTCCTCAATGACAATTTTTGTAATTTTAAATTCCCTGTGTAATTTTCACATAGTCAAGCCTGTGTTAATCTTAATGCTTATGATTTAACACTTTAGCTATAACCATCCTCTGTTTCTTTATTTTGTTATAAATTCAATGTTATTTGCAGGTTTTTTGATATGGTTAAATACTTTTGCTGGGCCGGTGTTCTTTGTCTTGGCTAGTCCTCTCCTGATCACATGGCCTGCCCTAAAAGGAGTTATGAGGTGGACGACTCAAGATAGTGAGAAGCGACAGCAGCAGAAAACATGGCAAGGAGATTTCAAACTCTTTAACAATGGTATCAAGTTCCGCAAGGACATGTTCCAGCTATGTTGTGGGATTATTACCATCTCTGGTCTTAAGGTATATTGAAGTGTAGGTTAATGTATGATGATGTAATTTTTTTATCGTGGGATGGCAGTTAAAACACAACAAAGATGTGTGGTTTTTCTTTTTCATGCTACACAGATTTCACGTATACTGTGGAATCCTTTTATAAAGATACTGTAAACTGTAAGAAAAATTATAAATATCTTTGAATTTGAAGTCACATACAAGGGTTGGTCTCTTTTGAGGGGTTGTAATTTGTATTGGACAGTTCCACTGTAAAATGTTCATTAAAGGTGTAACTGTAATGTCTTTGTTTAGAATGATGTGATATTTTCAAGTTAGCAAATGGTGTACATTCTGCTTGCCAAAGAATGTCAAAATGAAGATGTGCAAACTCCAAAATTTTTTATAAGCAATGAATGAATATCGGCTTTTAAGAGGTTTTCTGAAGAAGTTGCATCGAATATGAGAGAGGAATGAAGACTGCTACACTCTATTTAATATATAAGTTCAAATCATTTATTCTTTCTGCCCTTCTTTCAGTGCTTATTTGAACACCCTTTTCCAGGGATTAAATAATTTCAAGTGCTTTCTTTTTTCTCTTGAGATTTTTATTTTTACGGGTTTTACTTTTAGACAACAAAGTGTGACCAAGTTAGGTATACAAAACTAGCGCTAAGCTCCTTATATAATTGAAATCATGAACATATTAGATACTTAACAAGAAGTGAAAAATCTGCAGCATAAAAACTTCAAATAGCTTAATTTTGCCGTAATAATTATTTATTACCCTGACCATAAAACTTTTGTCCTTTCTTACTCTTCTATTCTCCTCAGAGTTCTATGTTAGGCATGCATCAATCAGGTGCAGTGCTCTTTAGTGTAGGTGATCACAACCTTCCACACATCTCTATCCCTCATTGCTTTTAGTCCATAAATCTGTTGCTCTTCCTACTGTTAACCACTTTAAAATCCATCCAACATCTTTTCACGCTGTTATCCCCTACTGATTTTTCCTTTGATCATTACAGTTGCACAAAATGCTCTAGTTTCTCTCTTCTGCATGGCCAAAAAAGATTGCCTGGCGTTTTTGTATTCTAGTTATGAGTTATCTTGTTTGTGTCAACTTCTCAGAACATTGTATTGTTTGATTTCTTTCCAGTCCATGAGATTTGTAACGTAGGCATGCGTGTTAATGTTAAAAGTAGCTTTTCTTAGAATGTGTATTATCTATCTCCTCTTTCTATTTTCATTTTAAAAAGTTTATGGCTGTTTCTTAACTCAAGGACTTTGTATGTTATTCAATCCATCTATTTAATTCTAATTATTTTATGTCAACATTTAATTATGGAGAGTTGGTCTCTGCATTTTGGAATCATTTAAAAGAACCGACTTATCAATAAACTAAACATGCTGAAAATTGCCCTTGCTCACCATCCTTCTCTCATTGTCCTCATTGGTTCTTCCGGAATTTATGATACCATCTTGGTAGTTGGAAGATGGAACTTTACCAGTGCCTCTTGACAAGATTAACAGAAGCTCGATGAGTGGAATGCCTTTTTGTTGTTATTTTCAGTGATAATATCTGTTGTTAATAGTTCTGCTTTGTTTTATGATTTCTTTGCTTGCATTTCATTATTGCTTTGAGATAAAGGTACTACTTTATCTGTTATATCAGAACTTCTAGTTGTGCTTTAATTGTCCATCAATTGTTGAGATAGTGTGGAAGAATTTTCCATAGATTTGAATTTTAACTCTAAGGTTTTCAGTGCTTCTGGTCCTCACTTTATTTGCTCTGTTGAAAGTCTGCTTGTTTGACTCCATCTATTCCATCTACTGCTGCCTTCAGACAATTTAGGATGACCTTTTTCTGGAATAACAAGAAGTCATATTCTTCATAAACTATCACAATTTGTCAAGTTTCTTTCTTTGGTACCTTTACTAGGTGAGCTTCTTACCAATATTTTGACAATGTTCTGAGGCTTCAGATTCCTCAAAGAGTGTATATAATGTAACTCTTGCTGTTGTATTTAATTTGAAAGCTCCGATAGGTTTCAATTTTCATAAATGTGTTTTTTGGTGGGTTTTTTGCCACCCCCTTTTGATTATTATTTTCTTTTGTCTTACATCAGATTACAATTCTTATCATAATATCAAGATGGTCAGCTGATCTCTTCAGAATCTTGCTAGCATTCCTTTGATTCATCTTCTATTGAATAAGCAGTTGTGTAAATTTCAAGCATCTTTTGGTACCTACTCTCTTTAGCATTAAAAAAAATTAGGAGCTAGATAATCAGGTTTAAATTTTAGAAGAAATGTTGACTGATCTTGGAACTAAATTGGAATTCCACAGTTTTCATATCCCTGTTTATATGTAACTTACAATAAGAAATAGTAGGGAGTTTTGGCTACATGTAAAAGTTTACTTTAATAACTGAAAAAGCTGAATCTTATGAGCTTGACATTAAGTTATAATAGAAGAGTAAAATTCTTACCCCTAAGGATAAACTATTACTAAGATTTCAATTCAAAAGTCCAGCAAAGGTCGTAAATGCCTTGTTAACAATATGACATGATCAGTCACTCAATGGACTATTTGGTGTCCCACTTTTTTTTTTACTCTTTATAGAGTGCCTGTTGGCTGAAATTTCTGATAGTGTTGAGAATCCATGTAACCTTAAAATCTGGTGCATGAACATGTTGGTTTTATAAAGCTCTGGCTTATTAATGCTTAGTTATACAAGTTGAATTATTTTTTTTTTAATTGTGCAGCTATTCTTAGCACTTTTTTATGTAAGGTTTAAAGTTTAATTTAGTATCCTATATCTTTTTGCTTTAATAAAGCTGCCTTATACACTACTGTGTTTCAGAGTGTCAAGAAAGTTTTTGCTACAAAAAGGATACATACTTGTTACATGCCAAGTCTTAAATATGTTAATGTCACTGGTTACAAGATTTGTAACATTAATGAAATGTTTTTTCTCCACAGCTGTTCTCTGCAGGATGCGCTGCAGCCCTTCACCGTCGTCATCTCATGGTGTGGAAAATTTTTGCTCCACGTCTTGTCTATGAAGTTGCATTCTTTCTTACAACCTCTGTTTGTGTGATGCTCACGTACCTTTTCATTTTAAGGGTTGATAAAGCTTTGAATAAATTTGTTGATAGTTTACCATCCAATTCAAGAGATAAAAGGGTGTAGAATGAGGAAACAATTTTTTTAGATAAGGTATTTTACAATTTAAAAACTTATTATGATCCTGCCAGCATAAAGTTTTATCATTTATTGATATAATATACATTGCATATTACATGTATTATTATTAATCATTCTAATGTTCAAAACAATTATAAATTTATAATCCTTTTATTAATCTATCTTCCTCGAAAAACATTATCTAACTTTTCATCTTGCACTTATAATGTTAACATCCAAATTGAAAATTTTATGAAATGTTTGACATATTTGAGTTATTTGAGTTTTGTTTCAATCTTTCTTGTTTTACTTTAATCATATTTTAAGAGTGAGGGCAATGTGCAAAAATTTGCGAGATCTTGGGAGGATGGGTGGGGGGGTTAGAATTTTTTATACTTAATATTTACTACAAAGAGATTTTTTTATGATAAGTACAAGGAGTAAATATAAGAAATAAATTAAAACAAAATATTAAAAAAGAAAAATTCATCTAATATTTGCAGTCACTAACGGTACATGCCACGCTGTGACTTTAAGAGAAATCTTATTCAAAGAATGCACATGTTGCATGTACAGTGCAGTTTGAAATTTTTTAGATATGGAGATAAGAATTGGATGTCTTACTTGAAATATATGGTGCAGAGAAAAAGACAGGAAAAAGATATTAAATCTATCATGTTGTATAAGGGAAGATTTATGAAGTACCATTTGATTTTTAAGCTACATCCCCTTATAGAAAAAAAGAAGAAAAAAAAATAGAAAACGTGAACCTTTGCAGCACAATATGATATTGAGACCAGGTCATAAGGCTAAATATTTTTTGCTGGTGGCTTTCATCATGTTTGTAGGAGGGAAGCCTTGAAAATGGCTGATTTGTTTTTTTTTTCTTGTGTGTAGAGGGGATTGTGAATTTCTCGTCTTATTTCATGTAAAATATGATTTGGTTAAATTGGCACTTTGTCAGACCGAAATAGGGGCTAGCGGAAGGTGAGGAAGTGTGCAACATGTATTGGAAGAAGTCTTTGACAGTCTTTTGTTTCACTTTCCTTATGACATATTTTAATTCATGCTGCAGAGCTGCAACATCATTAAAAAAAAATCTGCCTTTTGTTCTTTTATCTGGAGTCAGCAAAGCTGCTCCTGCCACCCTAAATGTTGTAAGTCTGCTGGTTTGCTTTTTTCCCTTTTTTTCTTTGTCATTGTCGTTACTAGCTTCCACAGTCTTACTTTTTTTTCTTTTCGGACTGCTATAGCAATTTCTGAAAAAACTCTTTAAATGAGACTTGCAGGTCTTAGTTGAGATAAGTAGTCACAGGTTTCGGGTCAGATAGATGCTTGAACAAGTTGCCAAGGTTCTCACTTGTGCCAGGATTTCTGCTCTCCTCTATGGCACTAGCCAGCTGTATACATGTTCTCAGTAGGTCACTTGCATCAGTCATACTTGAACTTTGGAGTTGAACCATCTAGAATGTCACTAGTAGGTTAAAACAGTTGGCTATATAGTTATTTGTCACAGACTCTCATGATTACCTCATTAAATACAGTTATACCAAAACAATAATGCCTTGATTTTGATCATCATGTGTGAGGTAGCTCTGCAGCATCACTGTCTCTGTGTGATGTCACTCTAATGAAGCAACAATTCCCAAATGCTACTGAAATTAGGGAAGGAATGTAGAAAATCAGCTTGATTGCTCTCTATTTGTTCACAGATGAGTAGGCCGGCCAATTGTCACTGACCATAGCCACTGTTCTGTCTAGTAGCTGAAATTTGCTGCCAAGCTTCCTGAGCTAAGAATGAAATATTATGCTTGTGATGTAAACTTCTTTATTATATGTGTACTATAGCAGAATCATGATTCCTTAAAAACATAAGGGGAGGGGTAACATTTTAAAGTTAGGGCCTTTGTACTACATGAAAGATTCAAGAATTTTTTTTCTCTTTCCTGAATCCTGATTATTTAAATTTCAGTTTATTTCAAGCCTATTTTTGAAAAAATTGAATTGGATTTTAGAATAACTGCACTGCATATTGTGTTAAATTTTTTTAAGCCAATTACTAATTCTGATATGGTCAAATCAATATGGTTAATTGGTACAACAGAACTTGCCACACTTTTATGAAAGTTGCCTTCGTCCCGGTTTTAGACCTACTACATGCATCTGATCGCTAGGAGTAAACTCAGGTTGTCGGTATTTGATACATTTTTATGGAATAGTATTATATGTGCTCCAAATAAATGTTTTGTTTTCAAGTACATTTTCCCAGGAAAGACCATAAATTCAGATTAAAGAATATTTACTTCTGTAAATCTCATCTCTTTTTTCCTTTTAAAACATATTGGCCTACCTAGCCGAGCAGTGTAACAAGGAATTGCAGATTTTTTTTATATACAGCATATAATTTGTAAAACATGGCTTCTTTCTTCCCCTTAATTATTGAATGTTGGTAAAATTACCTGAAAAAACATGTCTGGTTCCCTGTATTACAGAGAGTAAGAAAAAGGGGATTAGGTTGTACAGCTTTGCATGCCTTATTTTGTTTTTGTTGTTTCAACAAAAACATAATCAGCCAAGTGTCTGACTTTCAAAGGCTACCTTACCTTGCTGAGTCAGAGGAATTATTTATATGCTCATCATCAAGTTCAGTAACCCTGACATGTGCCAACTTTACCTTATATTTTGCATAAAAGAGTAAAGTATTAAAAAGCAAAGAAAGAAAGATGAGTTTATATATATTTTTTTCTTGACAATGAAAAGAATTTTTTTTAAAATGCTTTCACTATCATCTGAAAATTTGAAGCATATGAATAGAAAAGCTATATGTAGGCTGAAAAATAATTGTGTGACCAGATACTATTTAAAAACAACAGAATTGTCTTTTGAAAAATAGGTGGGTTATGACAAGTATTAATTTTCAAAAAATATAAAATTGGAGATGGCTTACATATTTTATTTTGCAATGCAGATCATAGTTTAAACTATGAAACAGAAAAAAAAATGTCCTGACTTTCACAAAAGAGAAATTGCAAATTTTATCAGTATCTAATATGTTGTGGTTTGAAAAGTTAATGAGGCACAACTGGAAGTAGAATGTGCCTACCCATCTCAGTTTGGACTAGCAAAACTCAACATGGCTATTCTAAAATGTCTCTACAATAGTGCCACTGAAATTTTTTTTTATCACAAGCTTTGCTGGTTTTGCCTAAAAATACTGCTATTGTAGCAAGGCTGATTTACAGACCTATTTGAATATTTAGATGTATGTCCGTTTTCTAAAACTTTTCACACAAAATCTGCTCATTGGAATTAAAATTTCAAATATTGCAGAAAAAAAAATTAAATAGAGCTCTGAACTCAACAAAATTTTAAATATCGAGGTGACATAAAGAGAAATAAATGTAGAAAGTTTTACATTGCCTATGAGGATGCAGAAACAAAGCACAACATAATGAAACTGCAATTCTCAAAAAGTACTTAAAAAAAGAGATTAGCATAATCACATAAGTTGAGATCTATTGAACTTAAACAATCACACATGGGTTAGCATTCATACGATTTTAAATGTGTGGAATATTCATTTATGTTGAACTTAAAAAATCAATTAAGCTCTCAATTTATATAATGGCGCTGGTCCCAATTCAGGTCTGACAAGTGTCAGTTTCATCCAATCATATCATTCAAAAGAGTTCAAAGGCTTAAATAGCATGTATTTAGAAATAACAGATGTAATTTTTTTTATTATTTTGAAAAGACTGAATCCTTACAATATTAATGGCAAAAGAGTTTAAACAATGTAAAGATGACAAAACATTGAGTATTTATCTTTTTGATTTCCATCACTCTGCTCAGCACCACAGAGGGTGAATTTTCAACACAATATTATGAGAGAAATTATAGAATCTTCAACATAACAAATTGACAAATTTCACAAATATTGAGTAACCGGTCACATCACGATAAAATGATTTTTTATAAAAAAAAAACTACAAATACATGTATTTAGAATGTCATTCAAATGAAAATTACATTGTGTTAGAAGCGAAACTCTGATATCGCACATGAAGAATGTAAAAAAAAAAAAAAGATACATGAAAATCTAAAACAGAACTATTGAAAAAAAAATATTTTATTGTTCATATCATTACATGGTTCACAGAGTCTAGTGCTCTGACTTTAGATGATGTTGCAAGGCCCTGAGTTTGAATCCTGAATCTAGACCTAGCTTAGACCTAGCTTTGTATGCCCAGAAAGACACTACCAGTTTTTCCCTAACTCAAATGAGGAGTCAATGGCTATTACTATTAGCTTCAGCTGGGTGTAAAGGCCTGTGAAGACCAGCATCCTCTTTAGAGTGTGGTTGGTCCACTCTTTGCTGCTGACACCAGCAGCATGACTATAGACCACAGAAGAATGTCTACTAAAACGCATTTATTTAGCCATAAAATCATTTGAGGCATTCACTTTTCATTTTACTTTGAGACCAGCATGTAGAAATTAACATCTTCTAGATTTGTCTGGTCATAAATAAAATGTTAAACAAAGAAATGGGGTTACCTTCATGGGGCTTTCTAATGTATTTTTGGCACTAGTCAAGTTTAATGTCAAGCAGTTTCCTCTGCTTTTTATGGTGTCAAACTCAAAAGGTATTTAATTTAATTATATAAGAATAGATGAATGCAGTATTTTTTTTTTTTTGGGGGGGGGCTAGTCATTTAACACTATTATTGAACACTTACAGTTTTCCCTTGTTTATTTGAGTTGTTTTAAATGAAAATAATATTGTGAACCATGCTGCTAAACCTGAAATGATGAGGTGGAGGTTTTGTCACACTATAAGATGATTACCAAATCACAGTTTGAATTGATTTTCCTGGGCTTGTTACGTGAAGATAACCTGATTTTCCATCTGTCAAGCTGAGGTTGACATCTCTCATACCACTGAAATATGATGAAAAAGTGTACATGGGTAAGAATTAAGGTATTATTTACTAGCCATATTATAATATTGTATCAAAATCCAAATTTGTTTTCTCTAGTTTTAATTCCTAATTAGTAGTAATAATTCCTTCATTCGCAGTTTAGAGTTTATGTTTATACCGGAAGTGATCTCCTGGAAATAAGCGGAGGACAATTTGGTCAAAATACCTTGGAGACAGACGTAGATGACCTTAGAAACTTAACACTATTGTGTGTATTATGAGACCTTTCTTAGTAGTTATTATCTAGTCAAAGAGACTAAGAGTTTTCATGGTAGCAGAACATTTAGTTCAGAGCTCCCTGATTGGAAAACAAGATGTTTTGTTTTTAAATAGTCAGCAGAGATCTAGATCTACTACAAATAGCTTACATGGTGAGTGCAAATAAGAAGTTTTCTGAAAACGTCGCCATTACAATGATGGTATTGCTGTAAAAAGTACAACACTGTTGGCAGCCGAAGGTGTTAGATATAAATGCAGATGAACCTGTTACTGTTAGATCTAGAACTTAGTTGTGACAAAAATCAAGTTTTCACTGTGAAGTTTTCCATTGCAAACAATTCTAGTGATTCAGGTTTGTCCCCAACTTTTTTTGGTCATGTGATGAGAAGCGAGAAACCAGAATACCATGTGACAACTGGAATGATGGAACGAAAATGCAGCTGGGAAAGACGGCCAGAAAAGCTGTTGGATGGACTAACAAAGTGGTTAAAAGTAGGACTGACAGAAGCACTAAAAGTAGGCACAGAAAGAGATGCGTTAAAGGTCATAATTACCTATGCTAAAGAGCAGGACACCTGATTGATTGATTACTCACAGTGATTTTTTTGTATGAAACAAGTCACATTGTTCTTCCCAATGTATAATTGCTACAACCTTTAAAGGATATTTGAATGCCCTGCCCACGGCCCTATGAGTGTTAAAAAAATACAGTTGCTTCTGAATAAATTAAATCTAGAAAACTCAAATTATTGGTTAATTCATTGTGTGGTACTTAGTTATACCAAAAAGTCACCTTTTAAGCTATGTAAATTTGATTACATCAAAGCCTTATGATAAGATGTTATTCTAAGTTCCCAATTCATTTTGCTTTCTTCTTAAAAGCATTGTTTCTGGTTAGAGAGAAGTCAGTGCTTTGCTCTGAACAGCAAGTGCTTCCAGTGTGTGTTTGTGTGTGACAAGCGTCTGTAAAAGTGAAAGGCAGCTCAGGTGGTCTGGTATAAGAGGTAAGACTCAAAAAATTAAAATGAATCTTTTTTAGACTGCCTAAATAAGGGAGTGGTGGGCATTGGACCAATCTTTACCGTCTAGATCAAAACCAATTGCCAAAACCAGAGGCCTTATATTTATAGAGAAATAATCAAAAAAAAAAAAAAAAAAAACAATAAAAAATTTAACAGCTCTTCACTTTTTAGTGCTTTTTTCTATCTACCCAATGAGAACCATCATTAATAAAAAAAATATTTAACACCATCGATTCAGTTACTTATGTCATCCTACAAGAGATTGGTTTTCTCTGCTTTTCAGATCATGGACTCTAACTAAAAAATTAAAGGTATCTTAATAATAGTTCTTCCTATTTTGCAACATCAAAGATTTACAATTTTTTTTTCTTAGTTTTTATCTTTGTATCCTGTCCCAGCGGAATTTTGCCATTTGAAACAGCAAATTTTGCCAAATTTCGCCATAAGTTTTGCCAAATTTTGCGAAAAAAATGTACAACTACAATTGTATATTACTAATACTATCTCTCACGATGTTGGCTTGGTCAAATTGACAGGCAAATATTGATGTAAGCAAGAAATATTTATAATTTAAATCTTATTTAGTTGTGTATACTTAGACAAATTGTGATTGATTAGTAAAATCAATCATTTTTATACATTTTTATATGATAGGCTACAGCCATATTGACTGAAATTTAAAAAAAAATTGTTAATTTGGACTGAGAACATTTAAAACAGTTACCATAACACATATGATTGATAACAAGAAAGATACACATGTATACACGCTCTAATTAAGAAATAATGTGTTGGACTTATTACCAGAGTAGTTCAGATGCAACTTAACGAAAAACTCAGGTGAGGCTATTTTGTTTTTTGTTTGATTGAAGATCACATCAACTTCTGCATGGAACTCTTATGTCGAATAGACTTTGTGTGTGACTCCATAGAGGATTTTCGACCATGGTCTAGGACCAATTTACAAGACATGCAAAACAGTTTGTTCCCACTAACATGGGTCCAGCTCGTGAACTCTGAACGTCGTTGTAGGGCAGAGACATTCCTTCCAGATTTATTGACTAGGAATTACTCCATGGTGTGGACGTAATTTTTTTTTAAATATGTAGATCAAGGTTGGAACTAATGAAGAAATAGATGTAGATCTACATCAGTGGTTCTTAATCTTGTTGTAGGTACCGAACTCCTCTTTAGTGAAAAATAAAATATATTTTTTTTTCAAATTCAAGACATAGATATGTTGTTTTTTTTTTACTGGCTCTGCTGAACCCCTGAGATCGACCCACCGAACCCCAGGGGTTCGATCGAACCCAGGTTAAGAACCACTAATCTAGATGTTTGCTGTAGTCACAAACGGCAGTTTTACAAGTGAAACTGAAAGAATTTTTAAAACTTTGAGAACTCTCCTGTTTTTTTTCATTGTTGCCAATTTGGACAGCTGTGAAGTGCTTTACTTTTTGGGGGGGAACTCTTCTTGGCGTTTCTGTTGGTTTGGGCAAGCTGACACACGCAATTTTAATTTTAATAGAGACAAAGAGAGAAAAAACCGAAAATCCCAAATTTTGCCATTTTTAGCGGGAAAGGTCAAATTTTGCCGCCGCAATTTTTCCATTGCGGCCGCAAAAAACTGCAGGGCCAGTGTATCATAATTCAAGTTTCTTTTGATTCCAAGTATATTTTTGTATCCAAAACACTTTGAAATAGCTAGGCTGAAGTGAAGATGGAATAAGCTTATTTTGAAGCAAAATATGGAAACTGGACTTTTGGAAATAGGTTGTTTCTTTCATAAGTTTCACAAGCCCTTAACTTCACGGAAGATAAAATACAGAAAAGCCCTATTTCCATCAAGTCAAAGACACCTATTCTTAGTTGTTTTTTTTAATAAAAATTTGTTTTAAAATAATCCTTAAACACCCTCCATTTTTTTTTTCATTTTGATCTTTAGTTTATGTCCTTCCTGATGATTTTTAGCATTAAAAAAGAACATTTGATTTATGCACTTACAGATTGTGAATGACAAATGCAATAGATTTATCAGGCCTCTGGAAAGCAGTTACTTGTATATTTGGCTCATCTTTCAATGCTTTCACTTTAATCCAAACAGAGTCAGGCACAAGATATTTGCTGAAATGTCAAAATACAGAGAAACAGTTTAATTTACAGTACAAAAAAAAATTCTGTACATAGGCATGTTTTTCAACAGAGGGACGTGAGATAGAGAGTTCAGAAAAATTTTGGTCCAGAGAGTGGCACCCCCCACCCCCCCCCCCCCCCCCCCCTTTAAAAAAAAAGCCAATAAAACAAAAATCATAAATACAACAAATGTATGATAATTTAAAAAGGACATCACCTTCACTGTTTCTCTTCTCTGAATTCATTTGTTTTTTAACTATTGTATTACAAATGGTTATGATGTCTTGATATTGATTTGTAAATCTAAATCCATATCCAAGTACAGTCCTCAGTTCTGATGACAATGTTGAATCATGAGTTAAGAACTGAGGCCTTAAAAAGAAAATTGCACACATCTTCATGGATTTGAGGCTCAACAAATGTTTAAGTTTGAAAATGTTTGCTAGTGATAAAAATTGTTTTAGCTTGTTTTCAAGGATATTAAATTTTTCATCCTTATCTATATATAATGCATACTTTGGAAATAAAACTTTCAAACATTTTTCAATGTTTTATTATTCGCTTTACTTAGTAACTAAAACAAAAAATGTTTTTAAAAGGTCTTCTTGTAACTTTTATGAAGTTCTTTATCTCAATTTGAAATAAGATCTTAGTGTGCAAGATTTGTTGGGTTTATGAACAGAAAATCAGCCAGATCTTTTGCTAGATCGAACAACAGATATAGATCAAGGCTTAAAGTTTGGTACAGAAATAAGGGGCCTATTTACATCCAAGTTATTAGCAGAGGCTAAAAATGCAACAACATTTTGGGATGGAGGGCTTCATAACATTAATCATAATAGATGGAGTAAAGGTGAGAAGTGAGTTTGATTACAGCATATATACAAATAAATTTTAAAAAATTATCAAAGAGCATTTGACAAAATTACTGTGACATCTGAAATCAATTAACTGTGTGTCCCTGTTAAGTAAAAATTTAAAAAATCAGGATCTGTAAATAAAATTAAGAAAGAGAAAACTGAATGATGAAAACAAATAAATAATAATGAAGACGACATGTATCTATTTTTTGTTTAATTTTAAAGATGTCAAATTAAGCAAACTGTACTCTTTGTGTTGAGAAGTCCATCACTGAAAATAAAATTTATTTAAAGGCCTCTACACAAAATAGTACAAAAAGATCAGGATTACTTTCTAATATAAAAATTTCATTTGTTTAATATCTTTCAGGTTGCCTTTCAGTTTCACTTCAAAGAAACCAAAGGTCAGCAAAAGACTGTTATTAATATTATATATTTTAATTACTCTAATCGCCAAATTATTGAAGAGCTGAAAGATGGAACCTATCAAAGAAAAAAGAAGTGCTCATTTTTAGGCAGACAACACTATTTTTTTTTTTGTCATGATTGATTTCTTTAACACATTTTTCAGAAACCTTTTTTATCACTTAATTTACGCTAATTTAACTTTTACAGGGATTTTTTGCAAGTATCAAACACATTCTTTCAGACTATAAAGAAAATGGCAAAAAAGAAAACATTGCTACTTGTAGACCATTATTTTATAAAATAAAAATCTTTTAAACCGAAAAATTCCTTGTACAAAAAAGAGTGTAAGTTGTGTACAATCTTTCTTTCTCTTTGTATCTTCTCTTGCACTGAACTGAAAAATTTTCACTTACAAAACCTTCAAACCAAAGCATTTGTGCTGCTTTCTCTTCAGTTAGACCCAAAAGATATAGGAGGAAATAAGACAGCACCATGAAGATTGACATTCAATAAGTAGTTGGGAATTCAAATCATTCTAGTAGAAAATAAGAGTATTCCAAATTAATATCAAGGCAGGTGCTCCCTAATCAAAAGTATGCAAAAAAAAAAAAAGGGGGGGGGGAGGGGGGGGGTGTCTTGTTTTACATTTGTATATTAGGGGGGCATAAAGATTGAAAGGAAAAAAAAAACATATATGCAGCACACATTTTTGGCCATGTTTGTTTTTTCATCATGCCCAGGTTGTTAACCAGTGACCTTTTAGTTTGCCTGCTGCTCCCAGTCAGTTGATCAAGTCATGAGGTCAACTGCTGGGTGGAAAGGGGTTTCCTGTTTTTAACCAAGGTGTTTGAGATGCATTTTTTTTATCAATTTCAAGAGGCATTTTATCTCACTGGCTGTTTCATTGTTAACCAAACTCATGTAATATGAACGTGTCATATTTATTCAACACATGAAAATATAATGGAAGTTTTAAATCTAAAATCAAAAGAAATGCAGAGTACTTTTAATACCTAGCAATTCAGAAATAGTTATACTTCGTTACAAGCACAAGTTTTTAATGACAGCTAATGAAGCTTTTTTGAACAATATTTTAAAATAAAACTTAACCAGTGATTTATTTACACATTGGCCACTACATATTCACCATTTATAATTAACATTCTTCTTAAATGTATCAGAATTTCTGCTTTGTGTTTAGGGTGACTGGGCAGTTTATATTCAATAAAAATATCAACCTATTTCCTAGTTTTTGTATGCAGTTTTAATAATTGTCATTTGAGGTTTAAATGTGAGTTTAATTTCTCCAGCTTTCCTGATTTTCAAAATTTGAGTCAAAGCAAAGAGCAAGACAGCTATACTACAAAAGTTGTAGAGGAAAATATCTATGATCTAACATGACATGACAGAAGGAGTCAATACCATATCCTGCAGTCTAAATCTTTAGAGAAATATGATTTTTTTTTCATATCACCGTTGGTTTTTTGTTGGTTTTTTTTTTTTTTTGAGTATTGAAATAAGGAAAAAAATCATGCAAAACATCCGACATCCCACCTAAAGTGTCCTAGAGCATAGAACATCGGCTGTTTGTAAAATTCACCGTGCCCAGCATCTACAATGATTGGGCTGTCTACAAAATTAGACACCCAATTGGGCCCACCATTGAGGTCAAGGGCCATATTCCAATCAGTCCATCCCGTAACCCAGTTGTTTAAATCCTTGTTGAAAGGGGAGAAGAAGAGCAAGGCATTTTAAACAAATTTAGACAAAGCACCCATCGGCATTATAAAAGTACAGTGTAGTCCACTTAAGACAAACTGTTGAACAAATATTAGTTCTGATTATGAGAAATTTTGAATTCAGGAAGTTTGTAAGTCTTAAAGTATCATTTAGGCTTTGTAAAATAAAGTTAATCAAAAGATTTTTCAGTCTGCGTTATGTGGACTACACTTTTCCTAAAAGAGAGAAAACACACGTGAAAAAATCATTGAGAAACCCAAACCATTGTAGAAATTGGCAAATACCTAAAATGCCCCATGACGTAAAACATTGGTTGTTTGTAAAATTCCTTTTCGACTTCATTCACAATAATTGGGCTGTCATCAAAATTGGATACCCAGTTTGGGCCACCTTTTGTGCTGAGAGCCATGTTCCAATCAGTCCAGCCAGTCACCCAATTGTTCAAATCCTGCATGTAATGTAGGAAAGTACACACTGAAGGGAAAAAGTGTATCGACGATCTTGTTCATTGATCAACACTCATTTCACTATCTTTTATACTATAGACAGTGGGGTTTTTTTAAATATGGATTGTCTTCATCATAACTATGAACATTTTATTTGAAAAAAAAAAAAAAAGCTCAGATTTTTAGGGAGGGAGTAAAAAGTATCTCAATCCAACTCTTAATTGCAGAACATGGCTCACAGAACTGAATTACACCTTTAATCAAATAATGTTCTAAATCAAAAAGCTTGCATTCTGCATAATATCTCTCAACAGATACCATTCAGAATGAAACTAAGTGATTTAAACAGTTCATCTTTTAAATATTTGAAGCCTAGAAAAAGGAGAAAATCACATTTTGGCTAATTTGTGATCATTTCTAAAAAATACAAAATTCTCCCTTTCATAAGCTGACAAACACTTTTTTGTGAAACATCCTTTTTCTTTTTTGTTCCCTCAATGGGAAAAGCACATATAAAAGGTTATTAAAATGTTACCATGCATTAAGTGCTTTCCAGAAGATTGAATATGAAGCTAGTTTAGACATTAATATTAAAAAATACATAAAAAGCTGGCACTAAAATAGGAGTTTCAATAGCTCTTACAAATAATCACATCGAGTGCCAGCTAATAGCTGCTATAATCATGAATAGCTACTGGAGTTTATTATTTGCGGAACCTACAAAAATCAAAATATCAATAATTTTTGCTTTAAAAAGTCAGACATACTGAAATTGATTTTTATGCAGTCCTTTCTATCACAACAATTTCTTACATCGATAATGTCTGAGGCATAGACAGCACCTCTCTCCCAAGAGCCAAGATCAACAGGTGTATCTTTCTGCCATGGCAAGGATCCTTCACATGCTTCTGTTGCAAATATGAACTTACTAGGGAACAAATTGTGAGCATCAGTAATCAAACTAGCTGGTAAAAAGGTGTCCAAATACCAGTGAATCCCAATACCAGCTATGTATTTACTTGCAACAGGATCACCTAAAACCTGTGAAGAGTAATATATTTTGAGAATTCCCAAAGAGCAGTTCAGACTGTCAAAGGCATTGGTTTAGTAAAAAAAGAAACCATACTTATAAATTCAAGTGAAACTGTTTTGCTTTTAGATGCATTATATTTCACATGCTGTTTACTTTTCAATACATATTTTAATTTCCTCTCACAAGCTTTTATCCTAAGCAGCAGTTCTGCATAGTATATCATAGCATTGTAAGGTCCAATGCCAAGAATGACATATTTTACAATAAAGTGTTTAAAAACAAATATTTTCTTCAGTGAATACATGTATGGGCTAGTATTGTGAACTATTTTCAGTGTAAATATAAGCCTTTTAGTCATCTGTTCTGCAACAATGAGTGAGCTATGAAGAAGTGAGTATTAAAAATACCCATTCTGACAACTCACAAAGACTTTTCTTTCCTCTTTTATAATATGATCTTCCAAATACTGTCTTAATAAAGTGTGCAAAATAAAAGAATTATAAGGTTTTACAATCTGATATTAAAATCAGTGACAAATATGTCTTTTAAATTTAATACGGACACCAATGTAGAGTGTCAAAAATGATGAATATTAAGTTTGAAATCACTTTAAATCCAACATATTTTTATCAGAATAGGGCTCTTTATTTTTTTTAGATTTGTAATCAAAGATAATATTTTGTCTATAACTTTCCATTCAAATTCAACGATTCATGGACGAAAACACACATAGGAGAGGAAGGAAAAAAGAGCCTTGTTTTAAGATTCTTCTCATTGTGTTTGCTTACCACTTTGGCCCACTCAATAAGAAACAGTCTCTGATCATCCAGCATCATAAGTTTGACCTTTCCGTAACCAGCCTTTTCCAGTGCTGGTCCTAGATCCATTTTGATAAAGTCACGATACATCTCAGGTGTGTAACCCATGCACTGAAAGGGAAACTCTGACTCCAGCCCATCAATTGGCTCATTCTGAGCTGTCATGCCCCAAAAAGTGATGTTTTGTTTTTCATACTCTTGTAGAAACCTGTAATATAACAAAAAAATCTAAAACTTTCTATGTTTTAATGAAAAGTAAGTGACAAAGATATGTTTACATGGCAGTTTTAAGATTTAAAATCTTCATAAAAGCACTAGCAAGAAGATATTAAATTGAGCCGGAAGCTTGAATTTTTTAACTTAGTATTGAAATTTACCAGTATGAACTTGGACCATTGCTAAGGATTTTAATTGTGAAAACACTAATTTCGAATAATAAAAAAAATAAAGCTAAGTCAATGTTGTTCTGGTTTGACTATAAAAGGATTATGAAAGAAAAGAAATATGGTGTTTGAACTTGTAGCTCAAGAGTATATATAATTTTATAGACAACCTAGCCCAACAACCTCTGGAGTTAGGGGTCAGGTTGCAATTCTTGAGCAGCATTCCTTTCTCTACTCAATTTTAATTTTTACTACCAAAGAACCATTGTGTACTGATTTTGAAACTTTTGAAGATCAGAACCAAAGTCTATGTGTTAAAAATAATCAAAAGAAGACTTCACTGGGAAAGAAACAAAATGTTTTATTTGATTTTTAGGAATCATTTAGATATTTGATTATTTCAAGAGAAAAATGAAAATGGCCCAATTTCGATAAGCACATTAATATAGTGGGTTTTTTTTTTAACCCAAAACTGAGACCATGGCTCTAAATTGCTTAGATTAGAGCTAAGGCTAAACTATTTATACATGATGGTTTAAAATTAATGAGAGTAACATAGAATTATTCTCTAGTAGTTAGATCTTTGTGACTTAGCCTAAAGTTGAATAAGGCCTTTTTGAAGAGAAGTACGTGATAGTCCTGAACACAAATCATCCTACTCCAAAGATCTTACCCCTACCATAAGCCAAATCTTGTATAGAAAGTTTTCATTACGATGAGGGAAATATAACCTCTAATATCAGAAGCATTTAGAACTACAATTCTAGGTGAAGATTACTCTATGTTCAGTTCTACTGGCCATTTTATGAAGAATGGATGAAAATCATGGACCATAGCTATTCACATGCTGAACTAATGACAGAACTGTATAATCATTTTCATGTGATAATCCATAGAGTGATTTTCCTTCTGAAGGCAACACAAATTTTCTCCCAGCAACACAGACCATGACAAAATCTTGAGATGAGTAAATCCAAATTCTAGTCATCATTAAGTATCAAGGACTATTTAAACCATCAACAAGCCAAGTATAATGCTGCAAAAGTTAAACACACCCCTTCACTGGACAGACTTGACAATTGAACCCCAGCCTCTCAAATCGACCAGATGTCCCTAATATGGTAACTTTTCTGTAATCTGTATATTTTAGAGGGGGGGGAGATTGAATTTACATTTTTATCCAAGTGCAAAGAAAGGAAAAAAATCAATCTATGTATAATATATTTTACCGCACAAAGTAGTTTGCCCAGGTTTTGTAATATGGGCCTCCTGGCTTTCCAAGGAGAGAGCCTTTCCCTGTCATGTTTTTGTTGTCTTTCATCCAAGCTGGAGCACTCCAAGGACTTCCAAACATTTTGATAGTCATGGGGCTCATGTTCATAGCTGCTTTTATGAATGGAATCTGTAGATATTACAAATGTTTTTATAAAGAAAAAAAAAGCAGTGTATGGCAAAAACTGTTGTTTCTTCAGTACGCACATGAGAATCAAATTATTACTGAATGATGAACTCTCTAAAACTACTTCATTTGTTTAACACATGAGACTCAAAGAAACAACTCTTAGCTGCTACTTCAAATTCAGTTACATAATATAATTGTCTTGTAATTTTTAATTTTTGCTACCTTTGTTCATTACTTATTGTTTGTGGATTCAGATTTCTTCAGATCTATTTGCTAATTAATAAGAATTGTTTATTTTTTTTTCTGCCAATAGAATTTACTTTTTCCTGAGTTAGTACATAGAGAAAAATATAAAATGCTGCACATCTGGTAAGGAGATATCTCTAGACCTTATATCAACTGAAAGTTACAACTGGGTTGCAATTGGTATTTCAACATACACTTACCCAATTGAGGGTATCGAAATGCTATGACATACAGGATTAGATGATTGAAAAGTAAGTCGGATAATGATCATAATCCTTCAACTATGGGCTCTCTCAGCTGGTGAAAAATCAGCTCTCCAGAAAAATTACAACCCAAGATGTTTTTGAACAATTTGGAGGAAGTAACCACAGACTTGTCATGCTCCACATAAAACAGAAAAAGAGAGATAGCATAAATAATCTTAGCAAGTCCGAATATAACGAGAACAAACTGGCCCTTCTTCACAGAAGAACTAGAAATGCAGTTGAGAAATTTAAACACTTCAATGATGTAGACCGAAATAAAAAAGCAATCAACAAAAGCATTCATGATGAATCTCTGAAAACTATCAAGAGGCAAGAGAAAAGACAATTTTCCCTATTGGACATACGAACAAGAAACACTTCAAATTCTAAAAGCAGCAAGATACAAGATGGGCGAAATGCAAAATGATATAACCATCATTATTCACAACAAAGCAAAGCAAATGTTCTATTAAAAGAAAGAAATTACACAGACAAACATTGCATCAGAAAACAGTGCCACTGAACCTTGAAAAAAGCACTTCTAAACTCTGCAAGTTCACAAAAGCACCATTCACCCAACATGAACAAAATAACAATACTGCAAAATGGAATACTTGTCTCAGGCAAACAAACAGCAAAAGAGCTTGCCAAGTTCTATGGGGAAAGATGAGACCTCACAGAGGAGATAGGCTTTCATGTTAGAGCTGTGATTAAAGAAGAACCAAGAAGGCCAGTGACTCAACAACACCGCAAGACACGATATCACACCAAGAGTTAACCTGCAGCATCTGCAAACAGGAAAATAAAGACCCCCAAGGCCAGACAGCATTATGAATGAGATGATCAAATGTCTCGACCAAACTCTGTAGTAATTGTGCTCCACATCTTTAATTGCAACTCAAACAGGGAAAAGCCCCCATTGTGTGAAAAAAAGATGAATAAAGGAAAAGTCAAGAAAATACCTCAAAACTACAGACCCTTCTAAGCTGCATAGTAAAAACAATAGAGAAAATTATGAATGACAGACTGCAGGCTTATCTGGAACAAAACAACCTCCTCTCACCAACACTAACAGGCATAAAAGCACAGAACAGCAATTCAAATAGTATAGAGAATGGATTTCAAGAAAAGAACAAGATTGCTGTGGTATTTGTAGACATGACAAAGGCCTTTGACACTGTGTAGAGGTAAGGGCTCTTACTAAAATTGAAAGAATATGAAATTGCAAGCAACATGCACCAATGGCTCAAAAAATTCCAGAAGAACAGAATAGCACTGTCAGCAACCAATTCAAGCTGGTAAATGGGGTTCCCAGGGCAGCACATCTTCCTACCCTCTTTATCCTTTTCATAAATAATATTGCCAACCACATAGGAATAGGTCTTAAAATGCTAAACAAAGTTGAATGTAGATGATAATGCTATTTGGGCACCAATGAATACATCTCTATGCCATCCTCAAAGATCCAAGGGTCTGTAGAAAAAATCAATAAATGGACCAAAGAATGGGGTCTGAAAATCAATGCGGAGAAATCAGTATGCAATACACTGTACGGAAACATCAAAAGTGACTCTCGACCACAAAGCACTTCCAGTCTGTGAGAACCCAAACTTCTTCAACAAAAGACTCACTTGGAAAACACAAATCATCAAATTCAGTGCTATGCCCTTAAAGAGAATGTCCATCATAAAAAAACTTGCAGGCACCATATGGGGTGCCAACTCAAAGATACTAAACAAATTTGCAGCCTCACAAACTCCATACAATGCAAGGAAAAAATAACGGATATTCTGCCACATGAAACAATGCAATCCATCCTAGAGTGACCCTACAATGAATACCTGCCTATTGCTAGTTCCACGGAAATGAGGCAAACTCGAGCAGTACCAGCAGACAGCAAGCTATCAAGAGAGCAGGACACTCATATAGCCTGGAGAAAAGCCTGGCATGTAGAAGATACCTCTTCAAGAGCCCAGGCAACAGGTGCAAACTGCCAAAATCTGAAAAAACAATATTTAGGCTAAGATTTGGCTATGCCTCCATCAAGACGCATTTATTCAAACTGGGCAAAACAAGCTCTGCTATGTGCACCTGTGAATCAAGCAAGTCAGTTGCACACATCTTGCAGGAGTGCCCCAAACTTGAGGATGTAAAGCACCCAGCATCCCGGTAGAGAAACTTTAAACAAGACTTTAAAATGCACAGGTAAGAGCCACTACTGCGCTAAAAATAGTCCAGGTATAAGTAAATTAGATTGAAGTCTGTAAAACGTGTACGCTTTTTTTTTTCAAAATTATTAATTTGTTCTTTCTTCAGTCCTGAAAAGCACTATCCCTGGCCTCAGAGAAGATCATGCGGTGCTCTGAGCATCAAGTATTTCCTGTATATTTGTGTATGTTCCACCCGCCTACTTCATTTCAATAGAGTCTGAAACCAGTAAGGATGAGGGACAGAGGGGATGTGTGGTAGGGCTCAGGTGGGAATCTCTGAAGGACTGCCAGAAGAACCGAGTGGGGCATGCACACAGTAATTGAACCAATCAGTCTTGGCTAGACTTTCCTTTTGATCAGCCTTGTTGCATAATGTTGGCTGCCTGTCACCACCCTATCCAAGGTATTCATGATTATCTCTCACGTGAGTATGAGAAGAGGAGGAAGGCTAGGTTATGAACTATACTAATAGACGTAAAAGAATCATTTTTTTTCTTCCTTCTCTCTCTCTATCCTAATATAACAAAATTTATTTTAGTTTAAGACAGTACAAAATTAAAAATTTTGAGGGTTTTTTTGTTTTGTTTTTTTTTTTCACTCTGTATCCTCATAATTCAAAGTCTTTCTTTTATCCCAAAGTGTTCAACATAAATTTACTGGACTTAATTATTAGTCTAATTTAGATATAAGTAATGCAAAAAAAAGTTATACACAAATGAAAGTATATGGTTTTGAATAATCTTACTAACTTTGTACTTCAGATCTTCATCTGCTAGGGAAAACTTTGTCAAATTCATGTCTCCAGGAGTATCATCGTATGAGTAGGGATGAGTTGAGAAATCGCAACTGGCCATAGGTACTCTTCCAATGGTGTATCCAAGACCTAAAGCCAAAGAAATACTCAACAAGATGATTTTTTTTTTACACATCACAACTACATAACTTAATATTAAAATCATTTGTTCAGTGCCCTTTTTAATTTTCTCCATTTCTTATTTATGCTCTTGAACAAGAGAAAACAACACATTCGTTACGAGCAATATAACAGGTTACTAATTAAATTACCATCTTTTCCAAAGTATGAAGCAATGAGATTAGTTTGGGCATTGACAGGTAGACTAGCTATGTTGATCCCTGCAGCATCTGTGAATGCTCCACCAAATCCATGGATAGTTTGACGAGTTTCACTTGCATCCACCTCATAAATAACTGAGGAGAAAAATATTTAAAAATTGCTTTGAACAATTTGATAATAAATAATGCAAGCCTTATATATTCATTCTGAGTGTAACTGTAAGGAAATTGATCAAGTAATTTCAATTCACACAGTTACTAAATGTACCATCAATGAACTATATTTGCTGTCCTGCACTAACAAAATTAATATTACATTATGAATGACCGCAACAGATTCTCGGTTTATTACTATCAATCATAATAGCCTTGTTCTAGTATTATACCCTTGAGTAAATACTAGTCCAAAACTGTTTAAAATGAATGTCTAAAACTGAAAGGTTTTTTTTTTAAGAATTCAGCATGTGTATTGGTTACGTTTTTCTCTGATAGATAATTGTTCTTGCCTGGAATAAGCACTAAATTAAACTAACTAAAGAGCCATCTAGCACCATTTTTGGCAAATTTAGGAAACAAGGACACTAGTTACAACCAAGCTAGCACTCTAAAAATTTGTTACCTCAAATTTAAATGTTCTTCCACAAATCTATGGAATTACCAAATTCCCTGTTTTTTGCTGTTTTGCATGTATCTTACTCAACATGTAGATAAAGCAGTGGTAAAATTTTGTATTATAATATTAATTAGAAAGTATCAACTCTCTTTTAGCCCCAGTAAAACCTGTCACGCCTTTAACAAAATACAGCTCTACAAAATTCCTGGGTATCAAAACTGACCTGTTTTTCTTTCAAAATAGGACTTCCATTAATATTTCCTGATTCATATACATAAAATTCTACACATTTTATAATTTTGGGTAACCATGATATAGGTAGAGGAACTGAATGCCGCTTTTGAGCAAGATGCATCTTACATGCCCGAGCTCACAAAGAGGAATATCTGGTCCACTCAGTAGTTGACCTCATGACTTGATCAAGTTATTGAAAAGGCTAATAAACCAAAGAATTTCTGCTTAAAAAATCATGATGATTTTAAAAAAAAATCATTGGACATGCATATAATATATTTTGAGCCTTGAAAAAAAAAATTTAGGTAATGATTAAAATTATAATTTTTTAATGATAAGAATAAAGACTCGAGTAAGAGTGCCTCTCCTTTTTAAAAAGTCAAACTCTTCAATGTGACAAGATGCAAACAAAATGAGAATCTAAATTAATTCTTTGAATCTGAGAGGCTGCAGAGTACGGCCGATCTAGTTTCAGTTTTGGACGAGCGGCCGTAGCCTGTGGCCGTTAGATAGACTCTTTATAGAGGCTTTTATTTTACCGCCAATTTCAAAATTTTATAAAAAAAAAAATTGAGTTTCAGACATACAGAATCAATTTTTTTGTTTTCCATAAAATTTATTCAATTACCTTCAATATGATATGCTACACTGTATAATATCTATTCATAATAATTACACAGTACGGAAAAAAAATTAACAACTCCTGTACTGTAAAACGCTTCCATTTAAGGCCTCCATCCACATGTGAATTTGGGGCACGGACTCAAAGAGTTAAGTGTAAGGACTTATTGACAGTGCTATAAAAACTTGTTAAAACTTACCATCAGTGATGGATGAATTACTTGCTTTGAAAACTTCTGAGTTGAATCTTTTCCCACTCTGGGTGGTTGTGATAACTACATACTGACCATGTGCTAATTTTGCCACCGATGGAGCTGTATCACAATAAGTGCTGTTGCACACACAGACATTGAAGTCTGGTTTTACAGTTTTCAATACACATGGAGTACCTGATTTTATCAAGAAAAAAGAAAAAAAGGTCTTAGAATTAAAGATCCTTTAAAGTAACATTCAACCATATAATTGTTGTAAAAATCAGCCATCATGATCTATTTTTTCACAAATTAGAGGCAAACTGCTGTATGCAATGCAATAAGGAGGAGCAACAGTAGAAGTAGTAGTAGTAGCTGCAGCACTAGTAATTAGTAGTAGTAGTAGTAGTAGTAGTAGTAGTAGTAGTATTGGTAGTAATAGTAGGAGAAGGAGGAGTAGAAGTAGTAGTAGTAGTAGTAGTAGTAGTAGTAGTAGTAGTAGTAGTAGTAGTAGTAGTAGTAGTAGTAGTAGTAGTAATTAGTTAGCCCCCAGTAATGGCAGTGGTCATCATTATCACAACTTCGTACATGGCATTTTGGGCATTATTGGTAGTTAAAGCATAGAGCAGCAGCAAAAACAATAACACTTTAAAAACAGAGCAGTGAAATCTCAGAGATTGGCAAAATTTAAGATATTTCATGAAAATTTTCAGGACTTTGAACTTATGGTTTATCAAAATTCTGTTCAAATATAAAACCCCATAATCATGATCGATTAAAATAAAATAAGTAGGGCATTTTTGGGCATACTTGTTAATGAAACGCTCATGTAGTGTGAGTACCTATTCTTGAGGGTAAATTTGCAGATATTGGCCCACTCACGCTAGGCTTCACAATTGAACGTTCTCGACAAATTTGAAACTTGTTGTTTAATGGGATTTTAGAGCAACACAAAAAAATCTTGAAAAGTATTTATTAGCGATGAGTAAAACCTTCATATTCGTGTTCAGCATATCAAATTCATTGAGGAATTTACAATATTAAAGCTTAAAGTGAGTTTGGCCGATAACTGCAATAATACCTCCCTAAGCAGGCCATGCGCAAATAAGAGGAAGGCACTGCTTCAAACATTAATAAACAACTCAGCTAGGTTCTAAATGCACAACTAGGGTTTGCAATGAAGCAGAGCCAGCCTCAGGTTCCTCAAACTCTTAACCCAAATCTCAGCTTTACTATTGGCATTTAGACAATGAGCTGATAAGGAACTTAAGACACTCTGATCGGCCTTCTAACGAAGACGAAATTATTGATAGCTGGCATTGAAATAAGGTTAGTCTTTACACAGAATGACGCGCAATTAACTAGTTATCAGGAGGCACGATGTAGGTATCGTTTGTCGTTTAATTCTTATTTACTCTGGTGTAACTTAATTCACCTGAACTGAGTGTGAAAACAAAAGCTGAGAAACACAGTACTGTAAGAGAGGGGGCTACCATTTTGGATAGCTGTCGTTTATCATGTGACGTGAGGAAAAGGCAAGGATAGCTATTTAAGCTGTCGTTTATCATGTGACGTGAGGAAAAGGCAAGGATAGCTATTTATAGATCTATAGGACTTTGCGTTTTGGAAGTTGTTAAACCTTCCTGTGTCATAGTTGCGAAGCACGGTTAAAAATAATAATAATAATAATAATAATAATAATAATAATAATAATAATAATAATAATAATAATAATAATAATAATAATAATAATAATAATAATAATAATAATGAAATAGGTTACTGTTTGTACAGCTCCAAAATGTGCAAAACAATATACAGCATACATAATCTTTCGGCTTTAAATCTTGATTAGACACAAAAAAACGAACAAGAAACAATACACTAATATTCACATGCATAATGGTGAAAGCTCAAAAAGGAAAAAATTAATATTTTGTATATAGGGTCTATATATATATATATATATATATATATATATATATATATATATATATATATATATATATATATATATATATTTAAATCTATCAAGAAAAATGATTTATGAATTTACGCAAAAAGAAAAAAAGCACAAATAATAAGGGATACAGAAAGGAAAAATAGAATGATTAAATCAATATAAAAAAAAAAGTAATAAAAGAATAATGAAAGAGGTAACAGAAGCCACATAAGAGCATTTTTAATCAACATAAATAACGAGCGAAAGGCTGCAACCTTACGTGAAATGCGCATTTTTGCACATCAAATTAATTGTAAAGTTCTTAGCAAAGAAGTTTTTTTTTTAATCTCAACGATCCGTGGTTTCTTTGAAAAAGAACTTACGAAACAGATAGATCTGAGCACGTCGGAAGCCTACTGCAGAGAGAGCTAAACAATGCAGCCTTCATTTTTTTTCACCATGAATATTAATTTGTGTGTTAATCAGCCCTCTTTTCTTCCAAACGATAACAAGGAGACGAGTGACATAATATTCTTCGGTTTGCCAATTTTTTTTATTTTTTAATATTGCAAGCACGACATAACTACATTAGATCTATAGTGCATTCAAAACTTCGGCTCTCAAAACCCACATAAACATATATGCACGTATATTTTATCATGCATTAACTCAATCGAGCCAAAAAAAATCTTTTCAAACCAAGATAAACAGAGATGGGAGTTTAAGGTACATCCGAGTTTGTGTCCCATAAAAGATAAATTAGACCTTGAAAATGAGGATAAATTCAAAGAAAGAACTTAGTCCGTCCTCTTCTGGAGCAAAGGCTTAAGCTGGAACTCCTGAACCGTTTTCCTTTTTTCCACTTTAATTTGTCTGTAAAGAACCAACGTGTACCTACCTAAGCAACTTTAGGATCAAATATAGAGCCTGGCCATCGTAAAAAGTTCAAGAGAAAAACTAGAATTCTTTGAAGAAGTGATCGGAAGTGAATCACAATATATATTTGAGTTGATTTATCCATGCAAAAAAGATATTTGATTTGTTTTTCTTTGCGAAACATACAAAAAATGAAAAAGACTCAATTTTGGTAAACAGACTTAACTAATGTTTTGTTTTTATTTTTACTACAAACTAAGAATCCAACGTTTTATTATTTGTAGTTAATGTAAATTAGACAGTAATGTGAAAGTCACGAGCGTGCCGGACAGTAATGGCGTTAAAGCCGCGACCAGTGTGGCGCAGACAGTTTCCAGCAGGTTTACCCTGTTCCTTAACCTATTGGCTTTTGCGGATTTGTTTTGACAGTGGCCTAAAGTGGGCAACCTGCTTGCTTGCCTAGGCAAACAATCAATGACTATTTTAGATCTCTAAAATTTAGAAATTTGTGCAATCTCAATGATCCGACTATGCCGGAGGAAAGTCTGGTTATTACTCTTATTGTTTTAAGTGAACTAATATCGGTTACAATTTTAGGATGTTTTTTTTTTTAATTTCTAAAAAATAAATCCATTGCTTAGAGCCTCGTATTTGTTGATGTCAAAATCTACATATCACGATTACCACAATTACCATCATCTTTTTCTTCATCTTCTTCCATAATCATAATTGCTAAGGCAAGGTCGATTCTTCACAAGAAAACATCGCTGAAGTGGCCATGCAAGAGTTGTACATCCTCCTCCTCCTCCTCCTCCTTCTCTTACACCTGTTTTTCTTCTTTTTCGGCTTGATTGTAATCATTTTTATCACGACCATTGTCATTCCCATCATCATCATTATCAGCTTGATAATAATCCTCATAATCACCTTGATAAGTATAATTATCATCACCATTATTGCCGATGCCATATCATTGTAATCATCAGCATGAAAATTTGGGGGGCGTGCATTAGCTTACAGTACTGGGATAGAATTTTGAAACTTGATAACACAACCTCGAGTTCTCACCCGAAATCATCGCTGTAGAAGTCATAGAACATTTATTCATCTTTAAATTAATGTTAAATATGCGTCGTTATCTTCCCCAGGATATAGACTAGCAGATAAACTAGCTTTAAAAGCTTGGTGTACCGACAAGATATGCTTGATTGCTGGATTTTGTAGGAGCTTGGCTCGAATAATAAATTTATTATTATTTTGGTATAATATATCGAAGTGGTTATATCTGCTCAACTTTTTTTTTTTATGGACCCACTTTCATTAACAGATATAAAAAAAAAATAGAAAAGTAACATAAAATAAACATACGAGATACGAGGGCAGGCTGATAATTAAGTTCCGTTTGCTAATAACTAGGTCAATTTTCGTCACATCGACCTAAAATTTCATACATATACTCGCGAACCATTTTTCTATAACAACAAGTTTGTGTGACGTCATTCGTGCTCATAATGCAGTGACGCGCAACACATGATGTGGTAGCCATGTTTATGAGACAATGGCGACTTCCAATGACCTTCTCATCAAACAGCGCTCTGTTATCGAGTTTTTGGCAGCTGAGGGATGTTCTGCTGCAAACATTCATGCAAGAATGAAGACAGTTTATGGTGAAATGTGCATTTCAGACTGTGCAGTTCGCAAATGGGTGAGAATTTTTAAAGGGGAAGACCCCAGAGAGACAATTCTGCGTGATCGAAAGCGTTCGGGTAGGCCCCTTTCCGCATCGGACACGGCTCATCGAGAGAAAGTTGACTGCATGATTAGAGCTAATCGAAGGGTCAAACAAAAGGAAATTGCAGATGAAGTAGGCATTTCGAAAGAACGAGTGCACCATATCGCCACAACTGTACTGGGTTACCGAAAAGTCTCTGCCCGTTGGGTCCCAAGACAGCTCACTGTAGAGATGAAAGCGCAGAGAAAGGACATGTGTACTCAACTCTTAGAGCGTTACAATGCAGAAGGAGAAGCATTTCTGCAACGCATTGTGACTGGAGACGAATCCTGGGTCCACCACTACGATCCAGAATGTAAAGCCCAATCGATGGAGTATAGGCACAAAACTTCTCCAAGTCCAAGGAAGTTCAAGGTTGTTGCCTCTGCAAGAAAGGTCTTGTTCACCGTTTTCTGGGACATGGAGGGAGTGGTCCACATGGAATTTCTGGAGCAAGGGCAAACTGTGAACTCTGAGCGATATATTTCAACACTCCGAGCTCTCAAACTCCGACTCAGACGTATTCGGCGTGATAAGGACTCAATCCTGCAACACGACAATGCGCGCCCGCACACCAGTCGCCAAACTCAGGACGCCTTAAGGCAGCTGGAACTTACGACCCTACCTCACCCTGCATACAGCCCCGATCTTGCCCCCTCTGACTATTATTTGTTTCCCCAACTCAAGAAGTACCTGAAGGGCCATCACTATGACAATGATGAGGAAGTTATCGCAGATGTTCGCAGATGGTGCCGTGGACAGCCGTCTGAATTCTTCGCTGACGGCGTGAGCCAACTAGTGAAACGTTGGAGGCGGTGTGTTGATCACGACGGTGACTACATCGAAAAATAGAGTGCTAAGTATGAAGCTGAGATATTAAGCTTTCGTTTGACGTATTGTTTATGTATATGCTGTGAAAAATTAAAAAGTTATGATTAAACGGAACTTAATTATCAGCCTGCCCTCGTAAAATAATAATGTAAAAAAATGGGCACAAAATCGAGTTCCCTTAACATTCAAATTTTTACATTTCCAACAATAATATTGATAATGGTAATTAAAGACTGAACATATAATCGAGCGGACTTCATGATCATCAACTTGTCAAAATTTTAACAAGTAATGTCAAATTAATGAAAATTAATAGTTTTTTAAAATCTTTATAAGTAAAATAGATAAAGAAAACAATTGGGACGTAGTTAGCGGTTCCATAATCAGAGCTGATTGTCAATGATGCTATGCTCTTCTACTGAAGAATAAAAATTAAGATCAAGGATTCAAGACATGTCTAGAAGATCGCACAGTTTACCTCTGCCCATCCCATTCCCCCCATTATTATTAACAGTGACTGGGAGGCGGTCAGAATTGCCTGCGCAGGTAGCCTGCAACCTGTTGTGGGAAAGACACGTCTTATTTTGTTAACAACCTTATAGGCGTATATTTAAAATTAACCATTAAATATATCTTAAACAAATAAATACACGCTCATATAATACGCATTTCGGTGACCTTTTAAATAAAGCTTATGTCTACCTAAAAATATCACAATGAGGCATTGTTTAAAAATCCATTATCACAGTTCCTATACATCCACGGTAAGATTTTTACTTGAGATTTGCTACACTTGCAGTGGTAAGTTTTTGTCTTTCTTCAGATAGCGTCTGCGACTTTGTGTTGATCGATACTCAGTTTTGTATCCCATGTACTTTAGAGCATGATTGGAATAGGCCTACACACTTCTAGGTTATTCGAGATTTCAGAAGTTTAGGGTTTATAATTACATGTATATACGTTTGGCTTTGGACAGTTTTTACAATCATTGTTGTTTTATGCCCATGTCAAAATCCAACAAATGTTGCCATATGCTTACCTCGGTATGCTTTTTCTTGTTTTGGGTCCATCGACACTGCTGTTACTGTGAGACATCGATTCTATACCCTCAACGGAATAGAGCACAGATCATTTTCACCGTTCTCGAAGACAATTTTATGAGGAAACACATGTCTTATCTAAAGTTGAATTGATTGAATTAGATGGAATGTTCATCAAAAGAATAGTGACCCTTTGATTCGACTCTACATGTCTTTTACAACAAAGTACAGCCTTTTAACATTTGGTTATCCTATAAAGTTTGTGTGTATGTGTATGTACGCAAAAATAAGTATAAAACCAATTATGTGTTTCTTGCATTGATGAGAGCGAAGGTTCGCAGCGATGTGAAAGCCAAAAAAATAGAAGCAGATGCCAGTCGTTGTCTTTAAGTTTCATAGAGATAGCCCGTTGTGTAATAAAATGATTTTCTTACAAATCGAATGGCAATTATTTTGATGTCTTCAGATATCTTGCACGTCTGAAATTTAATAACTTACGGTTCATGTTTATGTTTATATTAAGTGCAAGAGTAGTTTTTCAACGAATTACTTATATGAGAACTATGGGGGGGGGGGGGTGTTATTTAAAGGATTTAAAAAAAAAACATTTCTTAAACATTTGTGAAACAAAAATATGCTTAGCCGTCGTGGTGAGCGTGTGAAATTAATGTCCATCTCAAAACAAATTAATATGGAGGATCTTTTCAAATATGGCTGCACTCCATTGACTATGAAGCGAATTCTTTGAAAAAAAAAAGGAAGTTGACCAAACAGTTTTCGCCGCACTAAAGCGATCTTTCTGCTTAAATGTTTGCAACCTTTCAACTTTAATCACACAACGAAATCCTTTGTTTTCTTTTCGGTAGGCGCGTAAGAAATTAAACTATCTTGACCGGCAGAAACACTTACACTTTGCAAAATAGAGAAATACGCGAAAATTTTCATATCCACAGGCATAGGAGGCCTATAATAATGTATGTATGTATGTATGTATGTATGTATGTATGTATGTATGTATGTATGTATGTATGTATGTATGTATGTATGTATGTATGTATGTATGTATCAAAGCACAGCATGAACACATGTTATAATAACTGTAATAATTTAGGCGAAGGTCGACTAAAAATATAATATAGAGTATATAAATAAATTTTAAACCAGCTGAACAACTCCTGTACGTATTGAAATGTGAACGAAATTAACTTTACTAGACTTATGCATCAAACGCGTTCCTAATAGACGATCTCCCTAATAAATTTCAACGAGAGTTACCTTCCTTGAACGATTGGCAAACACAGCCTAGCCTTAATACATGTAGTTAGTTTTTAAAGTAGAAATTATTGCTGAGAGACGGAAAATAATGAATTTTATATCTTATCTTCAATCAATTGATATTTAGGTTAAATCTAGACATTATAAAGGCATTGATCAAGTAAAATTATTATTTAAAAAAAAAATTTTACATGAAAGGCGTTCGTGGCGCTCCATGCCTATCGCATGTCGGCTATGATTTCTTTCCTGTCGTCGGTAAACTCTCTCTCTCTCTCTCTCTCTCTCTCTCTCTCTCTCTCTCTCTCTCTCTCTCTCTCTCTCTCTCTCTCTCTCTCTCTCTCTCTCTGTCTCTCTCTTCTCTCTCTCCCACTCCCTCTCTTCTCTCTCGCCTCTCTCTTTCTTCTTTTTTCTTTCTTTCTCTCTCTCTCCCTCTCTCTTTCTCTCCTTTCCCTCTTTCTCTCTCTCTTCACCCTCTTTTTCCAACTATCTCTTTTTCTCTCTCTTTCTTTCTTCCTTTCTTTCCTCTCTCTTTTTCTCTCACCACTCTTCCTCCCTCACTGTATTCCTCTCTCTTTCTCACTCTTCTCCGACTCTCTCTTTACATTTCTTTCTCTCTCTCTCAATCATACTCTCTCCTCTCTCTCTCTCTCCTTCTTCCTTTCTCTCTCTGCCTCTCAATCTTCTTTCTCTTTCGTCTTATCTCCTCTCTCTTTCTCCGTCTATTTCTCTCTCTCTCTCTTTTCCCCCATCTCTCTTTCCTCTTTCTTCCTCCTTTGCACTCGCAATGGTGATATTGAGGCTAGACTAACGCAAAATAAATGGCTGCTAAGGCTGAACGGGGAACTTCCAGTCTCTTCTTTCTGTCTACGGTAGTTATAAATTATTCCAAAGTTCAATCTGTTATGTAAACAATCCAGAAAACGACTTAGAAAAAAAATATTTCTCGCGTTTTAATGAGCAATAGACATAGATCTAGATCTAGGCTAGATTGTTACATCTGGGAGTCTTGCAAAGAATTATATAGAAATTTAGATATAGACAGGGTTTTGAGTGTAATATTTATTTAGTATGCATATATGACTTTGCAAGTGCAAAATGCAAGCGAAATTCAGCTTCTGTTGTCTGTTTTTAGGGTAGACCGAGGTGTAAGCTTATAAATTCATAAACGATTGACTAGACCTATGTATCTCTTTGGTCTAAGAGTGCCAGTTAATCAAGGGCGTAACTCTCGCTGACCTTTTTTAGGAACATATTTGCGCCTTTCCACGAAATACAATTCTTGACCTTGTTTAAATTTACTGTTAAGGTTTTATGCAAGCAGGCTGCTCATTTATTTAGTTTTAAAATGACTTAGTATAACATATTGAAAACTAAGGATGAATGCCTAGAAACTTTCACCTGATGTCACATTGTAAGACCTAAAGACCGGCACTAGTCGCCTGGTATCATTGGCCACAACCTATAAAGTGATAATGAACTTTGCTATTATCTTAAGTTTGTAACATTATCATGCGCAAACACTTCCGGATTAACAATGCGACAGGCGTCATGTGACAAACAATAGTTGGTGTCATGATTATGGTACCAAGCGATGAGATCTAATCAACAAGCCATTCATCTAAAAAAGAACTTTTGTAAAAAAAAAATAATAAATGATCTATTTCTCTTAACTTTTGATAGCAGAATTTTTGAGTCAAAGGTCGGCCTTCAACTTCGCTTTGCCAATTGGGAGCAGAATATTCGTAGATCCTTTTGTTTATTATTTCCACACACCCACGGCATTCGCTCTCCTGGGAGTTCAGCAATGCTCAAACTTGAATGTTTCGCCTTTTTATACGCTCATCTTGAGACCATGCTAACGGAGACAAGTCGTGTTATCATATCCCTTAAGAAGCGCTTAGTTACTGATTCTAAGCATTTTATAAAATATTGCCTTTCAACAGCAAGAAAAAAACAAGGGCATTAAAAGATTCTACAACTTTGGGCAATCTCGCTCTGAACGGCATTGGTGGTGGATCAGGAACGGTGAAGCTTAGGTTTCTATTGGTTTTATGTTGTGTATAGCCACATGTAATATCACATTTTTCCTTCTTGTTGAGAGATTGGTGATAAGTTGGTCGTCTCAAGCCCGTTATTTTGACTCCATTAAAAGTCATAATCTGAACGAGATAATTATTATTGAACTCTGTGCTAATTGTACCTCAATGTATAGAAGAATGTTTACGTAAACTATGTTATGAGACAGCCAATTCAGTTCCATTCAGTTCAGCTTTAGACTAGCTCGAGTTGGTGTTCGGACATCAGAGAAAAGAAAATCCTTTCTCGAGACCTGCAACTGCGGATCTCGGGTAGGGAATAAATGTTATGGTTTTCAATTGAATTTATTTATTTGGAGGGTCAGTCAGAATGCTAGTTTTGATAATGCTCAAGTTCAAATTAAAACGCAAAACCCTCACAATTGCTAATAGTAGGGGAGGAACTGAGATACATGACATTGTATCATAATAAATTATGATAAAATCTAAGACAGGTTATAAAACTTATGAACTAGAATTATCATTGCGTGTAGTGGCATAAAAAAACTACCTAGTCCTGCAATTTTTCAACCTCGTGAGATCATCATGTCATCCGCCTCATCTGTAAACTATCTTACTCAAAACAGATAAATGCAAATACATAAAGGCATATGAAAAGACAAAAGGTAAAAGAAGCACCCATCACCATGCAGAGACAAGAAGGCTTGGTCGACATGTTCATTTCTGAGCAAAGCTGTGGGTGTCATGGATGAGTGCTTATTTGACCATAATTATTAAGCCTGCATAGCCTACCATTTGTTTGTTCTTTTGTTTTTTAAGTCTTTCATCTTCTTTTTCTTTCTAAAGTTTTGTTTAAGTTTGTTTTTGCTTCTGTATTTCCGTTAACTTCATTATCAATCAATAATTGAATCTTTAGATCCTTGGGTCAAGCTTTGTCTGCCTCAGCTTCTATCGTTCTTTCTCTGACTTGTTTGTAACAAAAACACGCATTATCTGTATTATGTTGCATATTTGCAGTTATTTGACCAATAATTTTTTATAACTTATGGAGGTGAGCTGCTGCTTTTAAAGGAATGCCTATCCTGTGCACCGAGTGATGTCTTGAATTTTTTTCCTTTTTGCGTATTAGCTCCTGTGCGAAATTAGGTATAGAGATGGTCTATCACAGCTGTGAAATGGGTGCTCATCAAAAGCTGCTCTCCTTTGACTTTAGAAAGGTATGTCGATTGAAAAAAGCCAGCCGGAAAACATTGATTTTTGAGAAGCACTCTGGACATGCTACGTAAAAAGCGATATTTAGGCTGTTGGTTAAATTCCTCTCCTCTATGGTAAAAAATATAAGGGCAAACTGCACACACCCGTAGTCAATGCAGGCAATGACGAGTGAGACTGACAGATGTATAATTATGTAACCGCTGCTTTGTTACACGTTAGTTTAAGATTATCGTAATGTTAATCCATTTATACTGCACTGGCTTTGGGCTTTTTTACATCAAGCACGTTACTTTTGGTGCTTGAATCGTGGCCTAATCGCATACATACGTTAGGGTGAATAATATGGCTTTGAGAGTGATCTCTTAACCGTGCAGCTGTTACAGTCCGTTCTTCATTTTCTTTCCACGTTTCAAATAAAAGAGAAAAAAATATGAAATCTATTCTAACTATCTGAAGGAAAAAAAAGCATCCACATGAGAATTTATGTCACCTAGCCACTTTTAACACTTTTATCTAGATTCGGAGGTAAATCTATTTAAGGGTGAGAAAATATATTTGCTTTAAAAGTAATTGCCTCATACACGCCACTGTCAAGCCACAAAAGGATTTAAAAAGGTCTTTTTTTTTTTTTTTATAGAGCCAACGGAATGTTGCAGTCACTCTGTTGTAGAGCCCTTTGTACCTGCCTTTATGAATTCGGTAGCCAAACGACAGAGCGAATTGATAGTTTTAAATAAAATCTTGGCCGCTTTGTATAAATGAGAATATATATGTATCATGATAGTTTTTTAAGTTAACTCATAGAGTTCAAAATAATAATTTGGCATGTAATTCATGACCACTGAAATCTGGACGCGGCTTTCTAACAATTATCTGGTAAAACGCACCAAATCTACATCCATTTCATCTTGAGGTTTAGAAAATATGAAACGTGGAGAGTGTAGATAATATCTGATTTTAGAAAAGAATATACAATCAAGATTCCAACCAGGGTCATAAGAATTACTTGAACCTTATTCTCCTCACGGCATCAGTAAGCAGATATTCTTACCAGTCTCTAACTTCAATATCGCCGGAATTCGATCTCAATGAAACCTATTTCTTTTCATAATCATTTTATTTGGTCGATAGGTCGATTTCTCTAGATCGAGCCATTTGGAATCTGATGCGCATCGTGTACAAAAACTTAAGCAAGTATTTTAAGGATTTATTATTATTATTATTATTATTATTATTATTATTATTATTATTATTATTATTATTATTATTATTATTATTATTATTATTATTATTATTATTATTATTATAATAATAATAATAATAATAATAAAATTTTCTGTTAATGTGATTTTATGATCATTTATCATGGTATTGTTCATTATATTTTCAAGGAAATAAAGAATCTCGTCAGTATTTAATAGGAATTACTATAAAATAATTACACAACAGCCCCAATAATGATATTTCTAATTTCGTTGTTTGCCTTTGTGTAGACTTAGATCAAAATCTAATTTTGTTTTAAACTTGGACCAAAATGCATATTGAATGTGCTTTTTAAATATGGATGGAATTGCTGTGTCCAGCATCAGCTAAAGCGGTATTCATTGGGGTTCTTTTATTTTCATGTTCGTGTACACCAACATTGGAATTTAGCCCTAATTTCTATTATTTCTCTATCATTTGCATTTGTTATAAAGCAAACTATTTTTATATCTCAGTGATACAATATCTTTTTAAAAAGTGCATTCGCCTTACTCGAAATTTGTCCTCATATTTGCACAACTGTTTTCGTTTCAAGGTCTTCAGGAAACTAAATTACCACATATTCAAATAATGGATATGTAGTTATACAGCAATAGCATATGCTATGACCACTACTGAGAGGCGAATTATGTGTTACAGTATCCCTAACAATGGTCGCACGACGAATCCGTTATCACTTGAGCCTCTATTTTCTACAATAATCATGCTAAGAAATAGATTTGTTTGAAGCTCTTCCAGTGTACTTAACTAGGCTTAGCCAAGTTCTTTCAATGATCCAAAATATATGGAAATATATATACAACAATAAGATACCAATGAAGTAAAACAGGTATAAAAATAAGAGCTTAGAGACGAGAATCAATAGCGCTAATGTAACTGATAAGAATAACAAAATAAAGACAATGAGATTATATTTTGCACAAAAATCTCAAATATCAATAAAAAGAACTACTGCCTTAAAAGCCAATTATACAATTATGCAAAGACAGTGTAGAAAATATTACACAAGTTCATGCCGAGCATTTACTAAGTTCAAACAAGCAATTCTGGTTGATTGATTAAAACAAAATAAACACAAACATAATTATGAAGAAAAAAAAACGTCCCTCAACGTCTAAATAGCGACTTATGACTAGAACTCAAAAGTTTAACTAACACAGTCTTAGAACAGGAATCTCGTCCGACAGGCAGCATGACTGTAACCAAGATTTTTTCGAACAGTGGCGCCTACCCGCCAGTCCACAAGGGATTTCTCTCAAAATCTACATAAAGACAATATAGTTATACTCTATATACGCTTAGGTTATGAGGTGTTTCAATAATGAAAAAGAATAAAGGTATCGTTGTTGACGACCTCAAGAAAAACAGATCGACATGGAAAAATCCACAAAATCTTTTGGAAGAAAGCCAAAAGCAGTCGGAAAAAGGGAGAAAAAGGGTAGTAATGGGTATGGTTCATGGCTATATTTCGAACTAGGTTAAAAGACAAATTAATAAGCATAATTATACATGTATAAAGAAAGAATAGAGGTTGGGCAAAAAGGGTTGAAAAAGGGTAGGGATCTATATAGCCGAGGACATACATGTAGTTTGTCCGAGCTTCTGCATTGATCTTTTTGTTTGTAATTAAATTGGATGAAATTATCATGACAACGTTGTTACAAACCAATATTGGTGGTGTTAATTAATTCTCTCTTCCGTCTCGCTCAATCACGAGCATTTCAGCATATACATCAGCTGCTCTCCTGTTTCGACTGCAATGAGACAAGTCGGAGCTACGATTTCGTTCGAACAATTTGGATTGCAAAGTTCCGCTTGATGAGTCTCCAAGTTGAAGGATCATAAGATTATTTTATCTTAATTCCAGCTTCAGAAATATAGGCACTTATTTCAAGATATGACCCCATCGTGTTCAGACGATCTTCTCTCAAAGTTAGTGGAAAATATACGCCAGGCATGTGAGCAGCACATTACCTTCGAGAGGTTCACATCTGTTAGTGGGCTCATATGTTTTGATATAGATGGTTTCAAACAGCAGTGCTTTGTTATAAGTGAGTTGGTGCAGAGAAAGAGCGTAGGAGAAGGACACAGTTCTCACCTGAAGGTAATGATTCTTTTTTTTCGAGAACAACATACAGTGGTTTGCATTTTTTGCAGCTATTTTTTTTATATTGGGGCGTCTTTTCTTCGAACAAATGTTTTTATGAACCTGCATACAAAATGAAAAAGAGACAGATATTTTAAAATAATTAATTATGACTCTGCTGAGACATAGGCTATTTGTCAAAAATAAAAGTGAAATGTTTTTTTGTAAGCGCATATTCAAATTGTACATCGCCTGGTGTAATTGCATTGGGTTTGAAAGATTAAAACGTTAAATGTTAAATATTTTCAAAAAACTGTTTTCATCAGAATTAACTTTTCAGTTATGGTTCTCAGAATAATTTATTTACTTCTTAAATTGTCTTACAGACCCTAAACTGGAAGGGCATTGAAAAAACAGAATCGGAAGAGCATGCACCTAAAGAAAGTTCCTACAAAACCCAACATACAGATGAATCAAACTGCTACAGGCCATTAGATGTTCAGACTGAGTTGCAGAATGGTGACACTGGTCTAAAGGGCAGTTTTGCCATTTTGCAAAATAAGGTTGATTGGTGCAATCGTACGTTTACACTCAAACCAAAAGAACCATATGAAATAAAACCATCTAGTAATAATTCTCCGCAAAAAAAACATATACCGACAGCAATTATATCAAAAGAGTGTGCTCTAAAAGTAAACCAGGAGCTTGCTCAATCAAGACAGAAAAACGAGGCAGCTAGGGAAATCAATATTTACGAAAAGAATTGGCCAAAACGCTGTAATATCTCCAAAGCAAATCCACTTTATAGAAATTGTTATCCTGTACTTCCTAAAAAGCCTGTGAGAAGATCCAAACCTTTCAACAATGCAAGCAAATGGGAAAAGCAAGCTCCAGAACCTAGTAATTGTAGAAATTCTGAGCCAATAAACGATATCAATCAATCAGAAAATGTCAATAGTGTAAAGAGCCTCTATAACTCTCCAAGCGAAAAGCCAACAGCCTTAAGTTGGTTTGAAACTATGGTGTCTCCTAGCAGCTCCATTGAAAGTATTGATTCAATTCAGCCATTTTACCTTGTTCCTCACAGTGAGCCTCTTTCAAATCCACTATATTACAAGAACGAAACCAAAACTAGGAAAGAACTCTCAAGCCACAGTCATGGCCCAAACGCAGTTTTGAACTCTCAATATAATGGTTTTACTGAACCGACGCTTAAAATATCCGCCATGACTCCAGCACGCTTCACGACAGAACGGAAACAAGCACAGCATCATACAGCATCTAGGGTCGATCAAGAAAGTCCACCGAAGACGATAGCAGCCCACAGTACAACCAGTAACGGAACTTTAAACACCATTACCAGCATAGAGCCTGATGTAATTGCTGGTAAAGAAAGCGATTATCTAAAGTCCACATGGGAAGCAAAAGATAATGCTTTGAAGGCGTCACTCTTACATGGAACAAATTTTGAGTCCCAGATCCCAAGCGAATGTTCTATCGTCTCTAAAAAACGTATGTTATGCACCATATTTACAAAGTGTTAGGATGTCCGGTACGCTATTATGACAAGAGAAGGAAAGAGAAAATGGGTAGATATATGATAAAGGGCGAGAGAGAGGGGCAGGCAGAGAGAGAAAGAAACAGGGATGACAGAAGACAGAAAGAAAGAGAGCAGAAAGACTACCAGAGAGACAAATGACTGAGAGAGATAGAGAGAGAGAGAGAGAGAGAGAGAGAGAGAGAGAGAGAGAGAGAGAGAGAGAGAGAGAGAGAGAGAGAGAGAGAGAGAGAGAGAGAGAGAGAGAGAGAGAGAGAGAGTAATCCATCGCTAGTAGTAGAAACAATGTTACAGTCCCTTCTTTTCCTTTTAAGAGGAATTGAGGAATGTATGTTTCCAGATTTATATGACAAAAATACATGCCTGAATATCCCATTCAACATTTTCAAGAGGAAGGAATTGCATCTTAGATTTATTTCACGTTCTATTATTTTTCTTTTTCATATCGACAGGCGCAAGCCTTAGAAAGTGGATGGGACTATTTAGAAAAGGATCAAAAACATCCGCAAATGGTATGGTTGTTATGTCATTCAATGTAATATTTGGAAGTACATGTGGTAGTAGTAGTAGTAGTAGTAGTAGTAGTAGTAGTAGTAGTAGTAGTAGTAGTAGTAGTAGTAGTAGTAGTAGTAGTAGTAGTAGTAGTAGAAGTAGTAGTAGTAGAGTAGCAGTAGCAGAGTAGTAGTAGTAGTAGTAGTAGTAGTAGTAGTAGTAGTAGTAGTAGTAGTAGTAGTAGTAGTAGTAGTAGTAGTAGTAGTAGTAGTAGTAGTAGTAGTAGAGTAGCAGTAGCAAAGTAGTAGTAGTAGTAGTAGTAGTAGTAGTAGTAGTAGTAGTAGTAGTAGTAGTAGTAGAGTAGCAGTAGTAGAGTAGCAGTAGTAGCAGTAGTAGTAGTAGTAGTAGTAGTAGTAGTAGTAGTAGTAGTAGTAGTAGTAGTAGTAGTAGTAGAGTAGAAGTAGTAGTAGTAGTAGTAGTAGTAGTAGTAGTAGTAGTAGTAGTAGTAGTAGTAGTAGTAGTAGTAGTAGTAGTAGAGTAGCAGTAGCAAAGTAGAAGTAGTAGTAGTAGTAGTAGTAGTAGTAGTAGTAGTAGTGGTGGTGGTAGTAGTGGTAGTAGTTGTAGTAGCAGTAGTAGTAGTAGTAGTAGTGGTAGTAGTAGTAGTAGTAGTAGTAGTAGTAGTAGTAGTAGTAGTAGTAGTAGTAGTAGTAGTAGTAGTAGTGGTAGTAGTAGTAGTAGTAGTAGTAGTAGTAGTAGTAGTAGTAGTAGTAGTAGTAGTAGTAGTAGTAGTAGTAGTAGTAGTAGTAGTAGTAGGAATAGCAACAGCAGGAGGAGTAAAGTAGTTGTTTTGTTGTTGTTGTAAAAAACTCTGGTGATTTTTCCGAATGCCTTACAATTATTCATCACAAGGGGATAATTATCCACAGCGTTTTTAACTTGTTATTACTACTCTCCTACTGTCAAATCGCAGTCATAACCGTATTCTTAGACCTGACAGTCGCATATCACATTTGATACTAAAAGTCCCAACCAACACATTCATTTACATTATTTTAAGCTAACTGTCACATCACCATCGTAAAACTATTGCTATCCTGATCAATGGTAGCCAATCTTTTTTATTAACTTCTTATTATCCACGGACATAAACTTCGTTGATGACATAAAGCGAGGGGGCAGTCTGATTTACTGCTTCATACTAGCACTAGCAGTATTCACCTTTTATTCAATCATCTTCCTCCTGAATTTTTTTTTTTTTTTTTGGGGGGGGGGGGGAGGGGGAGAGAGAGAGAGAGAGAGAGAGAGAGAGAGAGAGAGAGAGAGAGAGAGAGAGAGAGAGAGAGAGAGAGAGAGAGAGAGAGAGAGAGAGCAATAGCAAGAACAGGGAGGGGACGGAGGAAGAGGTTATAAAGGAGAGAGAGGAGGTCGGAAAGAGATACGGCTGACCGCAGTAACATTAATTTTTTTGTTTACCTTTGGCCTTATAAAGGTAACATATAGGTCAGCACACAAATTAAGTTGATTCATAATATTATTTCCAAGCAAACTCTGAACCATTTGCAAATAAAATTGATTATGAAGACTCGAATATGTTTCAGTGAACCACCGATTTCACAATAGCCTTGTTCAATCTAAATAATTATAACAGAATAAAGTTCTAAAAACCCAGAAACAAAACCTTGAAAGCTTCAATTTCAATAGTATTGCGACGAAAAGGTGTACTTCGCGGTCTAAATCTTGTTTTGGTTTAGATCTATAAGTTTAGTTCGAGATGAAATAGTGTGAAAGTTTGGAGAGCAGTTGGTGGGGGTTAATGGAGCACCGGGAAATCATACCGGTACTTAAAATCGTTCGTTTCCGTTAATTCGTACGGCTGTCAATTATAAGCCACCATTTAATGCTAAATTTCATTTCATTTGGTGTCTGTTCGCGATGTATCATCTATGGATGGTGATAGTAGACAAGGCTTTCT
>JAWDGP010000586.1:315000-597500 GCA_033675545.1 Elysia crispata | reverse complement strand
TCTTCTTGTATTCTGATAATAAAATAAAATTTAGTTGTATAGCAAACTGAAATATATATATATACATAAAATATATTTATGAAAAAAAAAAATTATTTTCATATAAATCTCTTTTTTCCTTGCTATTTTTCATCCAGCTTTACTGCAATATTCTAATTGTCTTGTACATGTACATGTATAAAAAATGGGGTAAAGAATTAAATATTGAAAGAATGCATGATTTAAAAAATACAGAATGTAAAATTACCTTAAAGGTTTAGATAGCAGACATAACAAGATAAACAAAATGACAAGTTAAAACTTTTTTTATTACTGTATAATAGGTGATAGACCAATGATCATGACTTTAAGCTGTAACATAATTATTTGCAAACCTCTGGAATATAATAAAGCCAGAAGTTAAATGATTATTTATAATACATTTCGTTTTGCAAATTAATGATAAATGTACGATTGTTGACATCTTGAGATTAACAGCTTCAATTTATATGGTAAATTTATGGACCACATCAATGCATTAATCATGGTTCATTTAAAAAAATAGGATGAAATTCATACATTTGGACAAAATTCTCAAGCCACTATCATATCAAGGCTTCTTTTAGTCCTGTAAAGCAAATTTAAGATCTGCTAGTATTCTAACTGAATATGAAGGCAAAGTTAAGTAGTAGTAGTAGTAGTAGTAGTAGTAGTCGTAGTAGAAGTAGTAGTAAAGTTTGCATTTTAACTGAATAGCTTGGTACCAAAAGAGCGCACATATCTAACTCAGGTATTGAAACAAAATTTAAAAAAAGTAAGTTATAACTTCATTACATAATTCAAGATATTAATATAATATCATGAAATAGATTCAGTTAACAAAAGTATCATTTTGCATGTAATTTAGCTATCTCTTTACATGAATAGTTCCAAACATTTTTTATGTACATGTATGCTATTTCATTAAGATTTTATTATTGGATGACAAAAGCATGTATATTATTAATCTATTCAAAGGCTAGTTTTTAAAAATCTCCGCAAATTAACGCAAATCTTGTGTCAAACGTTACTATGCAGAAGTTTTTCTCTATCTCTTTTATATAAAGCGCTTGCAAAAGTACATTAAAGTCCTAAGATAATGGCTTGTACAGGATCAGTGGCATTGAGTCATTTTGGTGGCTACTTGATTGATTGCACTGAAATTTTATTATCACAGTGCTCTGTTATTAAAAAATGAATTTCCACGTTTTAAATAAAGACTTGGCAGAATACTACAGTCCAGTCCAAATAATTCGAATCAGGATAGTCCAAATTCTTGAATATTTCGAAGTTGATTAATTTCATTGAACATTTCTTTCCTTAAGCTTTATTAAACAATATAGCTTAATTCAAAGATGGAAAGAAGGATCCGGTTAACTCGAAACCATCTTGTCAGTTTTTTTTTATCCTGAAAGCAGTTTTCTTAGCTTGTAAAACAAAAAAAGTAATGCTATGCTCGCGCGGCAAGCTATTCTTGTGTGTGTATGCTAAGCACACCTATGTTACAGGCAAGAGTCTGCAATAAGACTAGGACAGGGAAAAGGGTTAGGTTCAGGGACCAGGTATGAATCCCTATACACTCTAGAACAACATTAGTGATCTACGACCAAAGTTTTTGTCTTACTCTTTTTTTCTATGTATCCTGATAAATCGAATTTTGGATAATTCAAAGCCCTTTTTTATCCCAATAACTTTGAAATAACATGACTCGATTGTACTGGTTTTCCATTGTTTGGAAGAGAGCATCAGTAGAAGATGACACATTTCTCAGCCTTCTCAGTTCATGAGATAGGACTGAATTCAAGCCCAGCCATTGTATGTCAGGTGGACTAAGTTTGATAATCTTAAAATACTTTGCTTTCTCTAACACACTCAAATTGAATGCGAACAAGTTAAATATCCAAAATTCCAATTTTATTAAAGAAGTTTTTTTTTTTTTTAACCTCTTTTTCTTATTCTAACATAATATTAAAATTTAACTATTTCAAAGAATCAAGAAGTGTTCATACAATTTCAACATTGAAATGCTATGAAAGAATGCATTGTTCAAATAAAGTGCTAAATCTATCAGCTGCATGCATGACAAAGTTCTTCTGTATATGATGTAAAATTGATTAAACAATCTATAATGCACCTTTATAGCCAATTTTAACAAAGCATAGAAGAAATTAGGATATTAGAAGTACAAAAAATCATATATATGAAGCTCTAAAGTACTGGTATTATTTATGGTGCATTTTTTTTCTTTACACTTTCATCTCTGCAATCACTTGGTTCCCTCATTCAAACATCTTTTTAGAAATTGCATTCCTGACCAAAAAAGTGGGATCCAAATAGAAATTTAATCAATACCATGTCTTACTTTAGATATGAAATTTTATTTGTAAGGTTTTGTGGTGTTGCTGCATCACAAATCAAAAAAAAAAAAAATTTAATAGAAATCAAGAAAAATATAAAAGACTAGACTTCAGTGTGTATTGTCATAATCAAAAATATGCCTCAGAGGAAAAGGAAGAAGGTGATGCATTTAAGATGTTTTGGTTTTTTTTTCTTTTCAACCAGGATTAATGAAAAGAGGGAAAGAAGATCATTACCATAGATAACCGGGAAGTTAAAGAAGTATACAATACAAAAAGGTAAAATACATGTAGCAAGAAAGAAATAAAGAAAAAAGTGTTCAAAAGCATATATCCTCCACCCATGAACACTCTTATAAAACTTTCTAAATTAAATTTGTTAGTTTTGATATTATTAAAGGCCAATATTAAAAAAAATAAATGGATTTAGGTAACATGTATCTTAAAAGGAATTAGCCACATGATTACCCTGAATATGGAGATTGTATTAGCAAAAGCTTTGTTTTTACAGATCTCAAAGATATGGTAGGAGCAAAAAAGCTGATAAAGTTGTACACAAACTTTTGCAATTTTTTTTTTATTAATATTACTTCTATTCATGATAAAAATCAACGATGCCCAAAGGCCTGTTGCTTTAACTTTACATAAAATGTTTCAAACTACTCAAGCACTTCAAAAGTCACAAACAGCATGTTTTGAAGAAAAACCTTACAATAAAGCTTTAAGTAATTCTAATAAAATGGCAGGAAAACAGAGCTTTAAGTTGTCTGAAATTTCAGAACATAAATTATCTATTGCTTTCATGATACAACAATTTTACAAGTTGTAATATTATTTACTTTTCCTTTTTTTTTTGGTTTAACTATATTTTGGTTAAGAAATGTTATATCCAGCACATAAAAATGAAAGACATGTGAAGCAGTCCATCGTTTTTTTTTTTTGGATTTTTTTTTTTGCATTTGGGGTTTGGTGAGACTTGATTTCAACAAATTGTAAAATAAGACATTTTCCTATTCACGCAATGAAAGTCTGCTCATCTTCGATTCACAAAAATGATGGACAAAATTTTTTTTTTAAATTATGGGGGTAAAAATTGGAAATGGTATAAAATTTTGTAAAGCTAGGGCATTTGTTTGCAATATCAAAAAAAAAAAAGAAAAAAAAAATTAAAGTTTTTTTCAAAACTAAGTTTTAATACATTCAGTGTTTCAATAAAATAATGCAAAACAGCAATATTATAATAATCTAAAAAAAATGTACGTTTGCTCACAAACTTGCAGGATTCATAAATTTCATTTTAGCTTGTGATGCACAAGAATATTTGTTTCAAATTGAATCAATTTTTATTCTACTGGCAATCTAGTAACTTTAATTATACTTTAAACCACTCATCAGCCATAGTCCAACAAAGCCTGAGCTTAGTTTACCTTTTCTACATCTTGAATACCACAATGTGGTTTCGAGGTTCAATCACATAGGAATTCATTTCAATAATTTATTTTTTTTTTTCTTATCATCCCAAATAGATCAATATGAGAAATGACAGAAAAAAGCTTTTTCTCTTTTTTTTTTTTTACATTTATGGTTGAATGTGTCAAAGGAAATAAAGAACTAAGAAACAACACATTTAGATAAGGGACTGGAACTAAAATTTATTCTAAACAAATTACGTTGTAAGTCAACTTAGCCTCATACATTTTACTTGAGAAGGTTGGGGAGGGGGAGTGGCAGATGCTTAATTTGGTATACTCATAAATGGCACAGCAGATTCAGATATAAATGGATTTTGCACAGCATAACAGAATAAGTTTCAGACTAAGGTCAAAAAATTTTATTGCAATCATACTCAATATTAAGATTCCCTTTTTCGACATGATTTTCAACAGTTTCAGATCTCTTCAATTATAACATAGAACGATGATAGTGGATTAATCACAGTTCACATATGTTCCTGCAGGCTTGAAAGAGCAGACTATTATTTTTCTGTTTTTAATAAACGTTTTACTTCACACAAGCCAACAGATAAGAATAATTATTGCAAGTCAACAAATCCCAATACAAAAATAGGTGAAAGCAAAAATATATATAACCTAAAACGCAAGTGAGATATTCAATTTTGATATTATGAGATAAAGCAAAAGAAACAGAGAGGAAGGAGGGAGTTCAAAACAATGTCCAGCATTACTGTAATCTACTTGAAGGATAAAATCACTCTTGAGATGATCTCAACACATTCATGGAGTTGTTCCTCTGTTATGTTTAGTGGCGGGGCAAAGCGAATTATGTCTCCATGAGTTGGCTTTGCAAGTAGACCATTGTCTCTCAGTTTCACACAGACATCCCAAGCATCGTGACCTGTTGAAACAGAGAACAAAATAGTAAATGATTGTTAGATACAATTTGTACACTTCAGGATCATTTAATCAAAGAAGAGCCCCAAATTTAGCCCCAGCTGCACTTAAACCTATGAGACAAATCCATATATCTTATTGTCTAACAGACCTCATGATACAAAGTAGGGGACCTAAGAAATCTTAACTTTGTGATTATATCACATACTGAGCTGAGCCTCAATGATGTTCAAATTTATGGATTTGAAGGGGTTTTTTAGCAACAAAAACTCATACATTTTGATAGAAAATTGTCATAAATGCACCCACGGGCAATAAGCCTTCAATGCAAAATAAAAGAATAAAAAAAAAAATCACTCTTAATCTCTAAACCTACTTATGGTTATATTAAAACTAATTTCACTTCTATTGGGGAAAGGAGGGGAGAATAAAGAAGTAATGAGAAAGACGTGCATAAGAGCTAAATTATTTTGAATAAGTTAAAACTTGCTCTGAGCAGCTTCAGCTCACTGAAATGGTAGTAAAATGTCTGTGTAAAGTACAAAGGTGTCACAAAGGGATTGCAGAGTGTGTTTGTACAAGAACTTTGCTTGTGAGGTATGCAGTGAAAATTCTGTAAAATGTAAAGTGATAACAGAGAAATTTTTAATCAATTCATCTAAAAAGGAACAAATGCCAAACCATTATCAAAATTAAAACAAAGGCTGTAACTTGGGATGATCAATGATATAATGCTAGTATTTTTTTTAACTTGCAATAAAGCAGTAAGACCAACTATACCATTGCAAAGAGAAAAACTATAAGTTTTTTTTTCCACTCACCAACATTAATGACAATGGCATCTAACAACCCTTTTCCTCGAACAATACTAACAATATCTTTTGGTAGCTTGGAGAGCTCAGAGCGGAGAATTTTTCCCAGACGTTCAGCATTTCCAGCAAGATTTTCTTCCTCCAAGACCTGGCACAAAAATTATGAAAAGAAAATTATACTGAACCAGACATTGTTTGTTGTTATCCCATTAAAATTTTTCAGAGGATGAACCCCACATAGCCTGTACGCGAGTCTAGGGCCTCTTTTTAGTCCTCTTACATAGCATGATGCAACCTTTTGTTTGATATGCAAAAAGGCCTTCAATTACAGAGTTGTGGAAGATCTTTATCACACAAACAAACAAAAAATCCCCAAGAAACTAAAAATACACTGACTAGTACTGCAGCAGAGCTGCCAATCTAACCTGCCGACTAATTGTACAATTATAGCCAAAAAAGGATACAATCACAATTTTAAAGAGAAAAAGTGGCAATATGCAGGCTAGTATAAGTCTATATAGTATACAGTAAATGTCAGCACATTACCAACAAAATAATTTCTTGTTAATAAAACTGACGTTTAAAACTTACTTCTCAGCAAGAGATGCTGCTGTAACAGATTTTGCTCTTTTTTTTCTGAGTGATTCTTTACGTTTTTGTTTGATCACAATAGGTAGTTCTAGCTACCAGTACTAATTCCGTCTAAAAAAGTGATTAACAATTCAGAGAATGATCTTAATCTTGATCCTACAAAGTAGGCCTAGTTCTATAAATTATTGGATCTCTAGAACTAGCATCTCCTAGTCTTAAGTTGATAAAAACTTTTCATCATACTAGATTTCTCAAGTACTTATTAGACAACAGAACAGTGCTGCAGTCCTGAATTTTCACAGATGCTTTTTTATACAAAGTTGGAGAAGCCTTGGTCATATTTTAACTAGACCTATACAATTTCAAATATGGCGAGGTACTACTAGTACTAGCATAATTATCCAGTGAAAGAAGTGACTATCATATTAATGCTTTAGCCTTACCTATTACAAATTCGAGAAATGATGTTAAAGCGTTTTAGTCATTTTGTTATGTATGAAAACAAAAAGAAACCTTGAACCTGTTGAAGTTAGAGCATACTACCTTAACCTTGTATGGCTGGGCGCCACCTAAGGAATTAATGCCAATTAACCCTGGACATAACTAGAAATATGAAATTCAGAATTTATTTACTTCTTGCACTAATTATAGAAAGAGTTACCATAGAACTAGTCTGCTAAATCTATTGTTAGAATGATGTCATTCTGTAAATTATAACTCCTAGCTATCTAGAATAGCGTTTATGGAAGAAGAAAAGAAAGGCTAAACCTATTAAGCCACGGGTGAAAAAGTCTTACAATTTTAAAAAGTGACATAAACTCTTAGAATCTATAATAATGCGAACAAATATGCTGTTTGGACAAAAGGTTGGCAGCTTTTTTGCAGTGAATTTTTAAGATGTTACTAGCAAATTGTTTAGCTGTATGCTTAGAGAATAGCCATATTATAATGAATCAAAAAGTATTGAAGCCACAATAATTCAAAAGAGGCACAAATGAAAACCTTGAACAAAGGGTCAATGATTGGATTGCAAAGGAAACCTTCCAGGAAAAGTTTCTATATTTTCAATACAAGGCATTAAATTTCTTTTCACAAGAAACGTGCAATTAAGGAAAATGTAAATAAAAAAAAAGCACTTTTTACCTTCAATGCCTCAATGGCAACTTTGCAAGCAAGTGGGTTTCCACCAAATGTTGAACCATGCTCTCCTGGTCGAATACTTAACATAACCTCATCATCAGCCAGAACAGCAGAGACCTATGAAAGCAGAAAGAGAGATGTCTATTATCATAGCCAAAAAAGTTAAGGTTGCCATATTATAAAAGAAGAAAAAAGTGTTAATATAATTACTTTATCCTGATTGCTTCTCTGACAGCCTTATAGCTGAAAAAGCAGATGAGCCTGTAATAAAAATAAAAAAAAAAATTCAGAAAAATAAAATAAAGATTTAGAAAAGAGGCGAAAAAGCAGCACTGAAAAGCCAAACAAAATAACTGTCTCTTAATACAAACCTAGAAAAAGGTTCCACTGACCATTTCCTCATCCATAACTTTTGTTTGTAAAATTATTACTGGAGAGGACTTGCAAGGATCCCATCGTAGAAGTTATGGAAATGACAGAAAAGGTTAAAGCAGTAGCAGTAGCAGTAGTAGCGGTAGTGGTAGTAGTAGTAGTAGTAGTAGTAGTAGTAGTAGTAGTAGTAGTAGTAGTAGTAGTAGTAGTAGTAGTAGTAGTAGTAGTAGTAGTAGTAGTAGTAGTAGTAGTAGTAGTAGTAGTAGTAGTAGTAGTAGTAGTAGTAGTAGTAGTAGTGGTAGTAGTAGCGGTAGTAGTAGCGGTAGTAGTAGCGGTAGTAGCAGCGGTAGTGGCGGCGGCAGCGGCAGCAGCAGCAGTAGCAGTAACAGTAGTAGTAGTAGTAGTAGTAGTAGTAGAAGTAGTAGAAGTTGCAATGGTTGAAGCAGTAGTAGCAGCAGTAACAGTTGTAGTGGTAGAAGTATTAGTACTAAATGAGGAGGAGCAGCAACAGATTGCTAATAATTAAAAGTTTGACAGTAACTTACAGGAAGTACTCCACCAGAGAGTGCTTTTCCAAGAATAACAATATCAGGACGCACATTCTCATGATCACAAGCAAGTCGTCTGGAAAAAAGCATATAAATATATTTGTCATTATATTTAAAAAAAAAAATCTTAAATAGTCAAAAGCTACAGCTTTGCTCTTTATATTAATTAACTAGTCAGACCTTCCCAAAGCATCTAACTGTCGATAAAGAAAGAGAAATGTGTCATTGCAATGGCTCTTGTCATAATGACTTTGAAATTATTGGACCTGAGTATTCTTTGAGCAATGGGTGTGTTGATTCAGACTGAAATCTAAATAATTCTTGGCCTGGTTTTGTTAGTAGCTCAAACAGGGGGATTTGCCTCAACACAAAACTTTTGTGGAGTGGTCTGGTGAAAGGCCTAGATAAATTGTTTTTTGTAATGAACCCGCCCCCAAAGCAATTTTTCAAAGAGATTTTTGTCCATTGATTGCTTAACCTTTCCAAATAGACAGCTCCAAATGGTTAATGTGACAGTACAACAAGTTTTTTCCATTAGATATTGTAAAAAAAATTCCTGTCTTTCTTTACTAGAACAAAAAACATGAAGTATGAAAAGGAAATTCCAAAGCCAGGTTCAGCTTTCAAATGAGAAAGTTGATTTTCATCTTTGATTAACTCAATTAACTTACCACCACCCATGTCAAAACCGTGGTCCAACAGACCTATTTTCACCCTTTTCCTCATCAATGATGCCCTTGTTTTCATCATTAGAGGTCTTTAGATCAACTCTTTTTTTAATGAGATAATGTAAGCTGTTTCAAAAAATAACTACAGGAGATCAATTAAAAAAAAAAAAGTGAAAGAACAAAGTTATATACAAAACTAGAACATTTCCAGAAATGTGAAAACTCTTTCACATCAGCAAACAAATAAATTTACAAATTTAATTTAATAATTAAAATAAGCATATTTTATATGTAAGTTCTGAGTTGATATGGACATTATTATAATTTTAACTCCAGATTTTTTTATAAGCATCATCTTGAACCTAGGCAAAATACAGATTTTGAGATTTATGCTAAAATTTGGCACCCCTGCAAAACACACCAATATCATACAAAAAGGCTGCAAGGACAAACCACACCACTGCACCCAAAACAATGTTTCAAAGTGTGCAATCTTCAGAGAGGTGGTAAAGAGAACAATCCTAAAACATCCATTTCTAGACCCTTGTAAAAAAAATTTGTTTGGTAATACTGTACCTTAAGGCTTAATTTTGAGAGGAAGAAGAATATTGGTTTATCCCACTTTTTTCAACTTTTTTTTTTCGATGGTTGCAACTTTTTTTTCCCGATGGTTGCAACTTTTGTAGTCATATGTAAATCCCTATAAAATCTTGAACAATTAGAATATTAAAGTTCTGTAACATATTCAGTACATAGAACTATTTCAATGCAATGACAAACCACCCTGGATTATCTCAAATACTGAGGTCAGTAAAGATAATTGTGGTTATTATTTTTTGTTCCCTTTTCATTTCTTAATTTCTGTCTGATCAAACATATCTCAATACATAAATATCAGCCAACTGGTAGCTTGCAAGGTTGTTCCATTCTGGACAAATCTGTATGCACTATGTGTTCATTAAGTGTACACTTATATTTTTAAAGATTTTTTGTAATAGACATCAGAGATCACTTTAAAATACTCTTTTAAAAAATGGTGCAATATTGAAAAACTTTCAATCATGAAGGGTTCAAACTTCCTTTTTTTACTTTACTAAACATTTGAGCCTATTTCAATTTATATTCTTTTCCTGCAACCTTCAGAGCTTTCAAATTTCTCATTGATCAAATCGAGTTAGAACTTCACTTTGAACAATAAATCATGATTGTTACTAAGTGAGAAAATGAAGCAAATTCATGTAAATTCTGTTTAGCTAACCTTCCAGTTCTTGCTAGGCCAGTTTGAACTTCATCTGCAATCATCAAGACATTGTGGTTAGAGCAAATTTCACGGACACTTTTAAGATATCCATCTCTTGGCACAACAACTCCAGCCTCTCCTTGAATAGGCTCAAACATGAAACCACAAACATTAGGATCTTGTGCTTCTTTCTGAAAGGAAGGAAAAGTAATTATAATGTAGAGAAGGGTTCTATGCCTATGAAAATTCACAAGCACTGATATAATATGTTCTTTTTTTCCACAAAGAAGTATCCCTTAAAGACATTTCTAAATAATCAAAGCATAAATATCATTTGAACTAAATATAGTGCAGTCAGTACTTTTGAAAGTAATTTCACATCATGCAAGAATATATATTTTCAAATTTTTTAAGGAGGTTTGCACACAAAGTACATTATAAGTAAAGTTCTTTGTTTCAAATTATCATAAAAGATACTTTTAAGTTTCATTAAGAGCTGGCGATGTTTTTCTTTTTATAGGTCTTGAACAGTAAGCACGATCTGTATATAATATAAAATTCTCTGCCAATGCCATAGATGAAACATTGTATTGACTTACCTCAAGTGCCTGCACATCATCATAGGGAATGACAGTAAACCCTGGCATGAAAGGCCCAAATCCAGCATAGCTTGATGGGTCTGTAGATGATGAAATTGCCCCTAAAGTCCTTCCCCAAAAATTTCCGTCAACAAATATTATTCTTGCTTGGTTTTCTGGGATTTTCTTTACTTCATATCCCCATTTCCTTGCCAGCTTGCAAGCTGTTTCACCTCCTTCAACACCTAGAGAGAAAGAAACAAAAGAACCACTTCATTCTATTGAAATAATATTATTATAATAATAAAAACAATAACCACATAATAACAAAGATCTCAAGGCCAAAAATATTTAAAAATCAGAGGAGAGGATGGATAAAAAAAAAATGTTAACTCTTGATGCACAATTTCTTTGTGTGCATTTCTTATCTTTTGTATTATTTCCCCTTTGAAAATCCATTTCATTTTACTCAAGTAAAGGTGGCACTCCAAGTCACATGTATTTGTCAGTTTTATATCTAAGATAAGGGTGTAAAACATTTGAGTTACAAAATTGAATTATATAGTGGTGTTGTGAGATTAAATGATTATTTAAAGCCAAGGAGACACATGAGTTCAAAAATAGGGAAGGATTATAAATTTTGTACTCTAATGCAAATCATATACTTCTGATATTTTCAAGTGAAGACAAACTAGACCTCTTATTTTGAGCATGAACAGATGCCTCAAAATTAATTCCACCATAGAAAATATCCACATTATTCCTCTCTTTAAGAGTCTAATGATCTTTCTCAATCTTCTAACTAATCTCTTGAGGAATTACAATTGATTTCATTGCTTTAGAAAGTTGAATAATTACAATTGATTTCATTGCTTTAGAAATATTTTCAATGTGCCATAATACAAAGCTAACACGTTCACATTTTTCATACCACACGATTTCCATACAAATTTCCGAAATTTTCAACAATATTGAATCCATGTAATGTATACTCAATATGCTTTTATTTATGGAAATTTATTATTCCTTTTAACCTTATTATATACAGAAGAAAGTTAAACACCTTGTCCTTTGAATCATTCAAGATACAGTTAATTCAAACCACTGTAGCTATACTCTAAGTGAAAAAGCAATTGGAAATTGCCGATATAAAAAGCTAAACAGTAACTAATCAAAATTTAATTTTACACAAACTTTGACAGGTGGCCACCTATGTATCACTTTTGCATCTAGAATACTTTGCTATCAAGACATGTTTTGAGGTTTGAGGGCTCTCGCCTCAATTATGAAATGGAATGCTAATGTTTTTAACTTAAACTTGTGGGCATGAAGGAAATCAGGATACCACTAATTTTCAGCTTAGAGAGAAGTTTTAAAAAGGATGGCTTCATCAACTTTTTAGCTGAACAGCATCAATTTTCTAAATAATGCTTAATATATCTGCCTACAAAAAGGCTTAAGAAATTTAATCTTGCGCTAGGAAAATAAATAAAATAAAAGGCCAGTGTGACTTTACCAGATGTTTCCCTTCCAATAGATCAAATTAACCCTGGTATCAACAAATGTGTAGACTTTCATGCAGCAGTTTACTGGTCAGAAAGCAGTAATGTGATACTGTGCTCATGGTGAAAGCAGGCACAAATGAGAGCAGGGAACTTTGTGATGGTGCTACTAATGAGAATGGGTATAGATGACAGCAAAAAACTGGTGATGGTATTGCTGATGAGAGCAATTATGGGCAATAGAGGGAAACTTATGATAGTGCCGCTAAGCCGAGCCGACACAATTAACAGTCTGGAAAGGTTTGGTTGGTGCTAATATCAGAAAGTGGATAAGGGTGACTGGATTTGGTCCATGGAAAGGAAATATGACAATGGCTTTCACAGCAGAGCTTTGAGAGAGCAAGCTATTCCATAATGTTAAAAGATAGGATAACACTTAAAATGAATCAAAATGCTTGACAGCAATTGTGTGTTACTGAACTGACTAAGAAATCTCACATTTGTAAAAGGGCCAGGTCCATCTTGATAGCTATAGAGAGGAAAAAACCTAAAACTGCATTCTCTCTTCATGATCTCCAGTATATACCAGAGCTTCCCTTTTTAGCAGCCCGGGCAGTTAATGTTGGTCACATTGGAAAGAGCAGGAAACTAGTAATGGTGATGGCTGGCACAAATGGAGTTGAGAAAGTGGTGATAGTGCCGCTCAAGAGAGCTGTTTGTGAAAATAGTAGAAGCAAGAAACTGGCTACAATTCTGCTGGGAAACAAATCTGATAAGACATAAAGAGTTCTCTTTTATACCAAGCTGGCAGAGTCCAAGCCACAGCCAAAGTAAATTCAAAATTTCTCCAAAACTTCTGGAGTAATTCTTTTGTCTGAGAACATGAACTTCAATATGCAATTCATGCACCAGCAAGTTTTGAAAAAAATATGAGAACCAATTTTGCCAAGTCTCACTATCTACTACAGCATTCTTATTAGCCATATAAAACCTGACCACGAAGGTAATAGTCTTTGCAATGTCAAAACAAGGCCTTAATTCTCCTTGGGTTCTACACCCTCTACACCCTCCCTGAGACCAGTGAATTTTTAGATAGGGCAACTGTTGAAGCTGTGATCTTTTTCATGTTTGATGAACTTCTTGCACAGGCAATTTTTTTTAAATGTCCTACCAGCTGGTGAGATTTGAGCTAACCAAGGCCTTGCAATTTATATCTATTTTTGTTTTGCAGGTTTATGCTAAGAAATTCATCAAGGTGCATTTCAGTCAGAATATTCTTTCATTTAAGCATGGCAGTGATAAATTTTGTAGTTTTTATAATCAAGTGTTTTATCTTCCCAGGATCTGTAGAAGTATCTCTATGTACACTATCTCATCTACTATCAATTGTTTTTTGACTAATCTGTTCGTAATATAGAGATATCTAAAAATGATACTGATTAAGACTCAAAGTTATACACAAACTTGTTTTTTCAATCTAATTGAAGTATATTACAAAATTGATTTAAACTGTTTCCACAAAAAATCGTTTGAACTTTTCCAGGATTACAAAATCATGGGTGAAGCCTGTGTTAAAGGCCAACTGAAATTAGGTTATTTGGATAAACACATGTGAAAACATAGATTAATGGTTTGAATGTGGAAAAGAATGGGTAGATTTCAGGGAAGTTTGTTGAAACCAGATAATGTGAATGACAGAAATAAATATATTGATATTTGTTGTGAATTTTTTTGCCATTTGTTAAAGGCAAAGTATGATATGTTTAACCTGATGGCTGAAGAGTAAGGAAAGAATATCAAAATCTTTCCTCTAATAATCCTTCTAGATTTTCCCAAGTTCCCAAATTTAAAAAAAAAAAAGATTCCTAAGTATTTTCTCATTGAAGAGGAAGACACATCACCTCTTATCTTAAAATGAATAAATACAGAACGGAATGAACATCAGTGGGTAGCCTTACCTGTGTTCATAGGCAAAACCTTGTCATATCCAAAGAGGTTCGTTATGAACTCCTCATACTCTCCGAGACAATTATTGTAGAATGCACGTGATGTCAAAGTCAAGATATCTGCCTGTTTTTTCAAAGCATCAATAATCCTAGGATGGCAATGTCCTTGATTCACTGCACTGTAGGCACTGAGGAAGTCGTAATACTTGTTTCCCTCTACATCCCACACAAATACACCTGTAAAAGACAAAACAATAGTTTATTAAATACCTTTAACAGGAAAACAAATTTAAAGGGCACACTATAAGCAAACTGATATATAATTAAGACTGTTGGTGCTGAAAGTATACTTCTTTTTCTTAATATTTAAAAAAGACCCAGAGCATAATGAAAATTTTCTACAATTATCACCATGGAGAAGTTAAGGAAGATACATTGTTCTATACATCAACACACTCAAATGGAATGAGGGCAACATGTGACTCATTTGGACTCGGCTCTTGGCATACATAATTTTTTAAACTATGATGTGATGCCTCTGTTCAAAGTGTGACATTGAAAGATTTTCACAATTTAATACACAATACCAATCTGCAATAACTTTTAACATTTGGTGTTTAGAGAGTTGAAAAACCTTCATTGCTTATTGAAATACAGGTAATCTAAATCAGCAGTCTACCTAATAGCTGTTTTGAGAAAATCCAGCTTAAATTTGAAACAAATTTTACCGCTTTTTTTTCTTTCTTGATTAATCTATCTATGATCAACAAGAACCACCTCAAAACATTTATTAACTATACATTTTCACATTGAGCACTTATTTTACAAGAGATGATTAGTGAACATAACTTCAACTACATAAAAATCAAAAGTTAAAATCTTAGACTAATTCCGCAAAATTTGAACGCTGTGTTTGCTGAAACTAAAAATCTAGTTCTTTGAGCAACATAAGGTAATTTCAACCTAGAAAAACCCCAGTAAAGCTTCTTTGTCGCATAAAGCTATTGAATTTAGAATGACACATCTTATCTGGTGTAGGATACTTGTGAGCTATCTCACTTTTGCTAACCATGACTTTGATGAGCTGATGAAGATTTCAACTAAGATTTCAGATATTTAAGTCTAAGTTGAAGAATATGAGTCACCATTATAAACCTTAAAAACTTATAAGTATGTGATTGTTAATAATGTTAATATATTCCATGTCTTTTGCTCAATAGCTCTTGAAGTCCAATAAAATGTTGGGGAAAAAATATACCAATCACAAGGTTCTCAGCAGAAAGAACTTCACATAGAAGTAGAGAGAGAGTGACAGACAGACAGACAGAAACATACAGAGAGAGAGAGAGAAAAAGAGAGAGATCAATTGTGATTTACCGTATTCCCTCCATTAGTTGCGCCATCTCTAATAAACGCTCCCCCCCCCCCCTTTCCCATCCAAGCAACACTTAAAAAACACCACTTTCGAGAACAAAAGATTCTTATTAAACTCAAACTCAAAACATTTATTAAGCGATAGATCTGATGATAACAACAGACAACACATGTAAACAATGAATGACTATGATACTGCAATTGTCATCTCAAATTGGGGATGTCAGAGTCAGTACTAAAGCGTCTGAGGTTAATGTCCTGGACTATTGCAGTCCTCGTAGTCATCGGACTCGAATGACGCGTCGCTTTCTTCACCCAACCATGGCACTCTAAAACTAACTAGAGGGGGGGCGGCGACGGCGGAAACGGCGGCACTTTGTCTTTGAAGAAAGTCATCCAAAGCATTCCTTTAGACGCACCCCCCCCCCCTCTTCATTTTCACGCGCCCGGCGCTACTATTGGAGCGAATACGGTACTTAATTGTACTTTGAGGTACAGAAAAAATAACCATCCTTTCAAGCTTCTTTAATTACCTTTAGCATCTTTTATTGCCACTGGCATAGGATGGTAATTGTGAGCTCCGTACTTGTCCTCTTTTTTAAAAACATTTTCAGATGCTGCTCCAATTTTTGTATTACCCACTGATGCTGCAGGTTTGGTTGAATGGTGTCTTAGCAAGTTGTTGAAGGTGAATACAGTCTTCTGCAAAACTGGTCTTGTGGTGTTGTTAAACATCTTGAAGTTTGAAGTATTTTAATTTTAAGACTGAAAAATTCTGAAAAAGAATATGTTTTCATTTCATTGGTTAAATAAAATCACATTCAGATTATAGGTACTAGTCAGTGAACCTAAACAGAACAAATCAGTTAAAACTCATCTTTGTGGCTGTATAAGGACCTAAATTTTTATGCAGTTGACTTGCTTCATTTATAAGTTATTAAGGTCCTTCAGACAATGGAAACCTAGAACTAATACTCCATGTTGTTTAGTAAATGTTTACAATCCATTGCTCTCCCAAAATTTTTGAATCTTGGAAATAAGAATTCAGAGATTCCAATTTACATATGTATGAAAAATTTGTTTCATTATATCTAAAGAGTTTTAATCTTTTATAAATATTTTAACTAGCCTGACATGTTACACTGACGGCATAATGTACAACTCTTTGTACTAAACTGTGGAAAAAAAACAGTAGTGATGGCAAAGAAATCCTTAATGCTACTAACTATTATGCCCTTCTTGCAATCATGACTGCCAAGCCAGTGACAGAAGTGTATGCTTTTAGTTGGAGTAGACCATATGGACAAACCTCATTTCTTTAAATAAGTTTTACCTCTACTACCTCTGCAGATCATTTCATTTGCCCAGTTTTAAAATTGACAGTGAATTATTCCTTTATGCAAAAACTTACGTAAACTGTGACTCTAAGGTGTGGGCATTTACACAAATTGAGCATGCTCCTGTACACACAATTTATAAAGCCAAAAATTAATCAAGGTTTTCAAATCCCAGTGCAACGGTATGATTTGAATCTATTTTGCTGTTACGCATATATGTCACATTCATTTATTGTTAAGGAAGTTGTTTAGTAGATCGTTACGTCCAACAACATTACACAGATTGCTTGATATTCAAGCTCTTGACCTGCAGATTAAGATCAGACTTTTTGCTTTATTCCCAGTAACTGTTAGGCATTTTTAGAATTGGACCAATGTAAAAGAAGCATTTAGAAATACTCCAAGACTGACATTAACAAGAGGAGAAATCAAGAATGCCTGTAGATAAAAACATAATTTCACAGTTGGAGTCCCCTTGATTGTCGACATTCTTCTCAAAATCTATTGACATCATACTTATTGGATTGGTAGAGACTAAAGATCTTTACCATACCCAGATGGTGATCTTAGAGTTTAAAAATCATGATCAGTACACACACTGACAAACTAACAATATCTTTTTAATGCATATAACCTTCATATGCAATGGTGGTTGAATATCAATTCATGCAAAAAGTTCCTTTTTTATTTATAGTGCCCAAATAAAAACCATCATACTACTCATAGTGTGAAGTACCAAAAATAGACAATGGTTGACATAGCCACATTCTTTTACACCCCTAAGCCTGTTACTTGAGTGTACCAAACTACCATCCTTACCAATTCCAGCCAAGGCATTTTAAGCACAAATATACACCCACTCAAATATTCTAAATCTATTGCTCCAGTCAATGTAATCCAACACTTTGAGTTATTTTTTAAATGATAATATTGAATCCACATAAATTGGACAGTGTTTACCCCGATTGATAATGAAAGTGATAAACAAATATTTACAGGTGCTTATTATTTTAGCTATACTGGTTGCTTTTCTGCAACACCAACTATATGTTTTTACAAGCTTTAATCCAAAAACATAGGGGTGATATTCCAACGTTTCTTAAATGACTCATTCTCAAAAGGTGCCTTTTTCAACCATAGTCGCAACATATTAGAATTTAAAGAGAAAATATAGCTTTAAGACTACATTTTTTAAGTTCTACACTTTGCACATATAATATAAAGAGATATTTTAAACATGCGTGTCTTGTAAAATTTATGAGATGTTAAAAATGAAAAGACAGTTTTCTTGTGGATTTTTGTTGCATTTTTGGGTGGTGATTTTCTCCGACCTTCAGGTTTTGTCTGGTTCAGAGTAAAATGGTAATTGATTTTCCAAAAAGAATGATTGAAGAATGCAATTCTTTATTTATCATTAAGGAAAGGAACACTTTTTTGCGATAACAAACATATTTTCCTGCTCTACTAAGATGTATTGCATTGTGTCATCATGGCCCATTAAAATAACCCTCAGTGAGATATGATAATTGATCCAATCTGATTCACCAGCATTGCCACGCATCAAACTTTATTTTAGAAGCTACCTTGGCTATCAACTGAGCTGAAAATAAAGGTCTGTTCCTCAGTATTCCATGCCTGTGTCACTGCGATATATGTCTAAGATCGCAGCTGTCACTAATTCACCAAGGCTTATTTGATTCTCTGACACTGTTAGAACTTTCTAATTTGGACAGAAAACTCAATAAACCCCACATCTGCTACAGCAGGAAAAAAGAATTTTTCAAGAAGAAGATTTCTTTGTTTGTGTCATTCTGTTTGAATGTACTGACACATTATATGTCTAAGATCAGTGATACCTCTGTCTGAGATGTAAATGTGATGAATACATTGATATCTTGGTGTGATTAATTTTTATACTGAATCATATTGTTTAAATATTCAATTCTTTAACAGTATATGCATTCAAAACTACATATATATATATATATATATATATATATATATATATATATATCTTTAATTAGACACCACAAAGCAAAAGGGATATATGTGTGACACAAGCCAGGTTTCAGCCATTGATATGTCCGAGTACCCTAGAACTATTTCATCCATTTCATCTTTAGGAGACTTATCTAAAAAGCGATTTTAAAGAATTTTAAAGTTCACAGAGCTTTTGTTTTGGACATTAACTAGTTTGAATGTGTAAGGCAGTTTGGATGAATACATCAAACTAGATTGAGTCTAGATATAGATAGAGCCTAGATCCATGTTACAAATACCGTTATATAGATAGGTTTTTCTCCGTTTGGTGCTTGTAATAACTTAAGTAGGCCTAGATCTATGTTAAATTTCACATAAGGGCAATTTTAAGTGACAAAGTGCTATATTTTGTCTTATGATGACACAATTTGTCATCAATACATCTGAGATTGGGAAAAAAATTCTGGGTTTTTTGTTTTTTTTTATTTTATGTATCAAATAAGAATTCTCTGTTTAATGTGAACATATATTGACAATAAGTACTCAAAATGAGCATTCATTAATGAATTAAATATGACTGTTGAAAAAAAAAAAACTTCTTAATTGACTTAGATGTAACAGTGACACAAAGACTGCTTGGTATACCAACTGCTTTTCCTACAAAAAATATTTTCATTTTAAGTTCAATATTTAGGAATAATTATACAGTATTTAACTCAATTTATCTTTTAAAAATCAAGTAGGGGCATAATTCAAGTTATGAAATGTCAAAACTGTGTCATCATTACGTCTTTAGTAATAGTATATAAGAAAATATTGGACAAATATATCTAGCTTTCTTTCCAAAATGAGATGCTCAACTATCTGTAGAAAAATTTTATTCCATCCTTGAATGCCTTCACTGCTAGAAACATACAATTTTATGTATAAAATATAAAATGAAAATAATGACCCAAGGCCCAAGTTTAAAAATCGACATGAAATATCTGCAGCCTAGGTCTAGATCTAGTTACTGAAATCTTTGCGTGAGAAAATTGAGTTAAATAACTAATTTAACATGTCACTAAATGCTCTTGATTCTATATTCTTTTATTCTGGATCTATGCATTTTCCTCTGGTTTATATAATTAAGGTAAAAGCTTAACCTCACCTGGGACAACAGTTCATTAAACCAATTTCTAAGAAAGTCAATGAGGATTTACACCGGTATGAAAAATCCACGTTTACTCAATTTTTTGTTTGGCCTAAAAGGAAGTGACTATTTTCCCGAACACTCGACTGTTCCGGAAAATCAGGTCGGCCTTTTCTTTTCTTTTTTTTTTTTTTCCTTTTTTTTTTCTTCTGTGTGTGTGTATGGGAGGCATTATTTAAATAAGTTCAATAAGTATCTCAATGGAATAATATTGGTAAAATATATAAAAGTAAAAATAACATCTAGATTTTAGATGGATGCAAATTATTTTTCATTGCTTGCCTGGATTCATGTGACTAGATCTAGATCTAGATTTAGATCTAAAATATTACAGATCTGGACAAGTTACGCTTTACCTGTGACTGCGAGTTACACTGGCTGATAGAGGTAGGCCTAGGTTATTGAGGTATTAGACAACCAGGAGTTCATGTCACGTTACATTGATGTGAAAAGGTTTCGGTGGCGAAGCCTTCCCGACATATTTCCAGGGCAGCTGGTCCAGTCTGGCTCATTCGATCGTTCATAATTGTCGCTTTCTTTCACTGCAACAGTTCGGTGTTGCTTTCTGTTCATGATATTTAGTTTATTTTTTCCTTTGAATACAGAGTAGAAAACGCTTAGACATAATAGTTTATGTTCCATTTTCCTTAAAAACTCTCGGCATAAATCTGAATTAGATTTAGAAACATCTAAAGTGATCATACTACTACTACTACTACTACTACTACTACTACTACTACTACTACTACTACTACTACTACTACTACTACTACTACTACTATTGCTGCTGCTGCTGCTGCTGCTGCTGCTACTGCTACTGCTACTGCTACTGCTACTACTACTACTACTACTACTACTACTACTACTACTACTACTACTACTATTACTACTACTACTACTACTACTACTACTACTACTACTACTACTACTACTACTGCTGCTGCTGCTGCTACTGCTGCTGCTGCTGCTACTACTACTACTACTGCTGCTGCTACTACTACTACTACTACTACCACAACAACAAGAACTACTATTACTACTACTGCTGCTGCTGCTGCTACTTATAATAATAATAATAATAATAATAATAATAATAATAATAATAATAATAATAATAGTAATAATAATAATAATAATAATAATAATAATAATAATAATAATAATAATAATAATAATAATAATAATAATAATAACAATACTGCTACAACTACTACAACCATGTACTACTACTACTACTACTACTACTACTACTACTACTACTACTACTACTACTACTACTACTACTACTACTACTACTACTACTACTACTACTACTACTACTATTACTACTACTACTACTACTACTACTACTACTACTACTACTACTACTACTACTACTACTACTACTGCTGCTGCTGCTGCTGCTGCTTCTTAACACTCAGGCATAACAGTTTTGATGTGTTATAGATATTTCCAGTCTTTAAAAAGACATAAAACGGAAGGGGAAAGCCAGACTTTAGATTTATTCATTCTTCATGACAAAAAAAGCCTTAGAGATAAATCTGTGCGTAGATTTAATCTTTCACATGAGGAGAGGAAGGCTCTGTCTGATCGTCATTAAACCATTTGATAAGAGCAGGGCTGTTTTGGTTTGGAGCAAAGATTTGTATTTAGCTGAGGGTGAGCGTCAACTCTCCTATACTACTTTCTACAAACGAAGATCCCGCGATGACACCATTCCCATCAATTTGCTGCATAAGAGTTTTGTTTCAAAGCTTGTTCGCGTTGGTCAGGTGCCTTCCTCTGCTAAATAATTTTGAACTAGGTCATCCTACATTTTACATGCTTCCTAAAATTCATAAATATAACAATCTGGTAGACCTATTGTCTCTGCATGTGTATGTCCTACTGAACAAATTTCAGCTTATCTTGATTCAGTATTTCAGATTATTTGGAAACATATGTCAAGAATATTAATCATGCCCTCACTATCTTTGCTGAGGTTGTTCTTCCAACCAATAAACCTACTTTTTTATTTCTGTTTGATGTCACATCTTTATACACTTCTATTCCTCATGCCGATGGTCTTAAAGCTGTTAAAAATTTCCTGAATACGCGCATTTCCCTTTCCATCAGCACTGACACTCTTGTTCGATTAACGGAATTGGCTCTTACCTTATATTGTTTTGAATTTACTGGTGAGTTCTTTGATCAAATCAGCGGAGTGGCGATGGGAACAAATATGGGCCCTAGCTATGCGTGCCTTTTCATGAGTTACCTTGAAAAGCAAATTCAAAATACTTATCTAGGTCCTCAGCCGGAACATTACATTGATGACGGGATTGATATTACTACGTTGTCAATAGAGAAACTTAACAGCTACATTAACTTTGTGAAACATTTCCATCCTTCTATTTCCTTTACTTCTGAAATATCTGGCGCTTCGTTTAACTTTTTGGACATCAAGATCACTCTTAATTAGCGACAACTCATTGCACTCCTCTGTCTACTACAAGCCCCCAGATAGCCTCTCATATTCAACATACACCTCCTCTCATCCTAAATCATGTAAAATGTCTATCCCATATTCCTGCTACTATGCCTGCGTCGTCTTTGCCAAGAGGATTCAGACTTTCAGTCTGAATGTGCACGGATGAGAGATTTTTTCTCTGTATGAGGGTATCCAATAGACACTTTGGAGGTTGCTTGGAATAGGTTTTCTATGGTAAGTAGAGCAGAGTCATTATTACCCACAGCTACAACATCCTCTGAATGCATCAAACTCATCATGAACTGTTATCCCCATTGCGTGGTCGCTCAGAAGATCATTTTCTAAAATCTGAATATCCTTAATGCTGATTCTAATGCTTGTAAGATTTTCAATGAGCCGTGTTTCGAAGAGCAAAAAACATGCTGGATCTATTGGTTCGCAGTCGAGTCAACACTGATAACCACTTGGGCACTCGAGCCTGTAATAGACTCAGGTGCAAGACGTCGTTTTGTCTCACAATCTTGTGAGGTGAAAATGCCACGAGATACCTTCAGAATGACTGGCTCATTCACCTGTACCAATCGCAACCTTATATATGCGACAGTGTGCAAGCGTTGTGACTTAGTTTACATACCGTATGTGAAACGGGTAGAACACTTCCGACTCGTTCTTGCGAACATTTGAAGGATGTAGCCGTAGGAGCTCGGAAGCCTGCACCCCAGCATTTTTGTTCGCCGGGTCACCAAGGTACTTATGATATGGAGGTTCTTGGTTTGTATATATATGGAGAGGAGACGCTAGGTCTCGTTTTCACTTCGAACAGAGGCTTATCATCCAAATGGGTAATTTGTCTCCTGAGAGAATAAATGTCCAACATGACTTTTCTCTCAACTATCAGGTTTGAGGATCCTTCAGATCTTTTGGCTTTCCTTTTTTTTTTTTTACACAATTCATCTTTTTCCTTCTCAGGATTGTTCTTGGACTTGGTTATCATGTAAGCGGCTTCCGAAGGTGTGAATTTGTGGATCGTTTTTATTCCTCTCTCCATTTGCATTCAATGGTACCTTTTCATTGCGAAAGTGAGAAGCTAACCGTTGTCTCTAAGATTCTAACGGCGACTACATAATTATTGAGATAAGTCTTTTAAATATACTTATATACCTTCTTCGTTACATATTCCTACCTATTGTTATTAAATTATTTAATTAATGAAAATATTTTTTGCAGGAAATTTGGTCCACAGATTTCCTTTAAGCTATTGGCCTTGATTTTTACTTCCCCCTCCCCCACCCCCATTTCCCCTCCTCTCTTCCTCTCTGTCTGTCTGTCTGTCTGTCGCTCTCTCTCTCTCTCTCTCTCTCTCTCTCTCTCTCTCTCTCTCTCTATATATATATATATATATATATATATATATATATATATATATATATACATATCTTTCTTTTTCTCTTGCACTTCTATTCTCTAACTGTCATTTTTTTTCCAAGTTATTTCCATTAAATTCTTATCTCTTCAGCATACTTATCTTTTTGGAATTTTATTTATTTATTCAATATTTTATAATTACTTGTTTAGTCAACTTTTGATATAATATTTTTTTAAATATTGGTTGTTGTTTTTTTTTTTTTTTTTGTGTAATCCCTATATAATAAATTGTTGTTTTTTTTTTTCTATGATTCTTTTCTTAATGTATTTGTTATATTTTTTACAGTTATTTATAGCTCCATTGCCTAGGCCTAGATCTAGTTCAGCATTGCCATAACATTGGATGGTTTTGCACTAAAACTACTTTTTGCATCAAGAGAGCGAAAACGGAGGCAGTGAAGAAAGCATGAGCATTATAGTAGTCTGAACACAGTATTTGTCGAGCTTGGAACGTGCTGTATCGCCGACGTAATGGATGTGCACCAGCCATCGCCTCCACTATGGAAAAGTAAAGGGGGAAAAAAAAGAAGATAAATGGCTTAGAGAGCTGGGGGAGTACAGGGGTATACACAAATAGAGGGCAGATTGAACGTGTTGGTTTTCTTGATCATGATCATCATAATCATCATCATCATCATCAATAAATAATAATAATAATTATAATAATAATAGTAGTAGTAGTAGTAGTAGTAGTAGTAGTAGTAGTAGTAGTAGTAGTAGTAGTAGTAGTAGTAGTAGTAGTAGTAGTAGCATCAGCATTAATGTATATGTACAAGGGGAAAAAAGAATATTTAAAAAACATTCATCAAAAATTGACTAAACAATTATTAACAAAATAATGGAGAAATAAAGAAAGAAAGAAAACTCCAAAAAGATAAGTATGCTGAAGAGATGAGAATCTAATGAAAATATTCTTGAAAGAAAATGACAGTTGGAATTTAGGAGTATAAGGGAAAGAGGAAGATAGATAGATAGATAGATAGATAGATAGATAGATAGATAGATAGATAGATAGATAGATAGATAGATAGATAGATAGATAGATAGATATAGAAGATCTTACCACAGTTGAGCACTCTTATCAATTATTCCAACTTATCTTCAAACTAGATAGATAGATAGATAGATAGATAGACAGATAGATAGGTAGATAGATAGATAGATAGAGAGAGAGATAAAGAGAGAGATAGGTAGATAGATAGATAGATAGAGAGAGAAATAAAGAGAGAGATAGATAGATAGATAGAGAGAGAGAGAGAGAGAAAGAGAGAGAGAGAGAGAGAGAGAGAGAGAGAGAGAGAGAGAGAGAGAGAGAGAGAGAGAGAGAGAGAGAGAGAGAGAGGCGAATTTGGGGGGGGGAAAAGTTAAAAATCAAGGCCAATAGCTAAAAGGAAATCTGTAGACCAAATTTCCTGAAAAAATGTTTACATTAATTACATAGTTTATTAACATTTACTACTCAAAGCAGGAAATGTTGGAAAGTGCATTTCTGGTTCAGTTGCGAATCTTAAATGACTAGGAAAACTTTTTAGATCAAAGTGTAACAACTATCTCAACCCTCTTCAGCTTCCCATCATAGTAATTCAAACTATCATTGAAGCAAAAGATTTGCTCTAGGACTAATTTAAAAAAAAAAAATGAAAAAAAAAGTATAATAGAGATATAAATCACCACCATTCGTCTTTTTTGTTTTCTTTCTCTTTTATTTTTTTCTAATCTTCAAAATGACATAACACTCAGTTTTAACCTTGCTATCTGCTTGCACCTCCCCTTTTTTTTTTTTAGCCTCCATACCCCCCCCCCCCCCCACACACACACATATACACCTCTTACTCCTTACATCTTTTCCTTATTATCTTAACTTCTCACTGATTACTTTCACTTGTTTTGTGACTCTTCCTGCTTGCCACTTTGGTAAAAAGTCTGTCATCTTTTCTGTCTTCCTCTACCGAATTATCCTTCCATTTTAAACGTGTTGACGCTCCTTTCTTCTTATCACAGGGCCAGAAAAAAATGCTTGACGTATTATATTTTTTTTTATGAAAAATTTTTTATGCGCTTCATAAAATAATCTCATTACAATTTCCTCATTGTCTGCGAGATTCTAAGCACATTCTTCAAAGACAGCATTTCATTTGCCTCCTTTTCTTCTTCTCTAGAGCATCTAGTGAGAAATTTTCCAAGCCACGCACTCACACATCAGAAAAGGCTTTTTTAGTGCTGAAGAACATTTCTTCTTGCCTGAATAGAGACGAATCAGAATATCTTATGTTTTCTTTTAGCTATTATTGTAGTAGTTGTTGGTGTTGCTGCATCTGCTGCTGCTGCTGCTGTTGTTGTTGTTGTTGTTATTGTTTTGTTTATTTGATGTGTCTTATTTTAGCTCCGACCTGTTCGTTCTTCTTTGTTTCGCACAGTAGAAAGATAAAAGATATGGGTAAAATCAACAACTCTTCAATTTCCGATTTGAAATGACTTGAATGCTGATTTTCTCATCAACTCGCTTTTCAACTGCTGGTTCAAAATATGTTTCTGTTTCATCAGACGTGAGGGTTTTCAATCAACTGCTTCAATAGCATACTCTGTCAAGTTCCTTGGTGTAATGAAAATAGTTGATTTGTTCATTTTTTTTTCAATTTAGGCAGAACATGTATGCATACATAACCATGTAGCTAAGCCAAGGTTAAGTAAAATGGTATTGACAATGCAGAAAAGCTTAGTACGTGTACTTGCCTTAATGTCGGCGACCATAGTGAATGATTCAGTATAATTATTAAACCCCTTTTTTATTTTTACGAAACCACCCTAAGTTCTACAAAAAAAAGAAAAAAAAAAAAAGAAGGAGACAGGAGGGGAGGGTGAGGCATTCTTTATGAAACATTAAGACTTGATTGTTGACGTTTAACAGTATATTAAAGAAATATTTGCTTTAATTTGAATTAAAGAACAGCATATCTGACTGTTCGTGATGAAGAAAAATTCTAACTTTCACTCCCAATATTTTTTTTTTTATACTGGTGATGAAAAGTGCGAAAATCACATTTGTCTGAATAATAAATGTGTGGCTTTCGAAGGCAGTTTATACTTAGTAGTTATCAAGCTGCATGTTGATTTTTTTTATATAGTGGTGATATGAGCATAAGACTGGTCGTTCTATGTAGTTCTTACTTCGTAGCTCGTTGCCCGTGGTACTGGTTTTTTGGCAATGCTATTACACTAAGCATACCCGGTAATACACGATTTCGAGACAAATTTCATTGAATTATGGGACCTTATCAAATCCATAGTCGCCATATGCATCTATTACTATTGGCTCTACTTATCTTATGAGGGCCTGTTGCTCTGCCCTGTTTATAAAATATTATAATTGAACTTTAAAACACATTTTTATTACTGCTTTTACTTAACCTTTCACATGTATATCTCTTTGGTTGTCTATCAACTTCTCTATGACTTATAAGCTTTATCTCGACTTCTTTGGTAGTGCTTCAAAATTTTCATTGGTTCTTTTCTTTTGTCCAATAGCTCCATATGATCTTCAGTCATCCATTGTTTTGCTTTATTTCCGTTCTTCAAAATTTTCAGCTGTTACTACATGGCTCACGTTATTTTTACTTTTAACGTTTACATTATTGTACTACTTTTTCTGCCTATGATAGTATTACAAGTAATAAGTTTTGGAAATATTTTGAAAAGAAATTAATTTTTCTCTCAATGTACATAAAAAATGCATTGTTCCTAACTTTTGAATTATCAAAGAATTCAATCCATAGAGAAAGCTCTACCTGCAGTCTGATTTTTCTGTATTGCATATCAGTGCAAATCAGTGCAAAAGGAGCAATAACCTTGAGCGCTGAGGCTTCTAAAAAAAACAACAAAATAATTCATTAAAAAATTCAAGTTGACATCATCAAATGCTATCTTGAAACTGAGTATTAAAAAAAGGATGTATATGAAAAAAAATAATAAAATCTGTGCCCCTCTATTGGTTAAAGATATGATTATGAAAAAATATGATTGTTTTTTGTTTTTTTTTTAATTTAATGATTATTGCACAAATCCCCAACGTTAATAAAAAAAAAAGAAGCTTAATTGACAAAATCGGGAACTCAACACAGTTGATTGGTTGTGCTAACATCAGATCTTTATTTTCCATTACATATTAAAAAAATCAAAACAACTATCCACTAAGTAAACATTTGGGGTATAATAAGTCAAAACAGATTTTATTTAAAAAAGAAAAAACCAAAAGAATCTGACTTAGAGGTCCCAAGAATTTGTTTGTTAATTAGTGCGACTTGAGATGGGTAAAATATTGGCAAAATAATATTGTATAATAAAAAAATACATCATGATGTTTCAAGTCAAATAAACAGGTTCAAGTCAATGTATTTTTAGATTACTGTCTCTGAGAACACACCTCATCCACATGTCAACAGCACATCAATCTTGTTTGAAAAAGATTTATTTCATAGAAGATTGAAAATATAATTATCTTTTACAGGTTGAAACTGATAACAGCAAGCTATGGTTTACTGTAAGGCAATATGATCAAAATAGTTTATTTCCGAAAAAAAAAAAAATTGTGCTCAAGCACTCTTTGGGCAGAAATGAAGCACAGTAAAATAAGCAAAAAATATTCTAAAATTCAAGTAAAGCTAAAATCATGTATAATCATTTGTTTTCCATTCTTTTGTGTGAAAAAATACAAATGATAAAAAGTTATGAGCAACAGGAAACACTAATGAAAGTAGTGATAAAATTATGGATGTCATGTTGGGGAATATCAATAACTGATTTAGCATATTATGAATGTTCAAAGCACTACCAGATTGAATTATAACAATTTACCAGAATCTTGAAGGCTTAATTGTGTTTTCTTTTTGTTTTTCTTTTATAGTATTGAGATTATTGCCCAATTCTAATTTTGAGCATAGAAGAGTAACGTGTCTCATAGAATGCCACAAAACTCTGTTTTTCTTAGTGAAAAAAAATATTAAACAATACACAATGATAAAGAGGTCTGGGATATTGTAACTTCAATGCTTGAATTTTTTCTCATCAGACCAAACCTTATTAAAATTTGAAGCTAGATGGCAGCCTGTTTTGTTTATATTGCCTCTCAAGAAACATATCCTCCTCTTATGTTAAAAATTCGGTTTATCTTTTACTGTCAGTTGATGACACATTGTTAATTCCCAAATAAAGTCGACTGAGATTATTTATAGAATCTAAATGCTGTTGATATTGTCGGAGACAGTAGCAAACATATTTAATTCATTTTGAAAGAAATGCTGCTGCAGTAAACTTGCAGAAAATGCTTGTTACAAAAGTCATCACCAAGAGCATAAACTACAGAATTCCAAAATGACTTAAATTAAGATATTTTTGAAATTTTCCTAATAAAGAGGGGAATGCCATCAAAGCATCTTTTTAAAATTAAAAAAAAAACACATTATAAAATAAACCTTTCAATTTCAAAGCAGACAAAATGTTCAAAGAGACCATTCAAATTATCTTTAGAAAATACAGATACATTTATAAGCCTATTTATTAGAGCTTTTTATTAGCTGTTTACAGATTTACACAATACTTATCAATTAAGCCATGGAATACAGGAAAATACCCTGAGAAATGATAATGGAAAGAGAAGTAGCAGGACGAAATTGAGAAGCATAGCAGTGATCACTACATATATATGAATTTAACTCTATATAGCTTTAAGCATAGGAAAACTGAAATAAATTAGACATCTCCTTGTTCCAATGCATCACAATTCTTTAAAACATATATCAAAGTCCACAGCAAACATGTTCCCAGAAAAAAAAAACAATATAGTCAAGTTAAAACTTTTGCAATAATCATTACATAAAAATCATGATAAAAAAGTTATTTCTTTACAACATCTTAAGTAGAAAATTTGAAATGCTCAACTTTCAAGCAACATATCAGGCAAACATGGCTCATATACAAAGAGTGGGAAAAATAGGAAGCTCAGAACAAGTGGAAGCACAAGGATGGCCAAAGTAAGCATAAATGACTTTGATAAGTTGATTTGCCTCATATGACTCATTCCACTTTGTAAAATCAACACACATAGTTTTGACAAATTAGGTTAGCGAGATTCATTAACATGATATGCATATGTTCAACCTTTTCAACATGTCCTAACTTTACTGGCACGAAAAAAGAGAGGAATATTTTCCATACTAGAGTATAAAAATCATGTTCAGAAAATAAATTATAAAATGTCCATTTGCAACAGTTCCAGAGGCAAGAGGAAAATCCAAAATTCTTCATAATCACTTAACAAAAATTGTAATGAATATGTGGCTTCATACAATATAGCTTCAACAGTTCTCAAAATCTCAATGCACATATTCAAATTTGATGACGGTTTAACGTGAATTCTGAAAGGGAAGAGAGAATAAGGGTGCAACCTTATGATCTCTGTCGAAAAACCAGAATGCGATTGGCATTTATCTATCACCTCTCCACAATTAATTTTTTTTTACCAGAATTCTCCATTTAAAAAAAAAAAAAACAAAATAAAAAAATTGCCATCTTCCCTTTTTTGTTTCTTGCCTGCTTTGCATTTTCTCATTATTATGTATTTCTTGTGTGTAAAAAGATGAGAGCTTGAGAAATTTAAAAAGATATTTATAAATCTATTTTGCAGCTGGCATTAAAAAAAAACACCAAAAACTGATACAACTAATAGCACTACAAGCATTCATGCATATCACTCAAAGACCAGTATGTTTAATCAAAATAAAAAATACACAGGTAATGTATTGAGAGGATCTAAACAGGAAATTTCTGAGTTAGGAGACATAAGTGGTAGGATCAGAGGCAGCAACAGCGGTAGTACTGGATAAAGATGTGCTTTTCTTTCCAATATCAACCAGTTGATTGAAAAAATGAAGGTCAAAAGGAAGAAAGAAATATTTTATCCCTTTAAAATGATTATAAATTGCAATGATATCAAAGAAATATGTTAAATCTTGAAGCGTGTCTAATAATCATCTATCATGTTTTGAATATCTCACAGAACAGATTACTTGAGCAAGCCTTGTCAGGAGTTCAAATAAGATGTGTATACAACTGATACATTCCATAAGAAATTGTTGGGGCTACCTTGGTCGCAAAATCATGTAAAAGCAGAACAAAAAAAAAAGTTATCATAGTGTAAGCTATTATGAGGACTAAGTGAAAAGACTTGCATCTACAAACCCTTGTTAAAAGAAAAAGAGAAAAGAAAATGTATATAATTTCAATAATTACACAAAAAGCACATGTCTCAAAAACCATTCTTAGTGAGTGAAATGTTCGAAACTGAAATGTGAGAAAAGGCATTTAAAAGCAGATAGAATTTCTTAAAAATTTTATTAGGCCTAAAAAAAAAAAGTTCACATCTCCTCTGAGAATATTTTTAATTTCAAACTATTTTTTTTTACAACTGAGAAGCAAGGAAACTGCATTTTTCTTTTACTCCTTTCCTATAAAAAAATATTATGTTGAATCTTTTTTTAAACACTCAAAAAGAGCTTCGAAAAAAACAAAAAAGAAGCCAAATCCAAAGGTTTGTAGATCAAGATGAATTAACATTGAGAAAAAGTTAAAGCAGATGAGGACCAAGAATAACAGATTCATGAGAGAAAAAAAACCGGGTAAAATGGGTTTGATTAAAATTCACAACAGTCAAAACTTTTAATTCGATTCACTTTTTTTCCATCTAAGCAAAAACCAATTTAAAAATTTGTACGATTCATTGAACCTCCACCACCGAAAGATAATACAGACTTTTTTTTTGCTTTTTATACAAAGTCAAATGTATCAATTGTTTTGCCACATAAAATTCCATGCTAGTTGCAAACTTACATTAATATAAATTGTGATGAAAATAGATGTTTGTGTATGGAATGTCCATAAAAAAAACTTTTAGACAGTGCTTTTTTTTCATTTAAAAAAAATAGCCTTTAAAAAACTTTGATTTTTATAAATTTGAAGAACTAGAAAAGATATAGTTTGCGCCAATTTTTACACACCATTTAATTTTTTTTACAAACAAAATTAAGAAAATTGAACATAAAGAAACAGAAGGTAACAAAAAAAAAAGTGAGCATTACTGTGAAACTTCTCATAGCCAACATAACACTGTTAATGAAGGATAAGGATCAGGATAAAAATGTAAACATGCAAGCTAATTCAACTTAAGGATGCACAAGCAAAGGCATTTATCTGTCTTGATTTCTGAAAATGGATCTAGGTCATTAAAAAGAAAAGAAAAAAAGATAAAATCAAACAAAATAAGGTAAAGAGAAAATAAACTTCACTAACTTAAATGAGCGATCACACTTTGTTTTTTCAAAGCTTTTCTAGTAGACCTTTAATTATTGTGCCTTTATGCAAATCTCAGCACATCACAACCTTACAAGCAGGATTATTTCCATTTAACTTTCAGATACCCTGTTCCATTTAAGTTTCAAACACCCTGCTATGAGAAATTCTTCTGGTCTGCTAATTTCTTATATTGGCAAAAAAAATTAAGTCAACACAAAATATTTGAAGCACAATTTGAACAGATTAATAATTAACAAATGCATGGCGTTTTACCCTAAATAAAATCATACAAAAGAGACCACAATTTCAGTCTTTTTCCAGCATATCACGAAAACAAAACAATACAACAAAAAGCAATAATCTCGTTGCAAAAAAAAAAGCAAGCTAAAGACTAAGAGAGTCACTGTGAACATAAAATAAATCTTAAGTTATAGCTTTGTATTACGCAAACATCAGGTGACTTTTCAGTTTATTTGTACATGTCGAAAGATCTTGGATTTGCAGCAAAAGCAAGAAGGAGTCATTCAGGCAATATAGATTTCCGTGCTGTAGCTCTTGTTCTCCCTCTCGACCTGGGAACAGTTCCGTAGGTGTTGATCTGTTTAGTCTGAGAACAAAATGATTGTTAAAGATAAGAAATGGAAAAAACATTTCATAATACTTGCAGTCTCAGTATTTCCTATTGCATTGCAAAAGTTAATAAAAAAAACAGTTAAATTGTTGAATGATACTGTTCAATAAATAGTATTAAACAATAATTATAAACACTGAGTGCTTTTTGTTGCTCCAAATTTTTTTTTAATAAATTCCAATATTAAACTAGATATGAAAGAAAAATAAACATAAAGGCAATAATTTGTGATAATCCTATTATCTAAATTTCCTATATCACGAAAAATGGCAAAAATAAAGGGACAAATTAAGGAAATTGGAATGCACTTTTCTTTAAAAGTTCATTTAAAAAATATTCTAAGAGAGTAGATTTGAATACAACTTTATATTTACCTATATCACGAAAAATGGCACATATATAGGGACAAATTAAGGAAATTGGAATGCATTTTTCTTTAAAAGTTCATTTAAAAAATACTCTAACAGAGTAGATTTGAATACAACTTTATATTCACCTAGTACATGTGCTTTTAGCTGACAATGGAAAATTAAGATTTAAGCTAAGGCTTTCCTAGATTGAGTCACATTTGAAATATACATGATACAAAATTATTTCAAATTTGGCAGTTTATACAAGTCAAGACAAAATATTTGCCACTGGTATATAAAAAAACAAAACAAAACAACCACAACAAAAAGAATCAAAACAAAAAATGAAAACAAATAAATATCTGCAACAAAAGCTTTTGACCAGTTACTTTAAGGTGAAAATAATTTTAAGAGCCTCTGCTTTCTTCAGGCACTGTATTTTGTAATAATTCACCTTTTGTAGATATTTTTTTTTTCATGTTTGCCATTGATTAAATTTCTTGAATAAATATAGTCACAGATGTAAGAAAAAAAATAATTAAAATAGATAAATTTGATTTATCTAAATCATTTTAAGTTGTTTAAGTAAAATTCAAGAAAAATAATATGGCGCAACATACTACTGCTATTTACACTCAAGTAGGAGAAAGGGAAAAAAAATAGCAAAGTAAAGAAAAAGAAACAGAATTGTGTTGAATTACTTGAAAGTGTAAAGCACAAAAAAAGAAAATAAACACAAGTATGTACAAAAAACAAAGTCAACAACAAAAAGAAAAATCAGAAAAAAAATTAAAGAAAAAGTGATCAAAGCATTTAATTGTTTCTTTACACCAATCATTCTATCATCTCTTTACAACAAAGTTGAAGTAAATAAACAGGGAGGACACATTATCCTAATTTTATTTGACAAGAAAAAGAATGAAAGACCAAAAAAAAAAATGCCAGAAAACTTACACGAAGAACAAGATGCTACACGTATACATTCTAATACTGTATGCGTCTCACACATTAAATTCTAACATCAAATATTGTTTCTTCATCCTTCAGAGATTTACTTCAGGGATTGGATTTTAGGATATTGTATGAAATTGGGATACTTTACCTTTTTTCCTGTCTGCAATCATTGAAATACAATGCAAGTGTTGAATGAAAGGAATGGGTTTTTTTTTTTCTGACACATGATGTCATTGTAATTTCAGAAAATTTGTTATTTATAATAGCTCAAGGAAAGACTTCATGAAAAGATACACAAAAAAAATTTGTTTTCACTTCATGTGAATTGAAATCTTTTTTTTTTTTTTGTTGAAAATATAGTCTATTTCACTGACACAAACACAGCCATTTCCATTTCTCGCTTCATAGTTTAGGCAGAGCATGTGCCTGCCTGAATCAATTCGTGTTTCTTTGCAATTTTATTTCAAATATCTCTAACCAGTATCAGTAGTTTCTGATTGCTTTTATAAACCTTTGTAAAAGATGTATCACCTTGTTTTTACATGAAATTTGATGGTCTTCTAGGATTGAAATATTCTTTTTTGGACAGCAGATGTTCAAAGAACTTTCTAGAACACAATGCTGAGCAGCACACTCCATTCCTTGAGGGTTAAAAGATAAAGTTATTCTTAGTCTTGGAAGAAAACCATAACCATATATGTGTTACAAAAAGCAAAATCCCTAGGAAATTTGATCAAAATATGATTTTTCAAAAACAGTTTTTAAAAAAAAAAACTGTGTCTGAAAACGAACCTCAATAGAAAATTGTTGCTAGTTAAATTTAAGGTATGATAGGGATTTCAGCAACACAACCTTTTCCTATTTATGTGCGAAAATTAAAATGAAATATGCTAATCCCTTAACCCCCCCCCCCCACACACACACACACCAAAAAGATGAATTATATGGCACTTGTTGGTTCTTCGACCAGTTCTACCTTCGTCTGAAAAAGCCAAAATTTTATAATGTACTTCTTTGAGACTATTCTTTATGGCTTCGTCAGAAATTTATGGTAGAAATATTAATACTAGAAATCATATGTAAACTATTCGCATCTAATTTAAGTTTTATAAAACATAGCCTCCTCATAAGGAACAGATAGTCTTGGATTTATTTAATCACATGTATATATTTTGCTTCTATGTTATTTGATATAACCAGACAACAATACAATGTGAATGATCTAAGGCCTTTTTTATATCAAGCAGAGCAGAACTAAAAAGATGAGGCCCTTAACTCTCCTACCAATAGTGAAAGAAAGTCCCTGATAATATCTTGGCGGATTATCTTACTCCATAGCCACTGGCTCCCCTGAATGTATATATGCAACACCTACAGAGGTCCCATGAGATATGGAGGAAAACTTTTATGAATTTTGAAATACTAAGGGTCTCAAATTGGCTATTTAAAAAAAATATTTTTAACATATTAATTTTATCTGACCACTATATAAAATAAATGTTGCACCATATGACGAAATGGTATTTTCTATCACTTTTATTCAAATTGAACTCTGTCATCCACGACCATTTTTGCTATGATTATTTTAAAATTTCAGCCCATAATTCCTAACTTTTATGACAAATATTTCTTAAAAAACTTTTAAAGTAAAAAGCGTGGTAAACTGATTCAGATGGAAATGTTTATGGTACGCAATTTTATGCTATGCATTTTAGTGAGAAATTGTAAAAAAAATATTTATCCACAATCAGTGAGGCAAACTACATCTGTTCAAAGCCTGTGTGGTTTGATAATCCGCTCACAAAATACAAAGAGCTCTCTGTGCCATAAAAATTACTCAAACAACATGCCTTTTACTTATATTTAAAAGTGTTGACATTTATCCTTTGAAACACATCTAAATTAAAATCATGACAACAAAAAAAGACCAAAAAAACAAACAAAACAAACACACAAATCACTTCTTAATGATCAATCAATGCCAGCCACTACCAAAGACCTAATTAAAACACAATTGGAGAAAGAAAGGATGAGATATGTGGCAGATAAGCAAGAAAGAAAGTTGAAGAATTTGTATAATTTGGAGACTACTTGTGAAGAACTCTGTAAATCAGTCAATTTAAACATTAAATGATACTTTCAGTGACTTGAAAGGAGCCATACAAGATCTGATCAATAACAGAACATGCATAAATCACTTTTAAGTGTAAAAAAGGGTTAGTTAGATTGATATGTTCTGATATCTCTGCAACACACATTTTTCTCAGCTGTAATAAACAACCCTGACCCAAAAGTTTGAATGGCTCATCCAGATCATGAAGATAAATCCAAAAAAGCCAAAACTATCCGATATAATATAAACAAATATTGAAAAAAAAAAAAAAGCAAATTACAGCACATGTGGCTGCCAAGACTGATTCAGGATCAAAACAGGGTTTTGGTTTAAAAGAAAAGAGTTAGATGGCCACATGCCTCAATTTTTTTCAGAGCATCACTATCTAGTGCCCAGGGTTGAAAAAAAAATCTAATTAAAAACCTTTTCCTTCTAGAATATGCATTCTATGCAGAGCAAGGTATTTATTTATACATTAGACAAAGGATTAATCAGGCCCACTCTCAATGACTTTGAAAGCTTTTAGACATATAGGGAGTTGTATGGTGCTCTTCTTTGTTAATATATTCAATTGGGAACATAAGCAATCTATCTACTTGGGTCGCAAGTAGCATTCTCTTCTAGTGAAACAAAGCACATAGGATGCCTTTTTGTTTTACCTTCCTTGACAGCCTCCACTGATCCAAAGGAATTTTTATATCCCTTTACAAATGTTCAAAAACTCTGCATCAAGATGTGTTGGTTACCAAAGAATTTCTTTTTGCCCCTTAGGCTTGCCATCTTGCTAGTGAAAACGGACACTGCTCTCTACTATTCAAACATCACAAAAATTTACGCACAGTAAGGCTTCAAATCCACCAAATTAGTTCCACTTGTCTCAAACCTTTTGGCTTTGATCACATGAAGATTGTGAAAGGACGTGTATCTTTGTGTATCTTTATGAATGCCTCTTTTTTAGGTTAGAAAATCTTTTGCCGACGCTCAATTTGCTGTAAATCCAAGATGATGTTATTTTAAGTTCTGACCTGTGGCAAAATATTTTCATTACTGAAAAGGGTTGACATTTTTCTTCTTCAATAATTTTTTATCATGCAGTGATCTTCCTGGAACAGTATGTAATCTGTTAGAACGAAAAAAAGCAGTTCCAATTGGATGAGCTTCATATATTTCTTCGAGTCCAGACTGGCTCTGTGTCTGCCATAATTGTACATTGCTTCCTTGTTTTGGAACAAAACCTGATAACCTCTTTGTGGTGCTTTCAGAGCGAAATTTAAGGGTGGATTTATTAGATAATGAATCCAGCTGACAGGATGTTGAGGGGGTATAGTTATCCTTTATTGGATTTTCTACTGTTTGGGCCCATTCCTCCTGTTTCCTTCTGAGAAAAATCAATGGACTATTGGGAATGCTTTTAGACATGTCTAGACTGGTGCCCCTAGAAAGTGCTGGACTATTTGGAGTACTATGTGGATGTGCAATAAAATTCTCCTCGTCAGAATCATAGTCTTCCTCCAGGCTAGCAAGAAGATGTGCTCTTCCATGAAGCTCTGAGTCAGTTTTGCAGCAAAGTTCTGACAAAGTCTCACATGTACCACTATCACTCCACAATGAGCAAGTTTCTACATCCTCTGACATATTAGACTCAAAAGAGTTAGAACCCTTTTCAATCGATTTAATCCTCCTCCAATTGAAATTTTCTTCTCTTTTATTAAGAAGGCTGGACATGTCATCAAAGGTACTATGTACAATAGCTTCACTTCTCAAAGCTTTTAGTTCATTTCCAGCTAAATCACAAGTAGCAAAGTTTTCTACGTCTTGGGTACAAACGGCAGCGTTGCAATTACTACCAACTTCATGCTCAAGTTGTAATGAATCTTGCAACAAGTCTGTTTCTTCAGTGTGAAGTGATGTGTTAACATGTCCAAAACTTTTTGTTGGCATCATTTCTTCAGTTTGCTGCAATTCTTTAGGAGACATGACCTCCTTCCTTGGCCCTATCTTTTCCTGCAATCCTGTCTGCAAACATTCCTGCTCTTCTAATGAAATCAGTGGATACTCCAATTTACCGCTTTTCTTTGAGCCTATGATTTCCAAACCATCCTTGCCTACAATTAAATCTCGAGTCTCAGAGGATGCTCTTGAAAATTTTTCTTTCTCGGACCCTAAACAATAATCATTTGAAAAAAATTTAGACTTGGAAAATACTGAACTGTCTTGAGATTTGGCTTTTACAAGAGGAAATTTTTTAAGATGCGTTTGTTGAGGAGGTTGACTAGATTTTAATGTTGCAACTTCATTCTTTGCTTCAGCAAGATGAGAAAAGAACTGTCTTTTAGTGGCCAAACAAGATGTAACTTGCAAGGAAGATTTTTTAGAAACTGGTGGTAAAGACTGGCATCGAATCTGGCGAGTCACTCGCGTAATATCCTAGATTGTCAGGCAAGGGAAAAAATAAAGCATGAAAAACAACAAACCAAAAAGAAAAAAAAAGAGTAGGAGGAAAATAGTGGGTACTTATAGTTTTCAAAAGATAAAAAATTGTCTCTGAAAAAAAGTTATTTTGTTTCTGATGACTAAAAAAAAAGGTGGATGTGGATTAAAATTTGTCTTTCTCTAGGAAAAAAGTGCTGCAAAAATCCTGCAGGTGCCTTGCTTACACTCAATCTTTCCCCATCAAGATACCCGCCTGGCTGCTTTCATATTGATTTCTACGATATCTTGCATTTCCTTCATCAATATCATTGAAGGTTTGATCATTGGAATGTAAGTGGCTTTCAAAGTCTGTGATCACTTCAAACTTCACAAAAATGGAAGAAAATTAAAGAAAAAAAAAAAAAAAAGCAAAAGACATCATATACCCACAATGGCATAAAGTGTGACAAGGAAAAGAAAAACGTACCATCTGCTATTCTTAAATTGATTCATATTCCCAACACATTGCCATAAATTCTAATCCTTAAATAACTATGGTGAGGGTATAAAATTTAGTTAAAGGATTTATTGCTCTAAACAAAAACTTTAAAATGCTTAAAAAACATACTTTCAACAGACTATGAGCCCAAGAGCTTGAATATATGAAAAACTGAACAATGACACATGAGCTCAAAATTCAGTAAGTTTACAATGCCAATTCAAACATTAGCATGTTTTAAATCAGAGTTCAACTGACACCGTATTTCTGCACAATCATAGTGCATGCCTGCATAGTATAGAAATATATCCACATGCCAAATTCCTATCCGACTTAACTCTAAAAAGAACCTATTTGCTACACTGACACAACAAAAGTATTACAATAAATGATGTCTATCTAATTTCCCAGTTCATGAACACTTTGTTGAGAACTGAAAAAATTTAAATAACTGATGGAGACTAACTCTTTATTTCCAAGAATAATGAATCCTTTCTTTACTAGCTGGTGAGCTACTATGTATATTTTAGAGGGGAAAAAAACCACAAACTATCTAGAATGAAGGCACTGTTTTACTTTAACTTCATTTAAACATTGAACTTCCCACTATCGTCTCCCCTTAGTCTACGCAGCTGACATACATACAATTGGAAACTAAGAAAACAAATTTATGTAAACATAAGGACATACCTCCCTAGGTGAGAACTGACGTCTTGTGCTTTGAGTTTGAGGGATAGAATAAGTCTCTGTTATAACATGCTCTCCATTTTCACCCTCTTCTTCTTTCACACTTGACAACGAAATGCCTGAAACAATTGCATATAAAGTAATAGAATCAGATTGTTCACATCCTTATTTCATAATGAATATGAATTCCACTATCCTATTAAAATATATTAAAAGCATGCATAGCAAAAAAAAGCCAAGTATGTAAGTATGATTCCTACATATAGTTAACTTTCATTTGCTCCACAAAGGATTTTTCATTGTAAACATCTTAACTTTATTTCTTTTGGTTTAGAAAGTAAATGGTACATACGATCCACAGGTAATGCATGTCTGAGCAACATCGAACATATCATGCAAAACCAAAACAACCCGAAATATTTATGCACGTGTACTCATTTAGTCATACATGAGTAATGACGAAAAAATAATCAGTAATAATTTCTTCATAGTGATCTATTTTACCTGAACTTGAACCTCGTTTGGTGGATTGAGATTTCATACGTCGGTCTAATTCTGCATTGTCTTCCATAAGCCTATTGTCTGAAAGATAAAATAAAAAAAATACTCAACAGTGACATCTAACTATGCTATAAATATATAATAACCTAAAAATCTGTTTCTTTTCATATCTGTTAAAACTTTACACCAATATATATAGTATATTAGGTAGCCAGGGCAAGAAAAAAGCCAAAATAATAACAAGTACAAAGATAGGGAATAGTCTTTTGCAGTTGCAGCCTGCAGATAACTAACCAAGTTCATCCTCGCCTTCCTCTTGCTCGGAAAGGGCTTCATGACGCTGAATCAGATTGTGCCCATCATTAGAAAGATCACTGGTACTATAGCTGCGCCGAAGATGGTCTACAAGTTTGGACTGCCCCTGATGTAGTAAAAAAAAAAAACAGTGATGGTATTTATTTCATATTGCTGTTAATAGAATCACTAATAAATTGTTATTTTGGTTAACAAATCTCTGAACAACTTGATAAGGTACACGATACTATAGCTCCATAACTGCTTTTTTGGATGAAGATCAAAAACAAAATTGTTTTGATAAAAAATGAGAATACAACTATAATTTTAAATTATTCATAGCAATGGTGAACACATTATCTGGGTTTAACATGAGCAATAGACGTACATACAATCACATGTTATGAAAAAAAAACCTAACAAAAACAAACTAATACACTTAAAAGTAATTTGAAGCTTAAAAAAAAAGTACAGAAGTAATTGCAGATGACAAAAAAGTGAAAGAGATATATCTTGTTGTAATGCATATCTTTAAATCAACAATTCTGAATGTGAATCCAACACTCTTACTAGTTTGGAATAATGCTCTTAAAACTTAGTGGCAATAATCATACCACAAATGATTTTAAGATAAAATTTCCAATAAATCAAATACTTCTAAAGTTCCAAATGACTTCAAGATAAAAATTTCAAATACAACAAATAATTCGAAAGTTCAGAGATATTTTCTTTAAAACAGCCTGTCGCTCATATTTGATCTCACACAAATGGTAGAAATAAGACAAATATAAAGATAGTTTATTTCCAGGGCTGAGAATGGTCAGACAAGAAAAAGTCTGAAAAATTTTCAGACTTTTTCACCTAGGGGGGTCCGGGGACATGCCCTCCCGCCCGGAAAATTTTGAAAAATTGCGTTAAAATTAAGCCATTTAGGCCCCTCTGGCACTGAACTTCCCTTAATTATTGTATTTCGCTCTGTCCACGTGAGCCGTCAAAGCTGTAAGTCCACGACTAGCGTAACTCAACTCCTTGTCACACACACTACACCACGATACTCCTTTTTTCCTTAACTTTCTAATAAACTCCCCCAGACGCCGACTATTAGCGGTTTTGTCACACCATTCCCATAGCCATGGGTTCACAATATCGCCGTCATCGCAAGCTTCTCCTCTAATGTCTTGACACCTCGCCATTGTGATGTTCACGCGCAAACGGTTGTGGAAAGACTGAGCAAAGTTGCGCCAAGCTTTGGCAAAAACAAAGAGAAATTCGGCCAATATTGATCGATATTTTCAAAACCGATTAAGAAAGTAATAACAACAACAATAGATTATCATTAAATGGTATCGATGTTAATCTTGATAATTCCACTTGATCAATACCACCGAACTCTTCTGTGTTGGTTGGTTTATGTTTCCGGAAACCAGCCTCGAAATCGAAAAGAAGGCTTCGGAATTTTTGTGTTGTTTTAATTTTTTTTTTTTTTTTTTTTTTTTTTTTGGGCGGACGCGATCTTCGTTAGGCGGATGGAAATAACAAGTTGGGCGGAAATCCGTCTAAAGACGGAGAATTCTCAGCCCTGATTTCATATAATTATCTGTGTTAAAAATGAAACAGAAATAGTATGACAAAGATAAATATTTAAAAGCTTACTATAATCGCTGTTTTCATCAATGTTTGGAGGCCTTTTGTACCAAGTGTAACCAAAGTGGTATATCCCTGCTTGCTTGCCTGATCTATCATTTCATCAATTTCCTGAAAGAAATGTGAAATCTTTTAATCTCTTACAAAGATAATATTCAACAGCATAAATTTTTAGAAATTGTTAACTTTCCAAACATGCTAGGACAATTTTTGCTGATCTATATTTTGTCCATTTGCTACAGTGAATGTTTCTTTAAAAATCTTTATACTTTGTTTCATAACAGTTGTGAGAGCATTAACAGTAGCTTTTATTTACTTTTGTTCTATTATATTTCTAAAATAGGTAACTGCCTAAATTAGTCCATGAAATTCACTTACAAGCAGGAAGATAGGATAGTGTGTGTTCTTGATTGGCAAGACATTGAGTTAAGCCATACTAAGGTGAGAAATATGAGCCAGAAACAGAGACTGGCTCGCAAAAATAATCAAGAGTATGCCAAATTTAATTTAAAGATCACATATGTCTCCCCAATAAATAGATTAGTCCTGGTTGCAAAATTATAGCAGGCTTGAATTCCAGTCACATATTTTTTTCCCGGCGCCCTCTAAATCTATTTCTTACCTTTTCCCTCTTCGCCAAGTGTGGATGTACGAATTTCTTGAAAAGGAAACTAGATCCCTGGGTCATGGGCGAAAGCATCCACAGCACAAACACAATCTTGAGCTCGTAATAGAAGGGCAGCCTGGTAAGTACAGGAGTGCATGTATTTTATGCACATGTTCATATGGTCTTGATGTTCAGATTACATAACAAAAGCAACTACTGCATTGTGCATCAAACACATCAAGCATGCAAAATATCTTTTTAAAAAAATATTGCAAAAAATATTGCCATTTTCTTTCCACATTATTATATATATATAAAAAAAAAAAATAGAAGAAAAGCTCACAAAATTATTTGTTTCTCACCTTACATCCTCTATGTGGCTAACTTTTCTAAGCCGCAAATGACATGTATAGCAGAGGAATACAATTACTTTTACAATTTGTAACCGGGGAGCACGCTAAGTTCGGAAATAACTCAGAAAAATAATGCTCCAATAAAATGTTTATTACTCATCTTGAGAAGTATGACTTCTTATAAGATTTTCAATACACTTCAAATGGACACAGCAATCACCCATGGGCTGCAGAAAAATAGCAATCCCTTGTTCAAAGAGCCAATCGTATTTCGAAAAAATAATCATCCAATACATAGTATAAATACCTTTAGCTAAATGACTTACCATGAAAGAAAGACATCAGAGAAGGTCTCTACTGTGCAAAACAAAGCAAACACAATCCAGTACATCATCCATTTTACCTGTAATTAGCGAAACAAATTAAGTCTGAAAACTGCTATTCAATGCAGCACTAAGCCTAACCCTTTTTAAAATTTGCATTCCATTTACCCCTAACATTAAGATTAGTTTAACGTTACCGTCCATAGACCACCAGAGGTAAAAAGACAGGAACCGTTATTCTTCATTTCTCCGCCCTATTGCCGCAACCTTAATTACCTCCCGTGCTTCAAATACAAGAGCTTGTTGTCCCACCCGCGACACAGGGATTAAAAGGATTGATAACGTAAACCCTAATAATGAATTAGCATTTTGTTGACTCACCAACTTTGATGAGATTTGAGTGGATAACCCGCCTGACATTGCCTCTCAAAATCAAAGTCACGAGCAAAGTGGCCGAATAATGACACAGGCAAAAAGAAAATCGGCATGCATTTCAAAACTTACACCGTCTGCCTGCGTGCGAGACTCAGTAAAGGCTAAATAAACAATCTTCCCAACCTGCAGTTCATTGACGGCAATCATGACACGAACTAAGAACTTTGACCTCTTTCCGTTTACATAATCATCTCTCTCTCTCTCTCTCCTTTTTTTTTTTTTGGCCATGCTTCATGAGCTTAATAAAGGGGTGCCGTTAGAAATGAATGTGCTTAATGGTGGTTAATATGCGGGTGGTCCGGTGCCCGATTTAAATATCCTATTATAGGCTATATCGCCGACACCACATGCAAGTACTTGAGTGTAAATAATAAAGAAAAACAAAAAAAAAATAAAAAAATAAAACTATGCCTACACTGTAAGTCAATTTATCTCGACACAAGTGAACATGTTCACTATCCAAGAGATGGTTTTGGATCTAGATCTATACTAGTAAACACTCCCTCTTATAAATCTCTTTGTGATTTGCCACTCCTATGTCTACATGATTGGTTGGATTGTTCCATACTGCGTGTTCTGGGTATTGAGCTTATATTATTATTACATTATCTTAATTTGCCATTGAGTGAAGAATTATTTTCTAGTACACATAAATTTTGGAGCGACAAATAGGAAAACGTAAAAAAAAAATTGGGAAAAAACAAATTTGCTGAAAAAGTTGTGGGCCAATAAATTTTCACATAAAATTTCACTAATGACCAGGAGGCTGCTTTTGAGAATAGGCGTAACAACACGTCTAATATTCAAGAAAACACTGTTAAAAGTGGATTTCGTGAATGAGAAAAGTAGAGAAAGGCTTACTCATAAAAACTTCATAGCTTTAACAAGAACTCATCAAATCAATGGCTCAAGGTTGGTATATGTAGTTAAAAAATGAAAACAAAAGTAGAATAGAGCATCGAATTTTTCTTTCTCGCCCAGCGCCAAAATAATTTCATGTCTTGATCATTAATAGCAGCAGCAGCATTAATAGTAGTACTAATAGTAGCAGTAGTAGTGGTGAAGGTGATAGCAGCAGTAGTTGGTGGTGGTGGTGGTGGTGGTGGTGGTGGTAGTAGTAGTAGTAGTAGTAGTAGTAGTAGTAGTAGTAGTAGTAGTAGTAGTAGTAGTAGTAGTAGTAGCGCCATTATGGTACCAAGGTAATTTTTCTGCACCTTCTCGGTCTTCAGTAATATTTGCCAAATTCGATATGACTTGATCACTTTCAGCAAGTTATGAGTGAGTTTTGCATGCCTTTACATTGGTGTAGTTTTGATGTAGTACAACAAAGGATAATCGGACACTGTTTTCTACCTTCTTTACTTTTCAGCCTGTCCAAAGCTCACTCAGTTCTGTGTCTTTTCTGTGTGCCTCTCTCCCTCCTTGCAACCTGTTCTTTTTTTATCTTTGTAAATCTCGTCCGTTTTGTTTTGTGCCTATACCATGTAAATCTATAGTAACCCAAAACGCTGTATTTCGTGTTAAGTAATGCGATTCTTAAAACGCTTTCGATGGTTAGCTTTTGAAAAAAAAATGGAACAGCTTAATGGGCAAAGTCGGAAACAAACGATAATTGAAGAGAAATTAGACTGTTAGCCCCAAGAAGGACAATGTTATTGATGCCTTCGCCGAAAAGTGGCAGCTCAGAAGTAAGGCCTGCTGAGGAAAACTAATGAAACACTCGACTAATAACATGATAATTATGATCCTTAAACTATCGGACTGGCTGCTTCGCCTGCATCAGATAGGTCGAGGAAGCAGAATGATAAAGTTTAACCTCTACTAAACCAAGACTGCCTGGCTTAAACCCAAAACGGGAAAAAAAAAAAAAAAAAAAAGGTTGGCCTATCACCTGGTTATCTTGCAAAAAAAAATTTGTAGAGTAATGAAAAGAAATTAAACTGAAAATATCAAACCCTAGTAATGAAGTAGCAACACCTCTAGCTGAATAGAACCACAACGCAATCAATACTGTTATGAAGAAAATATAATGTTGAAATGATTCAATCGACCAATCATTGGAAGAGGTCCGGAGTTTATTCTAAATCTAATTTTACACACAATTCTAAATATCAGTTGATTTCTAGAACACGCAAGCAACAGTAAAACGGGAAATAAATAAGATATGTGAAAAAATCATAACAAAACAATACAGATTTCACGTACATAGGACGGAAAAAGTGAAAGCACTTTTGAGACGACCCCTTTCCCTCTGACGTTAAATCCAAAAAATCGACCTTGTCCCGTGAACCACAATGGCCGCCATGATACAAGTGTGGCTACTACACACGCTACACACCAGAGCTAAGTAAATGTAACAAGTAATCGCTACTGCTTGTGGTTATCTTTCTAGGACAGTTGAAGCAATATATTTATCTGCGCTGATAGTAATAGTGCACTTGCTTCAGTTTGTGAAGACACCAATAAATTCAGATGTGAGTCCCACGGACAAACACATTGTTTCTCGCAAAAGCTGTCGGCGTGATCATAGTTTTGAACTTCCTTATCGAGGAACCTACATAATTATTTGATGCCATTGTGCGCCCCTTCACCTGACAATAAACGCATTTCAAACCCCAATCCCTCTCCACTCGCCCGAATTTAGTTTCACTTTTAGCGGCATAGAAGAATATAAAAGGATATAGAAGAAATAACGTACCGTTGAAGCACTTAAATTTATTCATACCTGCATCATATTTAGCCATAACTATGTTCTGAGATTTCTTTCGCGTTGAATTACTATCGTTAAACCCAAGGTTAGGACGTAATTAACTTACCCGTCTTTGATGAGGTCATTAAAAAAAGGTGAGACATTTCATAGATTAAGTTAAATCAACAGAACTGTCCCAACATAAGGGTCAACTAACCCATATCTCTCCCCCTGTAGTCTACTCCTCATTCTGGTATTAAATAAAAGTATAAATCTTGAAAAATTTACGGTGCATAAATGTATTTCAGTTAGCCATTACAATTGCTTGCTTGAATAATTCAATGCCTTTAAAGCAATAGTTACCTGGATTGGAACCACAAAGTGCCCCCCCTTTTCATCGCAAAAAAAGCATACATTTACACACACCAGCCCTAAGAAGTACGAAACGCCAGGGGCTGTCTCTAACTACCCTGAGTCATAATTCCTTGGCGAACCATAGAGACTATGGTTATTACCAAGGCTTGACGTGACACGAAAAAAAGCACTTGTGCGCAGACTATCGCTTCATTGACCGAAGAAAGGCGCGTTTTCCTGGCGCCTGGAAAGTTTACCTATAGTGTTTGTGGCTTCCTGGTTGAAGAGGTTTTGACAAAAAGAATCTCGACGGGTACTTGATTATGAAAAAAAAATTAAAAAGAAAAAAAAAAAAGCGACTTACCAATGTAATGACGTCGGAAACAATTAGTTGGGCCAGAGCCGAGAGATTATTTTGTCGACACAGAAGATTAGATATAAAGAGAATCATGTATCCTGATTACACTCCAGACATTTTGAGCTAAAATGTGACATATTTGAGGCTGATGACAAAGTTATCATGCCACATGTATTAATGTATGCTTTAAAAATTGGCGTGGAGTTTTATGTTTGCTCAAATTCCCAGGAATTCTATACACAAGTTCTGTATGTAACACAAATGTTGAAAGCAAAGATGTTGTCTTTTTTTTTTAACCATAACAATTTTACTATCGCACTGGCATAGATGAAATAAATTTACAGACGAACAGCTTCTCATCACCCAAACAAAAAAACAACAACAAAACAAAACAAAACAACGAACAAACAAGACTTGGGCTTGTGTATGCCTGTCTGGAACGGAACTGATTTTCGAATAACAAAATTGCAAGCAGTTAATCTAGACAAAAAGACAATATACGAACGACATATATTGTAGACACACACACGCACATTGACCCATATAAATAGACATTAAATCAATGTTTGCACATGCACGTATCGAGAAGAAATAACCACATGCAGAAACACATGCATATACAAAACAAGAATTTATTTTCAGTAAACTCTTGACCACAAATGTACAATAATTAGATATTGGCGCCACCAAACCTTTAAGTCGACAAATCTGAACTGGCTTCCATTCCGTATTCATCACAGCTTTTGTTTTGTCTTTTTATCGTATCCTTTCACATATTTCCAAAGGAGGACAACTTATATGACTTTCAATCATTTAGGCTAATTACAGTCACCAAAATAATGTCAAACATCCTTATAATAAAAAACAATTTTAACAGTAGTTATACTAATATCCAACCAGTTTTAAGATAGTAAAGTGAGAGAGAGAGAGAGAGAGAGAGAGAGAGAGAGAGAGAGAGAGAGAGAGAGAGAGAGAGAGAGAGAGAGAGAGAGAGAGAGAGAGAGAGAGGGAAGGGAAGGGAACGGGGCGTTGGTTTAAGAAGCTCAAAAAAATATATATAGGCCAAGAAAGACAGGGATCTGTGATATTATCTTTCAAAGAATTTCGAATCCCGTGTCATTTTCAGCCCGTAACAGATAAACAAAAAACAACAACAAAGGTCATTTACTCACATATTCCTTGACATTCTTGGTCCGCACCGCTTTGTATGAAGCATAAGCCGGGTAGAGAGTGCCAAACACAAGTCTGAAACCAAGGTATACATAAGGGACTATCAGAGCCTCTATTTGGAGAAACATATCACGACACACGATGATGCTCATAATGCTATATGTTTGCCGAATAGAAACTTGCTAAAATCAGGCATTATAAAGACCTTGTCAGATATTTCTCGAAATTAACCTGGGTGAAAATAAAGTTATAAATGCTGTTTATATATATCAAGAAAAGGTTGAAAGTTGGAAAACGACATAGAAAACCAGACACTAAATTACACAGCTGCTCAGAAAAATCCACGCGTTAATTCACTAGTAGAATCTATAATTCAATTTATATTCATTACACTCAAAATCCAAGAACGTGAAATGCTTCGGAGATGCAAACACACCACAATAAAACATGGACCACGCTATAGAATACCCATTACACAAAAGTCGTAATCACAGGCAAGGGAATCATAGAGTTCTAGTACAAGAAGAAACTCGAATCGGAAAATCTTGGGCAGCGAGCCATCCCCCCTCCAAAGATCAATTAAAAAGAAACTATATTTACAGTGACAATAATAAAAAAAACCTACAAATGTAGCACTCGAACCACAGTCATGCTGTGTTAAATCTACTTCAGTCGCACCACTGTAAACACACTAATACTTATTAATTCTTTCACACGAGTACTCAGCAGTGCTTATAATATACTGAAGTTCTAAGGGAGGTGCTCTTAACTTCACCGTCCAATACCATAAAGCATCATAATTATGTGATCAAGAACTTCCAACGTGAGTCAAATTTTACACCTGTCTCTAAAAGACGCTGAGAAGAGAACTATACAATATATATATAATATAAATTTATGGCTCAGAAGGATCGAAAATCAAATTTTAAAAAGTGTAACTGTGAGCTTCTATGATAAGAAATTTTGTTGAGGAAAAAAAAAAAAGGCCATCTATAATCTTGACTTTATAAATAATACATTTAACTCTCTTGCCACAAGAGCAAGATCTTAGTTTCAACACCACTCTATCCTTCGAACAAAAACAAGCATAACTCGATCTTTCAGTGCGCACAGTGAGTCTCCTAACGAGACTCAGTAATCTACATGTTAATGTAAAAAGAAAGCGTCAGTCGAACGAATCCCAGGTAAGAGATTTAAGCACATCTATGGTCTTACTTCTTATTGACTCACACTCTACTTTGTTGGCTCACGATTCATAGGACATGATAAACAACCAACACCACCAAAAATTCTTTAAAAAAAAAAACCCAACATATTTTAAGTGAAACTTGGCACTGTAGTAAAAACCAAAGTTCAGATAAAAACGGGAATCAGCACTGAGAAAGGAAGGCCAGCTAGATCTATATTATGGATTCACAGCGAGGTGTTTCCACAAGCTTCAGTCTTTGCTGAGACGAGGCATAAATATAACACTGTGGCTTACCGTGAACATAAGGATGAGTCGAGCCAACTTGCACCAGGTGAGTCCACAAGCTTGCCTGCGTATCCTTACTAACGAAAGATATTTTTTTTTCATGCCGCTGTGAACCCCAAAACAGTTTTGGTTTGCCAGAGTGGCACAAAGCGGCGAGCAGACTATAGGCCAGACAATGACCGTTTAAAAATGTAACTAGAATGTAGCGATTTTACTTTTTGCTTTTTTTTTTTCGTAAAGAAAATCTCTTTCTCTCTCTCTCTGAGAAAGAAAGCGAAAGAGAGAGAGGGGAATAGGGGGTAAATGCAGAGCTTCAATATTCATTAATGAGCATTAATTTTTTTGCAGCTCGAGCGTACAGTCTAAAATCATGGAGCTCATCTCGAATGGAACATAACTGACCTAGAGTTGCTTTAACTTTGCTCCCGAGATAACAAGAACTCAGTTCACTTCCAAGAAAGCGCTAATAGTAATACCGTATACCCGCGAATGGACCTGACTCAACCACCAGTGTTATCCATGGATCCAAATATAATCTAGATCTGCGTTGCGGCGCTAGATACCATAATGTTGCGATTGAATTCTGGCATAGGCTACTAGGTGGTGGGTAAGAGCCAAAATTCTTATGAGTAATTTATTCTTTTATTATAGTTGCTCATCTTTAACGCGTTGCCTTCAGTCCAAGAGCGTGTATAAAGCTTGCTATGAACACAATCGACAAGAGTCCAAGTGCAATGGTCGATCAAAAATGTTCAAATATTTAACCTAAAATTTTGTAAAATTTATTTAATTGTGGAAATATTCTGGAGCTATCGATTAAGAAAGGTTTTTAAGACAAGATGAGAGTAAGGACAAAAGAGATGCAACATTTGGTGTGTTAAAACAAAGTGAATAAAACAATCACGCATCGCATAACTCATTTCCTGGAGTTCTTGATGTTGAAACAAAGCGAAAAGAGGCTTAGCATTAACCCAGAAAAGATGGATTTTGTGGGTCAAGTACAAAAGAAAGAAAGTAGTCCCAACCCATTTCTGATTCGCCTACCAAGCTGAAGTGAAAAGAGGCGGCTGAGACCAATCGATGCTGAGACAGGCGGTAATGGTAGCTATCTAAAAGCAAAGCTGTTGCGTCAAAATCCCTTTTCTAGAGCTGAACTGCCACCCTACCCTTTCTCCTTCCTCCAATGTCATTGATCCGCGCAAGCTATACTTCACTCTAATGGCCTATGTGTATTCCCGCCCCCCCCCCCCCCCCATTTCTTCCAGGTCACGTCTCTACACACTGTTGGCACAGGACACCTCCCCACTGATAAACAGAGGCTGTGCGCCAGTGCCGCCAGCAGCTGCTATTATACTATTAATAATACCATTACTAGTACCTAAAAGCTACCCAGTTTCTATCGATTTCAATCACGCTTCAGAACCAAGAAAAGTATTTACAGTGCCCAATTTAAAGGATTTAAAGAAAATACTCCGCCATTTGAGCGAGATTTACTGAGCTGCCAACCCCCTGAGGATCCAGTATAAGTAACTGAGACCCAATTAGTCAATATCAGTATTTTTTTATATGCACTAATATGGTACTATCAAGATGGGGTGATGTTTTAAAGATGCCAAGCCAACAATAACATTACGCAATGTTTATCAAAGCTTATCAAACGTGTCAAACTTAGGGTTCTTATAATTATACGTCAATAAGCAACAATTTCTTGCTCCATAACTTTAAAAAAAAATAAGCTTCTTCTATGACTCTATTTGAACTGTAAAATATGCCATAATAAAAATAAAAATAAAAACATGTGTAACAGAAATGTTCAAACCAGATGACATAATGAAAGTTTAATGAGACTATTTCAATGATGAAATTTGGTTCTAGTTTTTCAATGCTCATAGTTTTCATTCAGCACTGGAATATAAATTTGAATGCTAAAACACTGATAAGCAGGTTTGGATATATAAGCGATCCTAAAACCATCAGCGAGAAATAATTTTTGTTAGAATGACTTAAATTTAGTCTTGGGACAAAGAACGACACTGTAGCAAATGTGCCAGGGACTACATTAAAACGTTTGTATACAGTTTATATCTTTAGCTTGTAACATAAATGTACACCCAGAAAAGAGAAACATGAGAAGGGGAAAACATACAGACCTTACTCGAATGTAAGAAAGAAAATAACTGAACAGATAATTATCACATAAAATGATAAATATTATTAATAAAAAAAGGAAATGTTGACTTAGAAACAAGAGTAAGATATTGTTGGAACTCGCTTGAATTTCAGATAATCGGGCAATGGTTTTAAAAAGAAAGTCCGCAAAAGATCAAAGTCTTATAAAAGCCAAGAGCACAAATATTATTCAAAAGCCAAAAAATGAAGGAAACTGATTATTAAACTAAGGAAAGATTGTTCAAAATGTCTGATTTCAATAGAGAGAAATATAACCTGCAGGTATTTATGCAACAGAATCATACAGCAAAAGATTAAAGACCATCACAATAATAATAAAAAAAACAACAAAAAACAAAAACAAAACTACTTAAAATACTTTTATGGACTCAATATAAACTACTCTGCATTTTTTAAGCTTGTGACAAAAGCAACTTTAGATTTGTCCACCACTAAACTTAGGAATGAGGCCTTGTGTGTTCTATGCACATTTTTCACAACATAGCAAACAAACAAAAACTTGCTGCACTGCAAATATCAGGTTCAATAACTCAACCTGCTGTCATCTTTACCTAGAGACACTAGCAAACATTAGATGACAATAAAAAGTGAAAGGTAAAGGGGATCTTCATATTTAAAAAAAAACAAAACAAAAGCATGGAAACCCTTTGTAAATCAACAATGACTTGAAATTGGAGAAAAAATCAATGGGCAGCTTTATGAAATATAAACATAGTGATACGACTCAAAACTAATAAGTCTTTTTGTGATTGGTGCTCGTACAGAAAAAAGCATGAGATCAATTCATGAGAGTGAAAAATCCCACTTATAGATGGTACTCAACAAAAGTACCTCCACATCAACCAATTCCTGATTGTAAAAATATTTTCACCATCAACAATTAACTTGCTCGGTGCCAAACATTTTGTCTTTTAATAAGCCTTCACTTCCAAAGCTCCTCAATCAAGATAATTCCAACTAGCTCATGAAATGGAAACAGTTCAAAATATCTTCAAGGTAATCAATTCAGATTTTGTTTACATGCCTTTTAAAATATTTACAGTCCTCACAAATTGCAAAAGCTTGAAAAGCAGAAGAAATGATGTTGTACACATATACTGATGATAAGCACTTTGAAAACGCACAGAATGCTTGGGCCTCAAACGTTGGTCAATGAACAATAATCCTTAATTTTGTCTACCCAATGATCTGTAACATTTATAAACATCAATGATGTTTAAGGCTTGAGGGAGGGCATGTAATTCTCACTGATACATGTGTGATGTATTTTTTGCCAAAGGGTAACAAGACTTGATTACTTGGTTCATGAATTTGTTCAACAGACCTTAGCAAAAAATAAAAAAAAGGGTATAAATGGTATATTAAGCGAGGGCTTCAATAATCTGATAAGTTCATGGTGTCAAACAAACTCTAGAATGAGTTTTGCCCTCAGTGGCTGATCTACTTCACAGTCAACTTATTTAACCAAAAAAAAAAAATTGTAATCTCAAAAGTTTATGTAAAAGGACATATTTTTAGGCCTGGATTGTGAAAGTAAACTATGTATCTAATTTCTACAACGACAGATTTCATTGGTCTTAATTAAGCAAAAAAAATACTGAAATCTGGCAGTACGGTACTAAGCTGAATGGTATGTCCTTCAATAAACTAGGAGTTGACAATAGTGACATTGATAACAGAATTTAACCTCTAAGCTATAGACATATTATAGACTGCCCAAAAAACTTTTGAAATACACCACCACCTGCATGAATTATATGTGAGTTTTTCACCCCTGAATTTTTTCCTCAGTTAGATGATCATAACATTATCATCATAAGAGGCTTGGATGTTGCTCTTACAGACTTACACACCTATACTTGTGGCAATTTATAGCCTTCTAAGAAGAGAGACCAAGGCAGTTTTCAGGTTATAGGACCTGGATATATCATTGACCAGCATTATCAAACTTTTATCAAGGAAGAAGATAAGTTTTGGGGCATCTATTAGGAAAAATATGGGCTCAGCTTTTTTTAGGGAAAAAGTTTTGAAATTATTTGGGATATAATCGTAAGTGGACACTCACATTTGACCAAAATCTGACACCTATCTGGCTATCAGGGGCTTGGCTTACGTTGGAAAGCACTCTATTGGGTTGAAAGAGTGGTTGTGAGATAAACGGAGTGGGTGGAATGGCTTCTTTTGCTCAGGCACTAAAATTTACAAAATGAAGACGGAAAGCCACAAAAGTTGACATGCCAGTATGTGCAATTGTGAAAGGCAAAAGTAGAAGGAGAATCAAACAAAAAATAATCTCCCATAATAATTTAATCTCAGAGAGAGATTTATAAAGTCAACACCTATTTTTCTTGTTAGGTTGTAGGTGAGAATGAGATAACAACAACAACTAAAAAAAAAAAAGGTTGAGCTAGTTTTCAATTAAAGAATAGTATACGAGAGGAGAGGGAGAAAAAAATAGTATAAAAAGATCAACAACAAATCAGCTTGAGAACTACAAAGAGGACCAAAGACGTGAAAGTATTAGGACAGATGGATCAGAGGCGATAGGTGCACCTATCGCCTCACATCCACACCTACATAAAATAGATGGTTCAGGACCATGCTGGCTTGAAATAGACTAAGAAGTTGAATCCGAAGTACAATCAAGAAAATACACATAAACAAACTAGCCTCTACCTGATCTTGAGATGTATGTTTAACTGAAAGAAATAATTTTTATATATAGATTATAATAAAGAACGCAGTCAAACAATGATAGAGACTGGGACAGACTCAGAGAGAGAGAGAGAGAGAGAGAGAGAGAGAGAGAGAGAGAGAGAGAGAGAGAGAGAGAGAGAGAGAGAGAGAGAGAGAGAGAGAGAGAGAGAGAGAGAGAGAGAGAGAGAGAGAGAGAGAGAGAGAGAGAGAGAGAGAGAGAGAGAGAGAGAGAGAGAGGGGTGCATGGCTTCCTTTCACAAGACTGAGATGGCAAAATGAAGGCTCCTGTCCCAATTTCCTCTTTTCGGAGTTTCTCTCTATTGAATAATGAAGCTATGCGATAAATGAGGACCATTACTAATTGCGCATTTCTAGACCATCTTGGAACGTCAAATTTAGCATAAAGTTGTAAATTCCCCTAAAGATTGGAGTGGTAATATAATTTTTTAACAAAATGGTGTTTTTCGAAAATTAAAGGCAAAAATGTTATTACCAGTTTCTTAAAAGAAAAAGGTGAAAGTGCAAACTTCTTCCTGTACGCACAGCTAGGCAGAGATTGCAGAGATGGCAGGAATAGAAATGGGAGTACTGTAGGCATACAATATAGGCGGCAGCAGATGTAAAACCGTTTTAAGTAGATCTAGATCTACGTGTTAAAGTCTCAGATCTAATATTAGTAATAAAGAATCAAAAAAGTTGCTAAAACAAAGGTTCTAAATTTAGGGTCTACATATTTACAGCAGCTAGACTCAGATAAATAGGTTAAGATCTACATCTCGATAGATCTAGATTTTAGTTTTGAGCTTAGAATAATAATTATGTTTAATCCAAATCTAATTAGGCCTACAGATTTTTGTTTTAAACATTCATTATCATTTATGCTTATTATCGAATGTTTTTTTTCATTTTTCCCCGAAAGCACAAAATATGTAGATACGTTGGTTTGCCTTTGAGGGGCAGTAGTGCCATCCATCACCAGTATCTCATTCAGGGCCAAAAAATTACCAGTGGGGCAGTGTCTCTAGCCAACAAGCTTTAGTTATCAAACTTGTATAAATTTGTAAGAAGATAAAATGAGATTGGTATGATCTGAAGAGTAGTTATAGTCTCAAATAAGACAAATTGACAAGAAGTTTCGCCAAATCTTTCTTTGAAACATTGAAAATGAAAATTGAAATGTTGACCCCAAAATTTGGAGATGATTCAACAGCGACGAATGATGTCGAATCTAGATCTTTAATCACTAAAAGAGTAGATTCTAGACAAGCCTCTAGAATCTAGGGTGAATTTGCAGATATATCGGCCCGCCTGACTTTAGCCAAAGTTTAGGTCTCACAATTGAATGTTTCCTGGCCAAATCGATACTTGTAGTTTAATGAAATTTTAGAGCAACACAAAAATGCTTATCCCTTGAAAAGTATTTATTTACGACGAATAAGACCTTTATATTCGTGTTCAACATATCAAATTCATTAAGAACGATACAATTTTAAAGCTTAGAGTGAATCGGGCCGATAACTACAATAATTCTCAGTCTAGATGATTCATATTCTAGCCTAGACCTATAGACTATCCAGATCTAGACTCTAGCTCTAGTATGACACTAGATTTATCTAGCCATATATCTACTTACATGACAAGCCTTGATATAATTGCGGACACCATGCCTTTAAGGGAATCGTTTAAACTTTTCTTTTTATTTCTGTAAGAATCTGTGGTTCATTTACTCCAAATTTTGTCTGTCCATTAGGCATTGAAATTCATCACAGAAAGGCAGCCATGTTGTGTCGTCATTGTTCATGTGACCAAAACAATTCAAAAACATTCTGCTGAAAGCTAGGCTTAAGACCTGTGCTTAAGTCTAAGTTCTACTCGCTATCTTACATCTAGGTCAAATGAGAATCGACCTAGTCTTTGTGGACCGTTTAGCCTGTCGAGCACTCGGTGTTAGGTCCAACCCTAAACTACTTTGATTGGGTTCCCTCAACTCTAAAGAAAACAACTCATTCTACTTCAGCTTAGTTCAAGCTTTAGAATTATAGTAGATCTTTATTGTTTTTAGTCTAGATCTAGACTAGATCTAGACTAGATTATGCCCGGAAACTTTTTTACAACGATCTTTATTTAAAAAAAAAAACCCTCTTACAACCAAATATAATTTCCACGAAAAAAGATAATATTGACATCGAATTTTCAAACAAATTGCATTAATTTGCTTTGAATACTTCAGATTAGGGATACAATCTAGAAAAGGTCCATGCGGGTAGTTTTATGTTTCGGAATTTGTAGTCTTTTTTGCACGTCTGCTGTGGCATATCTAAAGGTGCCGAAAAAGGAGAGAGAAAATTTTCATAATGGCAAGATGTTTCATAGTTTCAAATGAAATGTAAAAACAAGTTTTAAAAAAAAAAAGGCATATCAGAAAGCCTAACAAATCACCACAACGACAAAACCGAATAGGCGCGCTCCTAGTACTAAATATATTTGGCGGAAGGACACAATTATTTGACCTTTTGACCTACCAGATGTTAGTGTATTCATCCACAACGTAATCGGGAGTAGTGACATTCTTCAGGGTGGTGTGTTGGTTCCTCTTGGAAATTTTCACAATTATAAGTGACATATTGGACTATAATGTAAGAAATGTCTATCAAAACTCGAGAAGAAATTGTTGGGAAACGGTTCACATCAGTGAAAAGTGACAATAAGCTTAAAATATCTAAAGTTTCAGAATGGGAATGGCGGTCTGGTTTTGTTCGTGCTGTTTCTACTCGAGATACTAACAGCGCGGATTTCACTGTAAGTGTTTTGTTGGCCTTATTTTCAAATTATGCTTCACGAATCCCAGATTCCTAGCTCAAAATCTAGATCTAGATCTAAGTTTATCCACATAGATTTATATATCTATGTGTTAGAATATTAAACCTTGAATCAAGATTTTTATCGTGTGTTCTCATCAAGTTGATGCTAATCTAGATCTAGATCTAATCTAGAGTTCTAGATCTAGATCTAGATCTAGATCTCTAGATAAGATGTATCTAGTTTAGATATTTTAGATCTAGAGTCTAGCCTTCCCCAAGACTCTTTCAAGAAAAGATGCTGATCTAGACATCTAATCTAGATTAGATCTAGATCTAGCTAGGTATCATTTTAAATTTTGAGGGCAAGTGAGGTTCTGCATCTCTGCAGATGAAACATCAAGATGGAACCGTAACTGAAGCAGACAGAAAAACAAAAAGTCCAATCTAAGTAATCAAATTATCTGCACTGTATAGATCTAAGTCTAGATTTAGATCAATGAAGTAAAAAAAAAAGGAAAAGAAAATGGATTGAGGGATTCAAACATAAGTAACATTAATAATTAAAGGAAATCCATCTCAATTCTCGAATTCATGTTACAGTAAGGAATATCCCAAATGAAAATTAAAAGAAAAATCTATTAGTTTAAGTTTCTAAAGTCATATTTCTATACCTTTCCATCAAACATACAATGTGTGTAAAATGTTGAAAACTGAACATTTTTAGAAACGACACAAATTCACGGACGTCTGGTTAGCCAAGATCTAGAATCTACGGACCGAATCTACTAGTCAAAATATTATATTGCACCCCTATGGCCTACTGATACAAATGTCTTATAAGGTACCGTGTAGTGTCATTTTTCAGCAATTCTGAACAACGCAGGCTCCTTTTTGTCTTCCATGCCTTGCTGCTCTCTCATTTAATATTTGTTGTTTTCAAAAGTCAATAGAAAGTGACAGACATTGAAAATAATGTTTGATACATTCAATTAAAGAAATAAATCTTGTATCCATTAGTTTCAAGTTGCTTTTAAATTTAGCCTATATTCTAACTGCTCTTATTTGGAACCGTGCTTTTGGTATTATGGTAAAGTTACATCTAGATTTAGACGCTAATAGTGCATCAAGAGGCTATCACTATATTGTAAATTTGTACTATTTCACTATTAGCATCACTATATCAGCGATCAGCCAAAGATATGGTTATGATTCATGTTAAAATAGAAATAGAAAACAAAACACTATGAGTAGAAACATAGTTTCAGGCTATGGATAAGCCATCTAAAGACTTGTACATCATTACACCTTAAAATGTAAAAAGTATTGTCTGTAGAGAAAAACAAAAGTTTGATTTTTCTTGAGTCTAGACAGTGAGGGTTGAAGGCGATGACAAATGTCAGTCCATTGATTATACGAGTCCAGACATTTGTTTGAAAGCAATTCTAATTACACAAGTAGCTTCTTGTATTTTATCAAATATACCCATGGAAAAGCTTGAATTGATTAAATTAATCATTTGGCAAGCAAGGCAAAAAGTATATTGTTCATTTTTTATGTTTATTTTTTCAATAAAAATACTTCTCAAAAGTGCTAGATAAAGCAAACACACGTATACATTTAAAATTATCTTGTTTAGTGCTTCTTTTTAAATCCTGGCTTTACTCAAGAGGTGGCAAATTTCCATATGTTAGAAAATTCAATTTTGCATCGTCTGCCTAAGATGTGTTGCAATTCAATGCTGTTCAAACCGTTCATACTTACGGATAAAATTGTAGGTTTTCTTCAAGTTTTCACCCAGTTACTTAAGTAGCTGGTTTTTCTCACTGTGGTCTGATTCAGTTTTAATATTTTCGTTACTTAAGCTCGAATTGCTTTTTATTTGTGTTTTACAAACGTCTGTTTAAAACCTTTTTTTTTTTTTTTGTACTCTATATCCTTTGCAAGCATGTGAAATTATGTTTAATGTGTATCAATTTTTTATAATATTATAAATATTGTGAAAAAAAAATAATTGAAGTCCAAAAAGTCTAAATTTACCCATGGATGCCAGTCAGTTGTATAAAAACTTGATAAGTGGGATCTATCTGCAACAGGACTAAGTTCAAATTATTTTTTATAGAAAGTTTGTGTTGTTTTTATAGAATGCCTTGCCTTACGTCTATCTTTGCTGGATGTTTTGGGCCTATTAGATGCCTATTGAGGCCGTACTGGTGCAAATCGATGCATCTTGCGCCACATGCAAGAATTAAGTGATCCCGCCTCAGATTCTAGAGTGTGACTCTTCTGTGCTCTCAAAAATATGAACGGAAGGATGCATACACCATAAATTTGCATCTAAGGATTTTTTTTTTAAATTTCTATGCCTGATGGTATGAGAGATATTTATATAATTTTTTTAAGCACTTTCCGCAATCCATTTAAAACTTTTGTAAGGCAAGAGTGTCCTTATATTTAAATTTCGCCAACTCATTTATCATGGTGTAAAGACATTTATCTTGATTTGATTTGAATAGTTTGATTAGTATTTTAAATTAAGTTATTTTGTCCATATTGGTTTTAAAGTCTTATTAGGACTGTATCGATCGTCCTGCTTTGTATTACATGTACTGTGTGGAGTTTTCAGAGTTCATTGGCTAAAAGTTAAAGTTTCTGGGGCAAAATTTAGATTGGTGGTCTGCTGAGTTGGCACCTGTTTTATAAAAGAAAATGGCAAATTAGATATCAGTGGGTTCTTTAAATGAGACTTGGATATGTATTATCGGTACTTTTTGCATCATGGTCTTCTTGTGCGATCTTTAAAATCCGTAATGGCCGTTTCTCAGCTGTCATGAGGTTTATTTGCCTTTTCCCATTTTCAACAGAGGTTCCTCTGGCCGTGACGCCACTTGCTTTTTTTTTTTTAAGGCTTCATTGAAGCATCGGTCGGTCTTTATCTATATCACCGTTCACATTTTAGTGCTCTGACTTGGACGCCTCGGATGTTCGCCGATAATCTCCCCCCCCCCCCCCCCCCGTTGTATTCTCTCTAGAACAACGAATTAGTCACAACTTACTTTCTTATTTCAACACCTGAGTATACGATTTGGAAAAGTTTTAAGCTTATGCACATGAAAAGGGACAGAAAACGTTAATTTATTCTGTGTTACTAGATCTATAGCTGCGCCCGATAATGCACTTCGTTAATTTTGATGATTTTGAGATGGAATTAATGAAATTACGGATGAAGGCTAAGGAGTGGAGCTCTTACTGTTCATATTTAATAAATTAAGCCACTTTTTTCCTTGAAAACGATAGTTGCTTGGGCAGTCTCAGATTGTAAGGTATTATAGCGAGGTATTTGCGCTTTCTTATTCTGAAAGTCTTTCAGTGAAAGTTGCTTTGCATCCTTGACGCAGACTCTTGAAATTTGCTCTGTCATATAACAATAGTTGGCTTACTTTTTATGGTGTATTGATGGGAATTGTATCCTTTTCCGTTATTACTGTAAACACTGTAAAATTCCCTGCCATCGTTTAGAATCCACAAATCCCTGTATAACTTTCCAATTAGTAGATCTGGATTTTGGTCTACCGTTCGTGAAATTACAGATATTGTTCTGGGCACTTTAATAAAGGACAATTTACATGTAGTACCAAAAAAATGGTTTCATGCGTGGTAGCTTTTTTTTTTTTTTTGCAATACATGTACTTTAGTCGCCACAACGAGCATCTGCCTAAACATTCCAAATCTGTTATATTAAAGGACCGTATTGGATTGTGATAGCGAAAGTAAAAGAAGTGCATACGTTTTGTTATTATTTTAATTATTAACCTCAGGTTCCTGGATTGATATTCATTTTATTTTCATGTGTGCGAAAGAAATTCCTAAGTTAAAAACAATAATTGGGAGCCTAACCTATTACCAATTTAATAACCAACGTGTTATAGCTGGTGTCAATTTAATGCCATACTCGAAACTGAAGCCACAAATTGACCTCAACATTTAGTGAATCGAGGGTTATCATCATTTTTGTTCAGAAAGTGAATATGTCATTAACTTCAAGATGTAGAAGTGTCTATCGTATGTCGTCTACAGTCGTAATATCGATGTTCAAGACCAATATTTAGCTAGGTCTAGATCTAGAGAATAGATTAAAATGTAGATATAAATTATGTATTTGTTTGTAGATTTTGGAGAAATTTATAAATAATTTGTTTGAAGCAGTTAGGCATTTGATTACATTTTGGGATAAGATATCTAGACAGTTAAACCCTCCAGTAAAGGCCGAACTTATAATCTCGTTTTTTAAGTAACAACAGAGTTTGGTGGGATTCATCCGCGACCATATTGACTTAATCAATGATCGAACTGGATATCTCTTCAGAGCCATTCGAGTGCTTTACCCCTGGGCTGCCTGGCGTCCTTTATTGCCATGATTCCCCCCCGCCCGATTTTCCCATTGTTAAAACAAATTATTCAGGCATAGATTTCGCTATTCCGTGAAACCGGATGGGATTAATCTTATCTATTCAGCCGCGACTATAGATGGCTTGATAGGGGCTTCATTGCCTTTGAATTAAAACAAAATATTTGCGCTGAAACGCCGACTAGGGCGAGCTTCAAACAATACACTAATTGACACTATAAGCAGCTGTGATCTCAGAATCATAGGCCATGTGTTAACTTCTAGTAATTCACTAATAATAGTATACGTTATTTTAGTATAACGGTTTTGTCTTGTTTCCACCTGTCTATGTGTCTTGTTTAATCAATATTCTACTACGGCCAACTTCATCAAATGAAAGGCATTCTTATTACCTACCCGAAAACCAGAGTATGCATCGAAAGGAGCAACAAGAGAGGAGAGAATGTTGTTGCCGAAGAAGTGGTTGGTATTTTAAAATATAGTTTTGTTTAGTTTGAATGAAGGCTATACATTTGTGCTACGCCATTTGTTTTAAAGGAACATAGCGAGGAATTGTATCATTTAACAATTTAATTAGATGTTTGCATATGTTTACCAAATTTAAAAAAATGTTTTTACTTCGAAGTGCTGCTAAGTTTTTTCTTTATCGTAGGTATGGGTGGTCTTTTTTTTATGCTCACTAGAAATGACTTATGTTCTATCTACTCTCTCTCTCTCTTGGGATGTGTGTGTTGATGGCATTATGTTACTCCTTCTCTTATAAAAATGGCAGGAAGAGGTCTCCCAAATGATTTTTAAAGACAGAAGGACATTAGTTTTATTTAGCAATATACTCAACAGAAACATTCAAATTATAAAGAGGCATAGTTTCAAACGAGAGCTTAGACAGGGGTACGAGCATCATGATACCTTACCTTTTTCTGATTAGCATATATTGCATTTCAGCAAAACTGTTACGTATTAATTTGTTCATAAAGATTCATTGAAATTCGTGACAAAAAAAGTTCAACACCACGAATAGTTATCTTTTTTAATATTGAAAAGAAAAAAAAAAGAGAAAAAAATAAACCAATGAACATACAAGCTTTACACATGTAGATATAGAAAAGAATAAACAGTTTTAATAGTTTAATAACTGTAGGCGGTTTCCATCTCGCGATATGTATTGCTTATCATCTTGGACTATCTAATAACTTCCAATTCAGCGCTCACGAATGTGACGAACAACAAAACCTAAACATTGATAGTGACCCAGTATTAAACATGCGCTGAAGTTTTGAATGGTTAATTGTAACATGATATCTCAAGGTTTACAGGGCAAGGTAAAGCGACCAGCTTGCTAAATTATTTTTTCAAGGGGCTTTTGATCTGCGATTGTTGTGTTTTAAAAATGTTTGGAAATCTGTCTCATTCTCTGTTGGCAACAAGAAGTTTCACCATGATGTCGGTAAAGAGCCGCACCTAGTTCTCAAAGTTAGATCTAGATTATGTATTTTGTGGCATCTCTTATCAATGAATCTAGGCGAAAAATGAGGGTCATCAAACTGAGCATTCCTGTTGACTAATCGGGCACTTCAAATTTGGAGTGGTCATATCATTTTACGCCGAAATCTTGTTTTAGGAAAACCAAAGGCAAAAATGGGATCATTGTTGTTTTTTTTTAAAGGCGAATATGTGAATTACTTCTTGTACGCGCCGCTGAGCAGAGATGTTAGGAATGAAACTACATTGTTAAAGGCGCCAATTCTCAAATCGCCTGGAGTAGATTTGCATGTAATAGACTAAGCTCTAAGTAAAGAATCTACAAAACAAAAAAAATGCTGTGACATAGGTTCTAGATCTAGGGCCTAGATAATTTCGAAAGCTAACCTCAAATAAAAAGGTTAATATATATATAGGTTTAAATTTTACTCTCATGCAAGGATTTTCAAAAGGGTTTGGGATCTAGGTTTGGATTCTGTGTTTAGAATTATAGAGATGTATGAAAAAAAATGTATATGTAAAGACAGATAGGTGTAGGCATATTTTTAGATCATGTAAGTGAAAGGATAGATGTCAAGACCATTTTATACAGACACACACCACAGGTACGGTAATTTGACACCAGAGTCCCGTTTTCAGCTCCAAATAGAAATTATCTTAAACAATTGAACTTATCGATGTAGGTCTTTGTAAAAAAAAATTCCCAGAATATTGGCATAATGTTTTTCCGTCGAAAGAGAATCAGATCTTGAGATCTTTTGTTGAATTTTACTGTGAAATGCGAATGCGGAAATTCTAATCCCTACCTCAAGATTATGTTCATCCTAATATAGAATCAAGCTAACATGTAGATCTAAAATATATCCATCTTCTTGACTGGTATCCACGATAATCCACATTGGGAATGGCATAAAACTGACCGTAAACATACTCATAACACATGTATCAGCAATCGCTATTTGAGGTTATGCATTTTCCCCCTAACTCTTGGGAGCTTTATTTGAGAACTGTTGTAATGTGAACAACTAGGTATGCACTTGTTTCATTTTACGACCCACCTTGCCTTGTATCATAAAATTTGGTCTTTACAGAGAGACTACTGGGATTTTATTTTGTGTTTACCATTGAGTGCGCCTCGAAGGTGTCACATACATATAACATACATGTAAATTTATACATAAATCACTGCTTTGGGAGCCTTTTAGCTATTGAGTTTGGTATTAATATAAGCTCAAGAACACCCCATTTTCCTTTGTTTAAACCTAGTTACAGCGTTTCAGACAAAACTTCTACATCATTCCTACCTGAACCTAGATTGATTCTTTTAAGTGATAGCACAGCCAAATGACGGCAAAAAAATCCAAAAAAAACAGCATTAGTTTTTCTGTGGTACCGGAGCGACTCGTGAGTGTTCAAAAGACCCAAAGGCCACACTTAGTGTTTTCCTAACAGATACACAGCTGCTTATAAATAGGAATATGAAGTGTCGGACATATGACAACAGTATATTATTTTGATCGAAAATAATGACATTGATGAGCCCTTATCACATTTTGTGTCCATCATCACTGTCTACGATTATAATATAATAATCTTGGAATTGAACTCTATCTTGATGTGAATCCAATTTTCATTTCTATTGCTTTATCTCAAATCCTGAACCCATTTTAAAAGAGCAGCAAATATAATAAAGCATCTTACATCATTGTTAGCGCTCATTACCCGTTCGTCTCTACTTTTCGTTAAATTTTCAGCTATGCTTTGTCGTCTTCCCGCCCTTTTGATTCTTTAATCTTTTTTTGTCTATTTTGCATGCAGTTTTCAGTTGTTTCCTTATTCCGATCGTCTTTATGTTATTATTGTTGTGTGTGTGTGTGGATGAATGTTTAATATATAGGAGTTTAAAACGTCAAATTCGGACGAAAGAAACTCATTTTTTACCAAGCCCGTTTTATAGGACTAAAAAGGCCTAGAGTGCTCGAGAATGCTATTTTTATACCTAACTTGTGTCTTCTGCTACGATTATAGCCCACATTAAAAAATTCTTAAACCAATAACCAATTACTTTTGAACCAAAATAGAAATTTATTTTAGTTCCTCATCATTATTTTCCTCTTTTTAACTTAAACATTACTGAAGCAATCCATTGTATTATACTCATCAGATGAAGTGAAAAAGCACAAGTTTTTTCTGCACCAAAATCAGTAACTGTTGATAAAGAACAATTCCAACAAATATCATTATTTTCTCAGCTCAAAATACGCGGAAAGGACCTCAAAGCTTTTTCTTAATAAATAAAGAAATTTGCAGGCATACGTTTACAGGCTTTGTCCATCTCCTGCAAGATGTATCATGCAGGCCTCTGATCTGTCGCTAGCAACTCTTCCCCACCCCGCGTGTTTATAAACATTTCACTAAAACTAAGTAAAAGCAGCCAGATTCATGTAGCTGACAATATTGCGTACAGGGTGTGTTGCCACTTGGCCTCTAGCTCTGAATGGAACACTGAACCAAAAACGATCAATCGCTGACTTTAATTTTAGGTCACCTTTACTTAAAGACGAAAAAAAAGGAAGTGTATGTCACAACCATTTTAAATTGGATCGCTCACCGTGGCACTTTGTATTCCTTTTGACTTACTTGTTTGAATATTATTATTATTATTATTATTATTATTATTATTATTATTATTATTTTTTTTTTTTTTTTAATTAACTTTTTCAAATTTTTTATATAAACTTTTTTTCCCGCTTGGCTTCTTTATCCAAGCCGATGCTTGATTATTTTGGCCAGCCAGAAAAAGCCAATGCATATCAGGAAACAAGGAAGGAGAAATGAGATTGTTTTAAGAATTATGAAGTTTTAGAATGTACCGTAATCAAATTCAGCACACTACATGTTCCATGTGTGTTTGTGGAAAATTTGTCAACTTTAAAGAACGAAAACGGTTGTATAGCTCTATGAGTCTTAAAAATGAAAATAGTTTAAGGCGTATAATATTGATATAACAAAAGGTGTTAACACTATGAAACTTTACAAAGAGAATAAAGTCATACATGTACTACGATTGATTCAACCAATTGGATTGGATAAAAATAGCTCCCAAAATAGCCTTACTATTGTTTGAAAACTTGTTTAGTTATTTTCATCAACCTGATAATTAACATGAAAAGCATGGGGCTGGGTGTGAAACGAATTATCTGTCTTGTTTTCATTATCGGTCTTATTTTTCCCGTGCGTGGAGGGTTTGATTTTTTTACTTACGTACACTTTAGATGTTTGATCTAGTGCGACGTGAATCACCCCTTTTACCCATTGATAGGTGCATAATCAAAAAACTAACTTTCATCCCTCTTGTAGAGACAACTCAGCACACTCTCCTTCGGTACATCAAACTGTTTATAAATATATATATATATATATATATATATATATATATATATATATATATATATATAATGTGTATGTGTGCGTGTATTGTGTTTGTAGCATTGTAGACTTGACGACTTTCATCAGTGATCAATATTAACAGCAGGGCATGGAAGAAGACCAAACCTAATTTTGCAACAAAATTGAATAACCTACTGCTGCATCTGATCGCTTTGGCGTTAATCAATTGTGGAGATAGGACTTTTTTTTTGGCTTGGTCACCGCCTCAAGGGCTAAGCTGCTACATGTAGAATTAGTACAAAGCAATTCGCTACCACAAGTAGTAGTTTGGCGCCACACGTTACTTTTTCACTTTGTCGCAATCCATCGAACATTTTTTTTCTTTTTCTTTTTTTCAGGCCTTCTGACGTAAGCCCAAATTTTTAAACTTTTCAGTTGACATTGAAAACCATGATGACAAAAACAAACCTCAAAGTATGCTCTTTGTATCTATAGTATGGATTTTGCGAGCTAATACGCAAACGAAATTGAAAACCAGGATTAAATAAGAGCTCGGTCATGTTGCCAAACCCGCATTTTGTGATAAAGAATCTATGTTGCTTGATATAACTCGTCCACCCTAATTTTAATTCTTATCCACATCTTGTATCGGCATGTGTGGCTCAAGTCCACGGAGGGAAAACCCTGCTCGCACAACAAGAGTAGGCGATCAATGTGTGCCAAGAAAGTTTCCCAACCTGTGTGCCACTTATAATCAAGTCTTTTCTTTTCTTTTTTATTGAATAAGCGGTGCATGCTCTAAAGCAATAATTTTTAAAACACTGACACCACAGAATCGTTTTTCCCTCAACAGGTTCTTGTTGAGTTTGATGATACCGGGTGGAAATGTAGAGAACATCTGAAAGTCCACGACGTCTTCCAAGAATTTTTAGTAGAGCATACGCTATCATGGGTGGAGCGTCAAGAACCAAACTACAAACCCTATCATGGACCTTGGCCAGCACTTGTAAGTCCTCATGTTTTATTTTTTTCCCTCACTATTTTTCAAAATGGACCAAAGCTCATTTACAGAAGCCTCTCCAAAAACAAGAAAAAAAAAATAATAAAAAAACAACAACCGTACACATACCTGTTTATCTATTTAAATTCGACCTATGCTAAGTTTTTCAACTATTCGATACAATGTAAGCTTTAACACACCACTCAAAACTAGTGTGTTCCTTATCATATAGGTACTTCACATAATTCTAAATCATTAAGAAGTCTCTGGTTTTCAGCTGCCTGTTTGTTGTTTTTTTAAAAAAACTGCTTTTTCTACCAGTCTAATAGATACACAGACTAAATTATTTGTTTTGTTATTTGGTTTTATGATAAACACCTACGGCTTCTTTCCTCCTAGTCTTAGTGTATTAGAGAATTGTCTTTGGGTCTTCCCCTCTCCCAAGATCTAATCTGGAAAAATATAATTATTCTGAATAGGGAGACGCCCTTGGCTCAAACTTTCCATCTATTCACACAAAGAAACTCGTGAAGGTGGCTGAGCTTTTCGTCTTTCTCCTCTTAATTTCATAACCTTCTCTCTACCCGTACATTACAACAAAGAAAGCTGTGTAAGGTTTCTTATTTCCACGTCAGTCACAGCATTTCCACAGAATTTGCTAGCTCCGGAATCTTACACTGGGACAAGTCAGCAGCAACAGTGTTTACCTTTTCCTTTTTCCCCCCTCTTTTCAGAGTGTGTGTATTCAGTGTGCACTCGGGGATTCTCTCCCCTAGGGCAAAGATAGAAGCCTATCTCTTTCCCACTACCACTTTTCTTTCCACCTTCGCTTCGCGGCCCGCTTGGCGCATTGAGATTGAAGCTGTCAGGCGAGATAGATTGCCTAGTAGCTGGGGTTGGCTGGGTAGTGGGAACAGGCAGTATGGCGGGGCTGCGGGGGATGTGACCTCTTGGCATTTTCCCAAGTCTGTGTAGTTAACGAGTCGACTTGAAGAGGGGTCGTCTCAAAGAATTTTAAAATTGTTTCTGACCAGGTGCAGTTTTCTCAGCATCTCTTACTTTCGGCGCTACTATACTCCTTTTTGCCATACTGCAAAGAAAGACTTCGATCGTCGCTTTTATGCAGCTGAAGAGCAAGGGTATGTAGAATGCAGGAGAAGCCGACATTTCGGAAATCGATTTTCAATGTTGATCCATGATCCGCTTGAACTTCGGGGAGGGGATGCCACATGAAGTAAGACATTTTTCTAATAATAATGAAAGAGAAATTAAAGACCAAGGAGGAGCTTTCACATTTCCGTTATGGAGGAAACTAAAAAAGACTTGATGTTGCAAAGCAATATGAAAACAATGTGAGTCAAGATTATTCACTGCGGAAGTTACACCAAGTTGCGAGTTTTACTCACTGAGCTAAATTCTTATACTAATCGAAAACGAGCTTTTTTACCCCTCGTGATGCATGTTGCTTTTGAGAAAACTCAATGTTTTATTATATGAATCGAAAGCACGCATTTGTTTTTAAAAGTTGGTTTGTTGTGGAATTGATACCACTTTTCTTGTCTTCTTCCAGTTCTACTTTAAATGAGCATTACATCGTCTCTATATCCAAAGACCACTTTTTTTATGTGCTTTGTGTTTATTGAGCCAGTTATTGTTCTTAATACTTCTCACATAAATTGGTTGAGTATAATTTCATTTCAAACCTCTGAAATGTTATATAGAAACCTTGAAAGTACTTTAAAACAAATGTATTCAGTTATCTACATTGAAAATTAATTTTTTTCCGTAATGAACAACATAAAAAATGTCTGGTGTTATAGCCACTATCGAAGAAATGGAGTTGTGTAAGCTTCACTGAGTAACAGTGCTAACAGTGGATGAAAATCAGGGTTGCTCCAAAGTCTTTCTTCGTTAAGGCTTAATTCATGCCGTTCAATTTGGCGTGCGAAAATACACCACATGCAGAGAAAATCGTTATCTTCTACGGCTTAATGATAGAAAACAGCTAAATATGAACTTTGCTTGTTAAAGATCATCCTAAACGCTCATTGGAAAGCTATGATTCCAAGCAAAAGTACTTATATGTGAATTGCCAAGCGGGAATTCAAAGCTGCCCATTTGTCTAAACGTAAAAAAAAAAGTCAATAAATAGTGTTTTTACAAATTAAGTTAATTTGACTGCCTTATTTTGAGCTTAAGCCTTGATGCTAGTAGTCATTTGTGTTACGATATTTATCTTTCGCGACTCCCTATGTATTATCATGACAAAGCATTCTGACGTTGTTTTTTTTTAGTGTAGCAGTGTCTTTCTAAAAGTGATTTTTTCCCATAGTTTCCATGTTGCAAGGTTTGCTGTTTTTGAATAAAGAGCCTAATTGCGTTATGAACTCCCCTTTTCCTAGTGTCTTTTTGTTTTTTGTTTTCTTCAAATTTTGAATTGACCTTTTATATCGTTTGGTGGTTTTACAAAAAAGTTCACAATAAAATTTCCCACGTTTTTTTAAAAGTATTTTACAGTATTCTCAGTAATAATGCCAACGAGGGAAAGGATAATCTACCTGCGGTGCTTCCTTTTCTTTCTTCTTTTTTTTTTTTTAATCCCTCAAGAAAAAATATATATATTATCCATATATATGTGTGTGTATATAAATCTACATTCTGGAGGGAAAATCAAAGGATCCTGCGAAGTGAAAAATAAACCAAAACAAAAAATGTGAACTCTTCAATGAACGAGCAGCAGCTAAGATGGAGAGGAGCGGCTCCATGGATGGGTGGGTGCTCTGGGGTCGGGAGGGAAAGTCAGATCAAGCTACACTTCGCTGCATGTGATTCGTATGGAAGTTTTCATAGACAGCTGAGACTAGGCCTGGGAGGAGGGTCCATGGAAAGGGGAAGGTGAGGATGCGTGCGCCAGACAGGAGACGGCTAGAGGGCAATCTATTTTCTCCGTGCCAAGAATTTCCAGTTGCTGGTTTATGTGTAACACTAAAAGCAGAGGCACTGAAAAAAAAGCGGCCACAAGCCAAAGAGTGATTACTCCCTAGCTCCACCAACTGAATATTGATTTTCTTCCGCGAACAAACCAACTATGCCGTTTGTTTCACGTATTTCCCCAGTGTTACAGAGCCATCGTAGACAAAGTTGGATTGTTTGAACACAGTAAAAGACCAGTGGAGTTCCTGAGTGATCGGTTTCTGACAGTGGTTGATCAGAAGGATATCACATATTACAAAGTAAGCCATTGTCTTTTTTGCTTAAATATATATATATATATATATATATATTTTTTTTTTTTTAAATATTTTTCTTTGTAATTCGTTTCTATTTTGTTTTCCTTTACTTTTTTCGATTGTTGATTAGATGATCATTTAGTAAACCATTGTTTTTCAACCTATAACTATAAACTGCGGTTTTTTTTTTTGTTTTTTTTTTCATCGGTTACCGTTTTGTTTTAATTTGTTTCCAAGGTTGAGTTTTTGTTGTTGTTTTGTTTTTTCTTAATAATGATATAGATGTAGAGTGTCTAAAGCATCGATCTATTTATATTGCCCGACATGTGATACACTGGTTACTAAACCACTCTCAGATATGGTTCACTATTCAATGAAAGAAACTCTGGTAGTATCTATCATCATTATTGAACAGGGAAGTAATGAATTAAGCAATGCCCATCTAACCAAGTTGATTAATTATTGATGTATACATCTGTTGTGCGTATGCAGCTACCAATAAATCGTTGATACCTCTTTTTATCTGTCCCTAAGACTGGAAGGCTTAGGATGCTTGCTACCCGGATTTAAAACAAAATAATGTGAAGACACAATTGGCATATATTTAAACAAGAACTAGTCTAGTTTTATGTGATTTTTTTTTTAAAAGGAGCAAAATTAAACGCATTAAAGTGGTATGCTGGACTTAAGATGGTAGATTGTTTAAAAGGTTTCAGGGCTTAACTTAATTTCACTTGCGCTCTTTGAAAGTATTCAACATTTCCTCATAACATAGTAGGAGGGTTGTTGTTTTTTTTCTTGTTTAGTTTTGCTCCTTAAAGAATCCCTTGAAACTAGATTAGTTCTTGTTTAAATATGCCAATTGTGTCTTCACATTATTTTGTTTTGTTTTTTTTTTCTTTTTTAATTTTCAAGTTTTAAAAGCATCAGTGGCATCTAAAGGTAAAATACTTTTTCAGTGCTTGGCGTCTTTACTTAATGACTCGCAATTCTTTACCTATACCCCAATTGAAATCAGCCTGGAAAGCCATTACAAAATAATGTGAAAACGTAAATAGGCACCGGATTGTTGATTGGCATGCTTAGGTGGGCTCTTCGTTTCGCTCCCGAGGTGCAGAAATATTATTTACGGTTAAATGCGAGGTTCATCTTTGGTTAGAACGCAAGTTATATAACTATTTAACTGTAAGGTTTTTTTCTGCTGAGCTTCAAATTGAAATATGAAATGCGTTGCGCATTTTCATTTTTATGAAATGGGTTGTTTTCCGCATTAGAAGAAAACTCATTCTCTCACAGAACCAGCTGGATATATATATATATATATATATATATATATATATATATATATATATATATATATATATATATGTGATACATTTATAATTATGATTCTTCATCTTCTTTCGAAAAATGCAGACCCAGTGTTGTGTATGTGCATTGTCAGTCGATGATTTCTGTAATCTTATAGCTATACCTTTATCCCATTCACATGTATTTCTGTACAGTTTCTTGTGATTTTAATTCAGAAGAGTTTGTTTCTATTTGAAGTTTGATTAAGGCTATCTTTAGAAACCCGATTGAACTGAAGGCAATTCGTTTCATATAGAGAAGAAATGAAAAGTATGGGTGGGTTTTATCACGATATTCACAGAAGGAACAATGAAATCACAAAAATTGCGTCTAGTTAAATTTGTTCTTGGGGCTGACCGATTGTGAGTCTATTCAACTAACCAGCATAATTATGTGTATGGATCGAACAGATTTCGGTAATAATATTTCTTTTTTTGATTAAAGCACCTCCACCATTATACATTATCTATATGGGGAATTTGTCCACCTGACTCTCAACCTGCTGCCCGCGCTTTGCCCAAAAAACCAGCCATGTTCTGTTTTAATCATGTAATGAAAATACGCAGCGTAGGTCTACAATCAATGAATCGCAAAATCACATTAAAGTGAAGTAAATTATTCCGGTCCACAGCATGTTTGTGATACGTAATTGAGAAAACTCCTCTTGTCATTAATCGCCCTAGCTAAAGCCATTTTATAGCTCATTTGAACCGAAAATACATATCGGATTGAAACTGCATTTTTTTAGTAAACGACAGCTATTTTATATTTTTTAAAAAGTTGTTTTGATTTGTGACAGCTGAGGTAGAATTTTATAGTAAGCATAATTATATTGTACGCAAAACTATTTATGCTTTAACATCTGGGTGTGGCAGTGAAGTGTGAGTTTTGTTGCTACCTATACCCAACTTCCCACCTATCTCTATCTACACTATTCTTTATCTCTCGCTCCTTCATCCTATACGAGCTAGTCGAAGTTTTAATTACTGAATATCCACAATATATACACGCTTCGCTGTCCTCCGTGACAAAATGATTCTTTTTTTTTTGTGTGTGTGTGTGTGGGGGGGGGTGCAAATTTATAGATGAAATATTTTCTTATGTTAAAAAAAAAAAAAGAATGCAGTTGGGCGAGTTCTTACAAGGAACAATGTTCAGGCGTGTTGCATCTTTCCTTTCTTTCAGCTGACGGGCTTGACAATGACGCATAGCCAGGCTCTATTGATCGCTGACTTTGTCGTTGGAAGCCATGCTTAGATGGGGAGAGGAGAGGGAGAGGTGTATGAGTAAGGGAGGGGAGGATGCATTCATTTCCCTTGCATAGATTTCGATGAGAGAGAGAGAGAGAGAGAGAGAGAGAGAGAGAGAGAGAGAGAGAGAGAGAGAGAGAGAGAGAGAGAGAGAGAGAAGGATTTGGGGGGGGGGGGGGGGGGAGAGGGAGGAGGAGGAGAAGTAACAAAGCTGCCCGTGTTTGTCTAGCCTAACGCGTCTTTTTTCTTCTCTTCCTCCTCTAAACACTACAACCCACCCCCTAACCTTTCAGGACGGTGATGAGAGTACTGTGTCCACGGCCAAGGAGTGTCCAGACGTGGTAAAATGGCTAAAAACGTGGTCTGACTATCAGGACGGACAGAAGATCCTGCTAACAACACCCACCGTGCTTCTGGGCTATCGCGTCGAGGTATATCGCACAGAGGGAACCACTCAGTGGTACACAGCTGTCATTAAATCTTATAATCACACGAATAAGGTAAGCTTCAGAATTAACCGTTGCTGCTCCATTTTCTTTCTGCATTTACTGTGGACTGTTATCTAATGTATAACGAAATTACTCTATTCCCGTGTGTTCACTACCCATGCACATTTATGACAAAAGGGTATGTGGTTAATATGGTTTATTTGAAGGAAAATGGTTTTATAGACAAATTAATGTTCATGTAGAATATCTTTGAAAATTAAAGCCTTTCAGACCGGAACATGTAGAATTTCCTTATGCTTTGTCTTTTATTTAAAATACACCCCTTTAAATGCATCGAGGCCTGAAATCCGTATGTTTGTCTTAAAAGTCTTGAGGGGAAAAAATGATATGATGCCGCTGTGCTCTATTAAGGATGGGACGTGAGATTAAACAATCTGTAAACAATAGAAGCGAAAGAAGCAATAAAATTGCGTCGAGATAAAGGTTTATATAAGAAACAGAGGAGGTAATTTGCAAATCCACCTTTTGATTACATGTGTGTATATATATATATATATATATATATATATATATATTAATATTTCTTAAATCAAAATAAAATTTCCTGGTCGTGGAATAGGTTTTATTCAAGTTTGCCTCTCTCTCTCTCACACACACAGGCCGATTTTTTTTCTTTCTTTTTTTTTTTTGGGGGGGGGGGGGGGGGGATGAAAAATAAAAACCCGAACTGGATTGTTTTACTTTTACTCCGTCCTTATTTTGAGCCACATTCACCGAACACGTTAGCTTGAAACTCAGTGCTAGCAGGAGATAACCTGACCTATTTTGGCTCGGAGCCAGGATACACCTGCCATAGACTGCTTGTTGTGGGTGTGTGTTTGTATTTTTAGTAGTCTGTGCAGTTTCTGTTGAAATACTTTTCAAGGGGAGATCGGCGTTATCGCGAGATTGCTCCCGGGATTCGTGACTGAGTGTAAATTCTCCAGCTTGGATTACACTAATGGTTTTCAAGCCGATGGATCGATACGTACAGTTAGACCAACTTTTTCATCTCTCACCTCTAACCAAGTCATTCTTAGCAGGATTTTACCTGCACATAATGCCGTGCCTTTCTAGGTCAGGTGGTGCGATTTTTAATCACGCTGCAGCACATTCAGTGATTGACAGCCGCTTCGCATGGCGCTTAGCCTTATTTTAAATAGATAAGCCATATTGTTAGGTTTAATTTTTAAAGCTTAGACGGGTCGCTTTTTTGTAATGCATTTTGAATTAAAAAATAAAATGATATTGCATAAATGCTACCAGGCAGTGTTTGAGCGTTTCAAAGTAAAATTATGACAGATTTTTTTTTGTCTATTGAGTCAATGAAGACTCAACAGTAAATGTTTGATTACTTTAAGAGAAACATTGATTATATTGAAAGAAATTCTTCAAACATATAACACTAAACATCCAACTTGCATTTATTCAAAGCGTGAGAGGCCATTGTTTAGAACAGAACGCCAACTTAAAAGTCCATTGTTTAAATTTACAGCTGAGTTTTTATTGTGTGCTTTATGCGCAGTCACTTAACTCAGAAAGTATTGCTGCTTTACTTGCGAATTACTAAGTAAAAGCACATGGGTCGTTTATTCATACATACATACATACATACATACACACATATATTTATACACACACACACACACACGCACGCACACACATTTGTCTTGGCAGAGCTGATCCAATAAAGCCCCGGGATATCTTGAATCAATAAAGTCTTCAGAAACACTTTCCTGATCCCATACAATACCACTGTTTTTTGATTTGTTCAACGCATGCTGAATCACTGTCGCCTCTTGGCATGTACCAAATCATTGTATTGGGATGGGGTAAGTCGTAAGAAAATACTGCCTGTCAAAGAAATGTGTTAGGATTATTAGAAGGAAACTCGATTATACAATGACTGGAAGAACTGCGAATTCTCTCTCTCTCTCTCTCTCTCTCTCTCTCTCTCTCTCTCTCTCTCTCTCTCTCTCTCTCTCTCTCTCTCTCTCTCTCTCTCAACATTCAAGATGTTCATCAAGGGGGGAAAAAAGTAATCGTGTGTCATGTTTCACAAAGAGAGACAGACAAGGATACATGATCAGTTAATATTAGACATGAAAGTGTTCAATGAATGCTAAAGAGCGACATGCCTGTAAATTTATCCCTTTAGTTTACCGAGAAGACTATACGTAGCAAACGACCTCCGTGTGTGTATATATATATATAATCTCGATATCATAGTCGAGCCTACTGAAATTGAGATCATGGTCTAGTAGGTGACCCCTGTTGAATCCTGCCGAGCGTTTTATTGTTGTCCCAAGCGAGGTCAAGTAGCGGTTCCTGTTGTGGTAGACCAACAGAGCGTGTCAGCAGCGTTGCGTTAGTTCTAGGGGAGATAATGTTCGGTTATAATTGCAGTCTTTGTGGACTATAATTTTACGCATCTAATATGGACATTATCGGAAATAAAGTTGACTATTAGATAATCTGTTTCAATTTTTAAATCAAAATACAATGAAATAAGCTGCATGGATTTCCACATTGAAAATAGAAACAGGAACAAGTGATCTCATAATTGTACCATATTTTAGATTATGAAGCTAATCGTAAACCTACTTTTGAATAAAGAAGAGAGAGAGAGAGAGAGAGAGAGAGAGAGAGAGAGAGAGAGAGAGAGAGAGAGAGAGAGAGAGAGAGAGACACACACAAAAAAAAAAAAAGAAGTTAAACCTTTCAACATAGGCGCGCTATAAACGAAGTGGTAAGCTCCAAAAACGTCGTAAAGTAAGACTTGTCAGCACAGGATGATTTTGTCGGTTTCTCAAGGCTGAACTCACATGAGTGGGCCCGTCCCTGTAACATTGATTAATCTCAAGCTTCCTGTAATCAATACAGAGCTGAAGTGTGCGTGTTGCTGGAAAAGAGGAGGAGAAGAACGGAGAGGCTCTTTTTCGACCGAAGCCTCTGTCTCATATTATAATGTGCACTGACGTCCATCCGTTTCCCTTCTGTAAACATTGTTTTCATCAAGTAATTAAAAAAAAAAGGAGATGGAGGGGTGAAACAATTTTTATTGGACTCTTTATTTTCAAATGAATTCTAACTGCTTGCAGCGACATAGTTTTACGAGTAAATGTCTTTTTCCCGCGAATGGGCTTTTTTAAACGATGAGAAATGGCACTGAATAATAGGGACAATGACGGGATTTATTTATTAATTTTTTTAATCCAAGAAAACGTTCAGCCACTTTACTGATTATACAAATTAATCGAACAATTTGCGACTAGAACAGAGAGGGGGCGGTGGAATCTAGTTGTTAAATATCACTACTGTGTCCTTGATTTGTATACAGTTACTAATAAAACCAATTTTCTGTACCGCATGCGAATCTTGTGTAATTGGTATGTCAACTTGAGGGATGAAGGCGGGGAGATGTAACTCTCTCTCTCTCTCTCTCTCTCTCCAAAGACACGGAAACAATCATAATATTATACAATTGTTGTTTGGTGCGATCTAAATATTATATACATTATCGAAGTGTTTCTTTGGTGTGTTGGTTTTCCCATTAAAATTACGAGCGTCCTGGGAAAACACTCGTGATGAAAAAGGTCATCTCATGTCAGACGTGCTGTTGGATTCGTATCTTTGTAACACACTAATTATACCGACCTACTCTTTCATGCAGACATATCTGACCCTTTTTTTTTTCAGAGTCTAACCTTGACTGATGATACTGTGTTGGAAGAGCACAATGAGGACCCGACTCTGATACAAATGCACTTGATCGGTGATGGTGGTAAGTGCGCATTTCCTGTGCGATGTTGATTTCTTTACCACCGCCACTAAACTTTATTCTCTTCTTTTTAGTTTCCAGGATTGTCGCATTGAACCCCTCTCCCTGTTCTGCCTGCCGTCGACCCACCCTCCCTATCTCTCGCTCTCTTCCCCCTCTATCTGTCCATCGTTCTGTTTATCACATGCAGGCCTGTCTATCTATCATTATTATTATTATTATTATTATTACTACTACTACTACTACTACTACTACTACTACTACTACTACTACTACTGCTGCTGCTGCTGCTGCTGCTGCTGCTACTACTACTACTACTACTACTACTGCTGCTGCTGCTACTACTACTACTACTACTACTACTACTACTACTACTACTACTACTACTACTACTACTACTACTACTACTACTACTACTACTACTACTGCTGCTGCTACTACAATTTCAATCACCATCACCACCACCTATTTCAAACAGCCATTTTAAACTAAGGGTGGCTTATGATTGATGATTATTTTGTTTTTACATCTGGTAAGACTGGTATGCCTGTTTTGAACCCAGGTAAAACAGATTTCAAGAGGCATATTGATCAGCGATTTATATGATTTTATGTTAAAATGACAACGTGTATTGCGTGCAGCAGTCCCTATCACAATCGTGCATTTTTAGTTCATTGATTACTAACTACGAACACAAACACTCGAGTGGCAACACTTTTTTTTTTGTAAATCTTCTCACTTCGTGATAAATGGCCTCACAATATGTGGGCTGTTCCATAGTGTATTCTGTGCTATAAAACACCCTGTACTAGAGCGCAATGCAAACACAATACAAACCGTGTTCTCTATTTTTGGCATGCTGTCCAGAATTCTAACCTTTGACCGTGTAGTTCACGCCACGAGTTATCTCAAGGACTTAAGTGGATCTCATTTTCATCCCTTTTTTTTTTCTTTGGTGTGTGTGTTTTGTTTTTCCATTGATTATTCCTATTCTTCCCAGTGTCCTTTGTGTGTTGGTCTTACTAGATCTCTTACGAAGAGATCAACGGCATCATAAAGATTGATCATTACTGTTTCTAACTGCGCATAAGTAGAACTTCTGGTTTCAGGTTTTTTGTAAGCACTAAGTTTTACATATGTAAAATCTATTTCTAAAATTTCTTAGCAAATTATTTCTTCGCGGAAAGTGATTTCGTACAATTAATGGTCTGCTTTGTTCCTTAATATGGTGAGTTGTACCCTACAAGCGTAAATGAATATACTTGAGTAGATAATCAATTAGCGTTTTAAAAAGAGTGTTCGACAAAGTTTTGTTTCTTAACAACTAAGTGATTTTATGCTGCCTAAAAATTACTATGATTCGCAGCCAAATAGGGTCGGATCGTTAGTGCAAATTTACTATGACCATAGTAATAATAATAATAATAATAATAATAATAATAATAATAATAATAATAATAATAATAATAATAATAATAATAATAATAATAATAATAATAATATTGACTAAAAAGATTAATTTTGTAGATTGTACTTCCTCGCGAAACCTTGTAAGAGTATTTTTAAAAGTTCAATTTTTGCTAGACACAATATATCCTTTGTGCGATATTGAAATCTTTTTAGACATTGGAGTTTTCGATTTTGGCCCGCACTGCGTGATCTATAGAAGTTGTTAAATAGGCTAGATTAATTGTCTTGGGTCTCTTCTCTTATTAAACATCATTGTATTTGATTTACAAGGGTGCATCCTGTTTTGGTGCCTTATATAAATTTTATACATTCGTAGATGTATTTATAACTATCCTAACCCATAGTTATGGCGGCGACATAACAAGGACATGAGGCTCGCGCTTGCCCTCTGCTGCTTATAACTTCTTGTATCGATTTGCAAACACGACACGACTTTGCGCTCCTTGCAACTCGACAGACAAAGAAATCTTTTTTTCTTTTACATCAATAAACTTCTCTACTTCTTCACTTAAGAAAACAAAGGAAATAAAGGGATAGGGGTAAAGCCGAGAGATATAACATGTAGGTAGAGACAGTCGGTCAGACAGGCAGACTTATCCCATTCTATTTAGACTATTTCCCATTACCCAGCTCCTGGCGCACCCTCACTATTTTCAATGGTATTTATTATTTTGCACTCGCTGTTCTGTAGGGCACGGCATTCTTGCACAGCGGTGTTTTCTCATCTCCCACGTACAGCTACTCTGTACAGCTCCACCGCCAATGTACACAAATCATATTATTCCTGAGCGATTTTCCATGCATTTGCTCCCATTCTCTGGCCCAAAGCAAAACCGCCGGGCCTGAATATTGATGCAGCTCTGTTTGCCTTGCCCGACGTGGATGCTTCAGGTGCCTTAAAATGTGGTAAAAGAAAAGTATTTGCCGCAGTATAGTGTTGTTCGCCAATCGATTCCCTTCTTGTAGCTAGCTGGTTGGCTCTATAAAAGTGCAATGGTTACCACCTATTTAGCCGTCATTTATCACCATCGCAACAACTGTGCAAGTCCACACGGCCATGAGCGTGCTGTCCTCTCTGACCGACGATGAGCTCAAGGCTGCATTGTTTCTTTTCTCTCCAGTTGTGGATTCTATTCTGAACGGAGTTGATGTTGGGGTAGCCCAGCGACGGCGACCACGCAGCACTGTCACGAAGCAAAGCAGCAAGGATTCGAGTTCGGTAAGTTATTAAAACTAATTTGCACGCCTAGTTATTTTTACTGTAAGACTAAAGGCGTGATAGACTTCCTTTTCTCAATTAAATTACGCTGGAGTCATTGTGATTATCATTCAAGAGCCATAGTTTCTAATCACGATGTCTTCGTGAGTTTTCTAAGATTTGTCGAATTTACTCATCTTTGAATAAAATAAATTGATTACGATATTTTTAGAAACATATTCGTTTGCAAATGAACAAAAAATGGATTTCTCCTCATGACAGTTAATTGCTAAACTACGATAGCTAGCTATATGGATTGGACTCTTGCGCTTGTAGGGTCCAAGAACAAGTATTAAGTAAAGCCTAATCGTCTGTGACATAATACAAGCAGAGTCATGAGTAAAGCGTAAACACTAGACCGTCCATCCACTTCACCCAATCCTTATCAGTCAAGAATGTTGACACGATGCATTGGAAATGGAATTGCTGTTACATTAGACATCCGAGGTTTTTATTTTTTCTTTACTCTTTAAGTGTTTAGAACTAGAAAGGTCTGTCACTTCCCCCGCCCGCCTTCAGTCTGTCATAAACGATACATGTGTGTAAAATGATATGCAAACCTGTCATTTTCATCAGATATCATCATAATCGATCAGATTTTGATAATTGTAATAAATTTTAGATAAGTGTTGGATGTCTGTTATCCAATTTTAAGAGAGCACTCGTCTCACGTATAGTGCATAGTTGTTTTAAATTGAGTTGTGTGCGTCATAAAGTTCGACTTTTATTTTCCTTGTCATGGCCTCTCGGTGAATTCTTTAAAGATAGACGGGCACGCAAAACGTCAGCGGTAGGTTTTTTTTTTTACTTCACTCATAAATATGTGCACAGCTGTGAACATAAAGTTTAGTTTCCTTGGAATCTCGGCTGCAGGTCGATTTTGAGTTCAGGCGTGTAAAAATTCTCTTAATTTTTACTGTGTAATCAGTTTTAATAATTATTAATGGATTACTAAGATTTGTTTTGTTGTTTCTCATTAGACTAGACCTTTACAGGTCAACCGTCGTTGTGCCACTAATCATGCAATGCCGGACGACGTACTCTACCTTCCTATTAAAAAAATGGCATCGGCGCAGCTGACATTAACTTGGCTTGGCTACCATTCCCTTTTGAATTTAATTTTTGTTCACTTTGCCCAAATTTAGCCTAGATGAATAGTTTGCTTAAACTCCGATCCATAAATATATGTGAAATCCGGAATGTGGAGCCTTCTATCACTATTCTGGAGTTCAACATGGATCCATAATCATTGTTACAATACCACGAAGTGCCATGTCTAAAAACTGTTTTAAAAGTCTTCGTCAGGCATCCGCTTGTTCCCCTTGTCCTGCATTGAGGCGAGTTATCATCCGAGATCTGGCCACAATATTCATGCTGTTATCAACCACTTAATTTAAACTTAGATTACGGTTTCCTTTTATCTCCAGTCACATAGGCTTGGTGCTGTTGGTGGCTAAATTTTTTTGCTCCATCAGAATCTGCACCAGCCTACCAGTCAGGTTTTCGAATTGGATACATAGACTGGTACACGACATGTGTACAGAAAAAAGAAATAATGAAGAATGTGAAAGCCCATCCTAGGCTACCTCTGTCTTTTATGATAGATCCATTGTGCAATTTTATGTTTGCGGATGAGAGAGAGAGAGAGAGAGAGAGAGAGAGAGAGAGAGAGAGAGAGAGAGAGAGAGAGAGAGAGAGAGAGAGAGAGAGAGAGAGAGAGAGAGAGAGAGAGAGAGAGAGAGAGAGAGAGAGAGAGAGAGAGAGAGAGACACACACACACACACCACACCACACTTCATAGGCTATGTGTTGGGTGCTCTGCTGTCTCGTGGTGTGGGTTGGCTGCTGGCCAAGCCACTGACAAGTTTGGATAAGCTTGAAGTATTCATTTCCCTGTGTTTGACATTCCTAGTAGGGCAACCCCACCGTCCCGCCAAACAAGTCTGAAGGTCACATGTGCTGCATGCAGGGCTAGGCTCGGTAGCCGTTTTCATTGTTTGAGCCAGTCTCTCACTGAGCCTCAGGTTGAGGATGGGACTTGCGGAGCATAAAGAATTTTTAGATAGGATGATAGCGAAACAGGAAAAATAGACATAGCAGAGACCAAGATCACATCTGATTCATTCTACATTTTATCTTTCCGTGCACAGGAATTTCTTTATTCTAGAGAGTGTAATATGTATTTTTATTTCCTGACCCCGCGCACTTCTTTTTGGATTTCTACAATTAAATAGGTAGGCTTTTTCGCCAATTCACGGGGGAAAATTATAATTTTAAGCTAATGTTTACCAAGAATGTAACAAAATTTGTTCGAAACGTAGAATTTGGTTTAAGTTTGACTCTTGTACTGAGAATTTTAAACAGATTTTTGTGCCAATTAGATGTCGATAAGAGCATGTTTTTTTCTAAAGGTGTGTGTGTGTGTGTATTTGGTGATCATGTTTTGGTTTCGAAACACCACCATGCAACCTTTTGCTTTTCTTTATTTATCCTTCCTCTTCCCTTTTCCATTCTGGTTGCTTTTCTTTTAGCGCTAAACGTTCTTTTAATTCTTCTACTGCTACTTCTACCATGATAACTACTACTACTACTACTACTACTACTACTACTACTACTACTACTACTACTACTACTACTACTACTACTACTACTACTTCTACTGCTACTACAAAAGAACAAAAAAAAAAAAAACCGGCATCATTGGTTGTGCAAACAGTAGTTCTAGTACAGCTGCTGCTTTAACAACCTCTCTCTCTCTCTCTCTCTCTCTCTCTCTCTCTCTCTCTCTCTCTCTCTCTCTCTCTCTCTCTCTCTCTCTCTCTCTCTCTCTCTCTCTCTCTCTCTCTCTCTCTCTCCGAATTTATTATCCAAATCACTGTATGTAATACTTAGCGATCGACTCGAAAGTACTTGCTTGGCATTCAAACATAGTAGATCTAGTCTTTGAGACAAACTTAAAGAAAGATAAGTTACGTTGCAGAAATAGTCTATCGTGATCTGTCGTCAACTGGGAACATGATCCAAACAAGCGCGGTTCAGTTCAGGGTAAAACGTTATGTTTATGTCTGCCAGTGTGTTACTAAGTCTTGCGCTGTCGGGCACTCATCCATCAAAGCGTGGCAGGAGCTTTTATGGCCTCACCTGTTTCAGAAGGGCACGGACTAGCTTGGCCTGCCTTTGGCGTCTCTCTCAATTCACTAGCTTGTTTTAGGGCTTTAGATTTACCTTTTATGCTTGGGCTTCGAGCCAAATCAATCCAGTTTATAGTACTCTTTCTCCCACCCCGCTCTTATATATGGCCTCATTTTTCAATTGCTGTTTTATTTATGAAACGATTTTTATAATTGAAGGTACTGCGCGTTGGCCAAGATTAAAGCATATGTTAACACATGTGCACTTGTTTTTTCTCTCTTCTTTTCTTCTTTTCGGGGTGTGTGTGCTTCCTACTTTTTTTTTTTTAATTTGCTTTTTGTGTCTGTTATTATAGCTTTTGGCGCTTGAGCCTTTTAATCAGACATATTATTGTAACGGCAAAAGACAAAAATTCTTTTTCATGATTTTTACTCCAATTCCTGCTTCTGAACTTGTGCAAAGATCAAGAATAAAATGATAATGTTTGAAAAGCGAATTCTGCTTAAAATGTCATCTATTTTTAATCGGGGTGTATGGTTTCACATCAGACATTTCATGTATTTGTTGGTGCCCATCACCTAGACCAAAGCTTTTATTTCATTTCGCCAAATAAGGACTGCTTATGGCACGATATATGGTCCTCCTGTTTGTATTTTTTTTTTTTATTCCACCATATTCACATATCTAGGTGAGACCAGCATTGTTGCTTTGTCGTATATTCGAGATCTAACTGACCATATTGCTATTTTTCATTCATCTTCAGACATAAATAGAATTGATACAGTGATTTTTCTCATCCCAATGGCAGGTTGGTATCGCAAGTGTTCGTGTTTCAAACTCGCAAGGTAGCGGAAGTAGCCAAGCTAAACATTCACATACTGTTGGAAGCAGCGGTAATGCACCTTGTCCTACCTCTTCAGTCATTAGCACAGCTGTGACTCCTAACAAGGCCAGTGCCGCAAAATCCAAGTCCCAGCCTTCATCGTCCCCACCTGTATCTTCACCATCAACGGTAGGAGGTGCTGTCTCTACAGAGGATCTACCCGAGAGCCCCCAGTCTGCTTTCAACAAACCGGATAATTCTGAAACACCAGGTAAGTAGACCGCCGTTCAACACTTCACATACATACTACATGTGGTGTATTGTGTCTTGAAACTATATATGTTTCCTTATTAAAATCACGGAGCCATATGTTTGAAAAAAATCTTCAGTTGCCAAAGGTTCATTCTTTACATTTTTGTTAAACAGTAATATTGCTAATGTGTGGGATATACGGTTATCATTGTTTTCATGTCGCAGGTTTTGGATTACAAAAGCTAGAACCAACTTGGGTTAAGAGATGAGGTAATGAGATATGTAGTAACATTGTGCCTCACTGGACACGCTAGGAAATTAATATTCGATCTCTCTCTCTCTCTCTCTCTCTCTCTCTCTCTCTCTTTCTCACACATTCATATTACTCTCACATATAAATGGACTGTGCCTACATCACCCAGTAATCAATTGTATTTTTAGTTTTGTTTCTTGTTTCTTTTCTTTATACTAATAAAAAAAATAAAGCGAATATGGAAAATAATGTGGTATGCAATGATATAATACAATACGCATGCTGCTGATAATGATAATAATAATAATAATAATAATAATAATAATAATAATAATAATAATAATAATAATAATAAAATGACGATAGTTGTCATCACAATACGGTTTTGCCAAGTTTCATTCTTCCTTTCTTTTTTATTAATGATTTTCTTTTTTATGTATCAGTCTACACGAAGTGTTCTCTAATTGAATAATAGGATGTGGCTGAAATTGATTTCATTATTCACATTTTGCTGCTATATTTATGTTATAAAAGTCTCTAAACTCCACCTGAAGCCCTCTCCCCAGGGCACACTAATGATATGCGGAAGAAACAAAACATCGAACGAAGCTGTAGCCTGCTTTTCCTTCCTTTCTAGCTCTATTAAATGTCAAGCGTAGTACGTGTACCAGAAATGTTGGGTGTCGTTAGTCATGCCTACGCATGTGCGAGGCTCGGTCTGCAACTAGCGTGTAGTTTAGTTTCCCTGGAAAGTAAAGAAGAGCAGCTGTAAAGGGAGTAAGTTCGTGTGTGATTACAAAAAATTTGTTTGGGAGGGGGTTGTTGAACAGCACGCTGTTTCCTCTAAGCTGTGGGTGCTGTGAAATCAATAAACATCTCTCTCTCTCTCTCTCTCTCTCTCTCTCTCTCTCTCTCTCTCTCTCTCTCTCTCTCTCTCTCTCTCTCTCTCTCTCTCTCTCTCTCTCTCTCTCTCTCTCTCTCTCTCTCTCTCTCTCTCCGCCCCTTATCCCTTTTTCACTCCATATATAATTTTATTTATCTCATTGAGAGAGAGCAGATCTAATTCTGGAATCTGCCTTGAACACCTGGCCTTAATCTAGGCGTTATTTTAACTTCGTTGTGAAATTTGAGGGAATGATAGGTGTAGGATATTTGGAAGTTTTCAATAATTATTTTTCCATGCATCGAAATTATAGCGGAATCTTAGTCTTAGACGAAATGTAATTCGTGTCTGGGTTTCGTACTGATTGTGCGTTTATCCGATTGTGTTTATTTTTTTTTGGTCAACATACCGCTGCATGGAATAACAATACATGACACAGTTGGACGTCCAAAGGGCTAATGATCTGTCAAAGCTTTCGTTTGTGATACTCCAACATTGTTCACATAGTTGCCTCTGATCTACGATTTCAGTAAAGTCAAAATACTTTTGCAGTCAAAAGATACACTGTTCACTTTGTTTTAAAAAGGCACTGGTTATTTTTTTTTTTTTTACATGGTCAGAGTTGTAGAACAATCTTATTCAGAGACAGTCCGATCATTAGTTGTCATCGTTCTTTATGTACCTAAGATGTGCGCCCAGTTTGTCCTTAAATCAACAAATTCGAAACTCTAATCCTTAGGATGTTCGAAAAGCTGAAAATACACATTGCTCGTTCTCAGAATCGCAAAGGTATATATATATATATATATATATATATATATATATATAAATAAGATGATTTTCCTTGTTTTAAACTTTCTTTCTTTCTTTCTTTCTTTCTTTCTTTTTTTTTTTTGGAAAGCCTGTGTTACGAACACTGGAGTACAAAATCATAATTCGGTATTTCCCCACTGTATGTTTCCTTATTAACACTATATTTTAAGGCTTACTAGATAGGAACAAAAAGTGCAACCCCGATTTATTATAAGATGAAGATTTACTTTCTTTTTCTTCTGATTCTCCCTTTTGTTCTTGTTGTTGTTTTTGTTGTTCGTCACAATGAAGAATGTCCCACGAACTACATCTTTCGCGAGCACACAACAGTCTTCCCGTAATTTTTTTAATGTAGTGTTTTCGGTTTTCCTTTCTACTTTGGTCCTGTGCCAGTTTAAAAGGATCGGCTAAAAACTTAGCATGCGGTTGTTTATTTTGGGAAATGATAATCAGCCAAGAACTAACTCTAAAGATTAAAGTATCAGTTGAGTTAATACTGATGCAAAAATTAATGAAGCTAAATTTTTCTAGGCCTAGTTCTCAGTTCTTACGAGGATTGTCATGATTTTGCACTTGGTTATTCAATGGTTTCGTCTCTTAAAGCTTAATGCTTATGAAATGCCTTTTTCTTCTCCTCTTTCCCATGCCAATTACTAGAAATCTTTTCCACTAGCTTAGTCTAAATTTCTGTTTGATAGTGCGGGATATCTAACTTTGTTAGAAACTGAAATAGTAAGTTCGTGTTATCGTTCAGCACAAAGCTAACGCGCAAGCGCTATGCTCTTACGTTAGATAAATTTGGTATGTGTTGGAACTTGGATTGGTGGGCGCTTTTCTAAGCAATAGCGGGCTGGGTCAATATGGCCTTTAGAAGTTCGCTGTGGTGCTTGCATATAGAGGGAAATTGATGTACACACTACATGGGAAAAATCATGGGGTGTCGCAGTCTAAAATTTGCCCGTCTATAGAAACAGCAGCGGACATAACAAAACGTCCTTTTCTTATTTCATGTACAAGGGTAATAGAATTTTAATCGCTACTCTTTTGTTGTAACGTTATTATTATATTTTATTAGAACTTGTGTGTACTTTTAAACACACAGCTGAAGAGAAAGACACTTGCATGTGCTAGATCTCTGGGTTCTGCCTTAATACAAACTCTAAGAGAGACCAAGACTAAATCGTTTGTATTTATTATTTAATTTTAAGTCATGGGGCTTTGTTTTTAAGGACTAAAAAAAAAAGCACGTCTGCTCTACCACACCATATCTCTTTCTAAAACTAAAAGCTGATCCAAGGTATCAACAATTGTAAATGAGGTTTTGCTCATAACTTGGTTTGGGAAAAGAAGTTCTAATCAGTTTTTATCTTCTGCATTACAAACAAAATTTGGAATGGCTTGTTTTAGCGTCCGTGTTTGTGAACATCTATTACATCGGTCCTCTCTCTCTCTCTCTCTCTCTCTCTCTCTCTCTCTCTCTCTCTCTCTCTCTCTCTCTCTCTCTCTCTCTCTCTCTCTCTCTCTCTCTCTCTCTCTCAACCACACACGCACACACACTTGTTTGATGTAGGTGAGTGTTTCCCTATCTGATTCTATATTATTATCAATCACTGTGCATCTTTATAGTTCTTCAGATCTAACTTCGCTTGTTCGACCTCTATCGTGTGACCGGACTGCTTATGTCTATAACTCTTTTTAAGGATACATAACCATAAATTTTTAATATCTCAGAAGAGGAAAAAAATGAGGAAAGGAAGAGACACGAGTGTTGTGGGCACAAGTCTATCTAGTGTCTTTCCGCGGTGGGGTCCTCTCTCCATCGAATAGAATTAAATTTCGTATTTTTATCTACCAAGTTTAGCCTTATATATTTCGACAGTCTTGAGTCTCTGTGTCAGCAAGGGTTACCGCATGGTACTAAGTTACCGTCCATGCATCTGGGCTTAGAATAATTAAATTCTGTTGAAGAGGTTTAGAAGAAAATTTACTTAAAAATTAATATTCAAAGAAGTTTAAATCAATTGCTAAGACTAGAAAAAGATATAAGGGAGAGTTGAAATGACGGGGAGGAAGGGGATGTTCTCAAAGATGTGAAATTTTAACATTCTCATTTCAACTTCTAGTTCTGCATTGACTAAAACAAAATAAACCTAGATACAAAAATGTATATCGTTTCCACACTTAAATGTGTGGCACCGCACCTGAATGCATATGATTTATTTTTATCTTCTTTTTGCATAATTTACCATGCGTTGTGTAATTGTGCAAAAATTATCATAAATTTTAGCCCTTTTTTATGTAAATGTCGCATTTTTGTCTACTAGGACTGTTCGCCTAATTTTAAGATTATCTGGAGTGCTTTTACAAAATTCCCTTTGATTTTGTTTCTTTGTTGTTGTTTTTTTTTTCCCCAAAAAGAATGTGCATGATTTTCAATCATCAGATTTAAAAAGATTTTTTCCCCTTAAATTTTTAAGGTTTAAAACCGTAGGTCCAGATATATGGGTTTGGTTTAAATAAAGAGATTCACTGCTGTGGCTAGGAGTCATGTGTGAAAGTTTGAGAAAGGGTTGAGAAAAGGATGAAGTTTGTTTGCAATAGGTTCACACTTGGGGTGGTTGTAAAAAGATTATTTCATTTTAAGAACGTTTTGTTTTTAAACGCGAATGTAATGCCACCTGTTTGGAACAGCTTCTAGGTCACACTTTAATAATGTGTTTGTGTTTGGCAACACAGATTTCACATTAAAGATTCTAAGAAAAAGAAAGGGTTCAAAACAATCACCTTTTTGTCATATAACTGTAAATCTTTATATACTTTGGTGTTTGTTATTTCTATGAAAAGGTTTTATGATATCGATCACGTTAATGAATTTGCATTCGTGAGTTTTTTTGAAAGAATGTTCCCGCTTTCACAAAACCTCGACTTTAAGAGCAATTTTAAAAAAGTTTTATAGCTTCTTTATATAACCTACATGAAATGTAGATGTTATTTAACAAGAATCTTTCCTTTCATAATCTTGCACTGTTTCACTTTCACAGAACCCTCATGTGGAAAAAATCTGAAGGCTTCAGCTAAGAAAACTCGGGATCATGCGGTTAAACCTGTGCGGAAACTTTCTGCAAATCGGAAATTACAGAAGTTAACAAGTGATGAAAACACTGAGAGTGAGTCCTCTGTTTGCAAACAAACTTGTAACGTGGTCGTAAAACGTATTGAAGAGGAAAATAAAAAACAATCCAAAGCACGGGAGAAAAATAAATCGAAACCTCCAAGATTGAGAGACAAGAAGTCCTTGAATTCAGCGACAACAGCTGCCAACCTAAAACCTGCCGAAAACCTCGACAAAAATGATTTGAGTTGTTCCGACGATCAATCTGAACTGTCTGTTTTGAACACAGTCACTCATAAGAAAAACACAAAGAGGAACTCAGCAGAAAAGAAGAAGGTTGTTAAAGAGGAGAAGCCTGCTCTAAAACCCACTGAGTCACAGGCGCCCAGCCTAGAACTGAGCGCACCTGATCAGCGTCATGTCATTAAAAATGCCTCTCCAGTCTCTAACTCTTCTGCGAATGTGATAAAAAATGCCAAACAGGTGAAAAGCCTCGTTGAAGAGGATATAACCTCTGTAGTTTCTACATCATATGCAACTTGTGCCAACAATGAGGTGTCTGTTCCTGGTGTTAAGGATTCAAGAGACAATCCTGTAGAGGCTGAGACTGTTATACATGACAGTGTCCCCAAACACATACCACCATTAATTTATGAAAAGAGTGATAAGAAAAGTTCAATAAATGAGACTTGCCGCAGTGAGTCTTCATCGACTTCTACAAAAAAGGACTCTAGCACAAAAATCTCAAGCACTGAAAGTGATATTTCAAAACATAATTGTGACGAGGACATGTACTACAAAAAACAAATCCTGAGGGCCGAAGGCAACGTCAGCCCACACCAACGAGGTCAAGCCCCTACCAATCCAGAGGGCATTGATGTCACACGCTCTTTAACAGATCAGCTCGCCAAGAGAAGCAAAGTACCCGCAAACTATTCTTTCAATGGTGACAGCAAGTCTTTGCCAGAAGCCGTCGCCGATGTTCACCCGCAGCATACCTCACTTCCTCCGCACCAATCTGTGGAAAAAGAACGCTCAGAAACCTTTTCTAACTTAAACAAAGGAGAGTTTGCAAGTGATCGTCATAGCGCGTTCACAACCGTCCATGCTGTGCCACGAAGTGTGGTATCATCTGGCCCTGATGACAGAGCTGACTCGCGAGCCAGTGACGGGCAGCTAACTTCCCATAATTCAGACGAAAAACGACCAGGATCACGCGTGGAAGATATACGTAGTGTGAGAAGCAGCCCGGGTTCAAGTCCTTTCGTTGTGGACAGGTCCGAGGCTGTACTTCCTTATCGCGATCCAGAGTTGATGCGCAAAAATCCTGTTCAAAGTAATGTTCAGAACATGATGGCTGCTCAGCAAAAGATGAGTCAACCATCACCCTTTCCTGTGGTTCACAATCCTGTTCCAGGAAGTGCCTCTGCACCTTCACCATCTGCGGCGGCTGCAGCTTTCGCTGCAGGGGTGTCTCCTTTGCCCGCCCGCAGCCTGTTGAGTGCATTACCCAGCACTCTTTCGTACACGAGTGCACACCAACTGCCTCCGTCCATATCCCACCTATCCCTCCCTCATGGATACCCTCTAGATGCCGTAGTTAGGGCTCAGCAGCAGCAGCAACTGGTGGCGCTTCAGCAGCAGCAGCTAATGGGCTATTCGCTCGGCAATCCCGCTAATCGAATGGCCGCGCTGGACGCTTTATGGCAGCGAGGCAAGCCTCCAGCTGCAGCATTAGCTAACCCCTGGCTTCTTCAGAAAAACCAGGATAGTCTCATGGCGGGGGAGTTTGCATTTAGAGATGCCCACCTCCACATTCAAATAGAGCAGGAGCGCCTTGAACTAGAGAGACGCGAGGTGGAGCGAAGGGAAATAGAGAGAGACCGTATTGAAAAGGAGAGAAGAGAAAAGGAACGGAAAGAGATTATTGAAAGGTATGTTTACTTTTTTCTCCTCTTTTTTAGCCCTTAAGCCTCATCTACTTGTGGTGGTTCAATTTCTCTCTCTCTCTCTCTCTCTCTCTCTCTCTCTCTCTCTCTCTCTCTCTCTCTCTCTCTCTCTCTCTCTCTCTCTCTCTCTCTCTCTCTCTCTCTCACACACACACACAATCTGTCTATCAATGTGACTTGTGCTTATGTCAACAGCAGGATAAGCTTGAATAATATAAATCACTAGTGTTTGTCTGCATGAGTGTTTGTGTGCTATGGTTTATTTGCTGCCCAGCTTGGGTCTGTATTGATTTGAAACTCGTATGCTCGTTCTCTGGTAGCCGAGTGAGATCCTGAGCACTATTGATTTCGCAACAGCCCAGCTTAATACCATATCGACCAGTATCAACATAATTCATTCTTTTGTAAGGCTTTTTTTTTTTTTTTTTGAGGAAAAAAAAAAGTTGGGAGAGGGAGAGATAGCCATGCAAGAATAAAAATTGTCTTTTATGTACTGTTTTTAGATATGAGAGAGAGAGAGAGAGAGAGAGAGAGAGAGAGAGAGAGAGAGAGAGAGAGAGAGAGAGAGAGGGAGGGAGGGAGGGAAGGGGGGGGGGGGGGGCGGGCGGGCGGGCTTAATTTTGTATTTACCGGATCGTAAAAATACATTGTAGCAAACAAAGGGGGAAAATTATGAAATTTGTGGTGTAGTGTATTTCACGAAGACCTAATTAATTGTTACATGAGACGAACAAAACTTTTTCTAACTACATGACATGGAGAAAATTTGAGTAGGGTTAAACAGCCACTGACTTTCAGATTTCGACTGAGTAAAATACCTTCACTATTTTCATTAGTGAGTTAGCGTAAGTCGTCAATATTTTAGATTGGGGGAAGTGTAGTGTTTGGATGTGCTCAGAGGCGCAAAGATTAAAGGAAAGTAAGCAACAGCTATAAGAAAAGGAATTATATATAATACAGAGAGAGAGAGAGAGAGAGAGAGAGAGAGAGAGAGAGAGAGAGAGAGAGAGAGAGAGAGAGAGAGAGAGAGAGAGAGAGAGAGAGAGAGAGAGAGAGAGGGAGAGAGGGATGATCATAAAGTAAAACAAGATTTTCGGGTTTTCCTCCCTTTCTAACCTTTTCTTTCAAGGTATTTATCATCACACTTTACATTCTGTAGCCCTCTTTTTGCAGGCAAGGCTATTATAATACGTACGCAATACAGTATGTCGTTTGCACACATGTATCGAGCTCATTATATCATGTGTCATTGTTTTAATTATTCGCACTCGTCACCTTGCAAAGCAGGGCAATGTCTGATGTTGGCAATGCAATCCAAGAGCCGTGTCCATGTTTATGTCCCGTGCTGTCACGTACGCCACTTGACTGTGTAGTTCAGATGTAAATGATGTGGTAAACTAACCTGCAATTCCTTAGCCAAAATTCTTGCTTACCACTTGCAAGGTGTCGTAAGCTTTTGCCCCCTCTGCTCTCACTTTGGCTCGCAATGTTTTTTCAAATTGTGTAATACATGTTTATTTTCTTCTTTGATTTAAAAAAAAAAAAAATTTAAGACAAGGCATCTGTCAAAACGACTAAGACTTTGTTCGTACAAGTGACCACATTACTTAAAGAAAAAATGTGTTACACTATTGCAAGTGTGGAACTTTTTGTGTTACTTCTTGCACTGCATAAGATCAAAATATGACTTGATTTCTCGACCGATATTTGTGTCTAAATCACTAAATCACATGGTCGATCTTTTTGAGTCAAGATAGCCTGTTTTGTGTGTTGTTTACCTATCGAGGTGTTTGTGTAAGCTGATAAAAAAATCTCTAACAACGGTGTAGATATAACAGTAATATTAGTCGATGAGATTATCAACAATTCGGTCGTACCTTTTAAAAACCATTTTCTCAAGTGCTGTCGGTTTCAATTTCGTTTTAAGTTTTAAGTTTTACGTTTCACGGATCTATAAAAGAGGAGCATGGCGAAAAAATTTAACGAGGACCATTTAACCGAGCCTTTCAAGACCACCTAAGCCTCGTCAAATTTGGCATAAAATTGTAATTATCCCTAAAGTGGTAATGTTAATTTTAAAGAAAATAGTGTTTTTGGAGAATTAAAGGCAAAAATGTGATCATTTTCTTTTTTAAAAAAATAATTGAAATGCTTCCTGTAAGTACAGCTCGACAGAGATGACAGGAATGAAACTGAAAGTACGCAGACTATGTAGGCGGCGGCACTGCGGTAGATCTAAAATCGTCTGAAATAGGTCTATATGTTATTGCGTAATATCTAGAATCTTGAAAAAAAGTTCTTTGGACATAGGTTCAGTATCTATGGCTTAGATATTTCAAAAGGTTCTAGATCTAGATCTGGTGTTTAAAATGAGAAATATGAGATATTTAGATTCTAAGTAAAGATATAGAAGTGGAGGCATATAATATCTGGATCATGAAGTAAAAGGATAGGATATATCAAGACCAGTTATCCCTTTCACAGAATGGGTTTTCCAGCTCATAAAGAATAAAGTTTGTTATTTTAAAGTTGGAGATAAGCTGTTCTGTGTTTTCATTTTTCTGGCCTGAACGATTTTATATCCACAATGGTGCTTTCGCTATTTCATCCCTGACTTTTTTGTGGGTTGAAACATGTTGTGTATACCGGCCTTCTATAAATATGCACTCTGTTTCTTGTCTATTTATAATTTGGAAATGTAAGTAGCATGCCCGCCTAGCTTTATTAGATGAATCTATAGTATTAATATTTAAACTAAATATAGTACTTTGTCTCACACCAGTTGCATATTTTCGATAGTAATTTTAAAATGGGATTTCTTTGGCCGGCGTCTTAGTTGCAAAGTGGATTCATCAGATGCTGAGGATTGCAAAGATTTTCCTTTTAGGCTTCTTCGGCCGGCGTCTTAGTTGCAGGGTGGATTTATCAGATGCTGAGGATTGCAAAGATTTTCCATTTAGGCTTTTCGAGTATTCTCCCATAATTAATATGTGAGGCAATTTCTTTACCCTTAGTAAACTTATGTCACTATTTTTTTTTAACTAAAAAAATTTAGTAAGGTTATCATGAACACGCTATTTTGTAGGTATGTTGGTGGGGATATATAATAGCATGGGGCGTAAACAGAAATCTTCGTTCTGATTTACTTGTTATTGATTTTTTTGCCCGCTGGAGAGATGACTTCAATGTATGCTTATTTTGCTTCGTTTATTTTGCCACTGTACACACGGGTTGGGGGAGGGGGACATCAAAGTTTGTCTCCTTTTTAATCTCTCCATCATTCATTTCTTTGTTATGAAGAGAACGCATTGAAAAGGAAAAGGTTGAACGTGAGAAGGCGGATAGAGAAAGACAGTTAGAACGAGAGCGCCTGGAAAGAGAGAGGGACCGCTTGGAAAAAGAACGCATAGAGCGGGAACGTCAAGAGTGGGAACATAAACAAAACCAGGAGCGAATTCTCAGAGCAACGGTATCGGTGGACACGGAGGCAGCAGTTGATAAGCACTTCGAAGAATCCTTGAGAGGCTTGGCTACCCAGGTAAACTAGTTTCAATTTTTATATAAGCTTCTCTGGGGTTCCCCCCCCCCCCCCCCCTTTCTTTCTTCTTTCCCCCCCCTTGTCTTGTCTTGTCTTTTTTTTTTTTCTTTTTGCCCTACCCGCTTTCACTATATTAAGATTTCGCAATAGAAACCGGGCGAAATAAAACAGTGCAAATTAAGCCTGCAGCACCTGCATAGATCATTTGTCATGGCGTCTAGCGTTAAGTCAGAATTCGGAACATCATTACAAATATTTTTCTCGTATTAGATGTTTATAAATTTACTTGTTTACGGACCTCAAACTAGATCTAGATCGCGAATGGATGTCACGAGAAAGATAAAACTGCAAAACAACCCACACACAATGCAGCTTTGCTTATTTGGTTGATAAATACAATGAACTTAAAGTAGTGCGAAATCTCTATTGTAAGTCATAGTGTCCTAGTTCATCGGTGCTAGACTGTTATGTGAGTTGTAGATTCTAAACCTGGGCTCGTTTACGACCAACGTTTCTGACACGGTAAAAGTTGGTGCAGGTGGCTTTTTGGAGTTTCAGAACTCCCGTGTACAGATCTATAGAAAGCAGTCATTTCAGCTGCATATGGCAGGCTAGAAATTGTGCTTTATTCCAGTATAAACTTTGGCCTGAAGCAGCCTCTTTGCAGGTTTTTGGTGAGGACATACAGTCTCGCCTAGCACGCCCCTTTACACACAACTGACGTTAATCATGAGGTCGTGGCTTTCGACTTCCCCGTCCCCACCCATTTGTTTCCATATGGTGCCGAACTGTAACAGAGTAGGCCTACGGGTGATCCATTGGACTTAGTACGAAAGGGCACCTGTGGCGCGTCATGTGTTAATATGGCTGCCTAAGTTCAGAGTGTACGCGCGCGCGTGTGTGTGTATGTGCTGACGCCTGGTATATTGAGAACTCGTCGGACAGAGTGGGATTGTTCCCGAGAAGTTAGTGCTGCGTTATTTAAGGGGGCGTCTCTAAGTAACCCAACACTGACGTTGACGTCTGCTGCTAGAAGTCGGACAGCATGTCGACCAGGTATACCCCTCATGGATACATTAGCAATGTCGAAACGAATGGGTTAACGAGCGCTTTGTCATACAAATGTAAAAGGAAGTGAGATTTAAATTTATGTGGGTCGTGAAAGAGCAGTAAAGTGTTGAAACGTTTTAGGTTGTTTTTTGCACTTAGTGCTTTTCATCGCTGAGCTCATCGCTGTTTACATTTTAATATTTCCGGCATGCCTTTAGAGATAGGAGGGGAGGAGGTCTGAAACATCGTTCTAGAATTTACATGAAGTCAATTCTACCATTTATCATTGTATTAAGAATTTAAGCTTTACTTTTCCCCACTATCTTGATCATCGTAGTTTGTCCCTTTTTTATTATTTATTTTTGTCGAAAGTATTCCCCGCGACACACACTCACAATTTTTAGCTTGAGGTTTATTTATAATTCTTTGAGAACAGCTGCCACACGCTTTCATTACATACACATGTAGTTCACCACTCTTTAACGTCCCAAAGACACCTAACGAAGTCTGGCAAGGGAGTCTGTTTACGTTTATAATTTCCTTTTCAACGTTAGAGAGAAATTGATGTATTGATGATCGTTAGGCAATCAACAATGTTCTTTCACAAGTTTATGTATACATTTTCATAAACTTATCTTCCACCCATATCTTTTCTCATGAATGTAACAGGGCATCAGCATGTTCCCATCCATCTCTCGAGGAACTGGAAGAGGATTTATTCCTAAAACAGAACCTCATCCCTATTCGCCTCATTCTATGGGATACCATGAAAAACATTTTGATCATAGGAAAGATGAGAAGATCAAGAAGGTAAGTTCTCATTGACATTTTCGCCTCCTACACCTAATAAAGAGATTGCGAGCGTGTGTTAGGGTCTTCGATAGAAATTTTTATTGTGAGAGTGAGGTACGTTTTTTTTTTTTTTTTTTTTGATTATCTACGATATTTTTACATCATGTTCTTAAACAGGTTAATATAGCACATCTGGCGGCAGAGGACTTTTAAACACCTTCATTTTCTGCACACTGATTTCAGTATGTCATACACGGGTTAGCAAATTCAGGGACTATCTTTATATCTAGTATTAGCAAATTTATATTCACTACGGCTACAAATATTTCTGCAATCATCGCTTTCATGGTGCAAAGTTCCCTTGTCTTTTTTTTTTAATTATAGATGCCCCATGTTCTTCAATTTACTACTTTGTGAAAGTCAGTGTTCACATGAATGCCGAAAAGATAAAATATCATGTTTTGAGTAAATAAAAAGCAGCAGCTCAGAGATATTAACTTCTCCGCTTTATTTTGTACGCAAGATGATTTTCAATGTTATCTAAAGAGTAGTGATGTGTGCGTCCACACTTCAAACTTTATAGATAAGATAAGAAGTATTTAAAGTTGCAAGGAAAATATGAGTATTACCCTCCCTATCGTCTCACACACTGTTTTGCACGATTTTTGTCTGGTTTCGGCCTACATCTTACCGTTACAAAGCTGCCATGTTCTTGAGTTCAGAGATTTCATTATTACTTTGACCTGCACCTATCCATAATCTTGACTGCAGAGTTAAAAAGCTGGAGATTTCAATTCTTGCGCATCAAGCCTCGTTAATCATGCAGTCCATTGAATTACATATACATTCTTTTAAAGGTGTATAAGATATAGGCTTTTTTTTAAACTCAAGTTCGTTTGATCAGGAGTTCTAGATCGAACTTCAGCTTAATTTTCCTTTTGTAGTAGTCCATAAAAACAAAATAAAACAAAAACACCTCAACATAGAGAAAGTCATTTGCAACACCACACATGGCAAAATATCAAATGCAGTATCACATATGAATGCTGGTCAAACCATGCCAAATCAATCTCATCTTAGATTCTTACTACCTGATATTTATCATCATCATCATCATCATCATCATTATTATTATAATTAAGACATTCTTAACACATCAGCCTTTTTCCTCTCACTTATTTTTCTTCTTTTCTGGCCCTTTCATACAGGAATCTGAAGGCATTCCAGATGATAAGAGATACATGAATAAAACTGGTCTTCCTGAGAAAAGTTCCATATATGGAAGTTATCCATATGGCAGTGGATATACTCCTAGCCCTAGCATAGTTCAGCAGCCTAACCAAAAAGCTATTTTCAGTTTATATGGCCCTCCTACTCCTCCATTCACAATGACTACAGAGCAGCTCAAGCAACGCGGCCTTATTCCTGAGTCAAAGCATATCAAGGAAGAAGCTGCAGAAAAGAAATTACAGTATTCATCCCCTCAGCACCATGCTATAAGCCCTGCTCATTTAGGTCAGCCATATCAACATAAAGATATACGAGACCCCCATAATTCTGTCATTGTGAAAAGGGAAACCATACCAAAACTGGAGAATCCTGTGGCAGCACACACTCATCATGCATCACCATCATCGTCTTCACCTAGGCTTCAGCACCCACGACCAGCACATACACCAGAACACAGACCTGAGCGGCCGCTGTCATCATCCACTAGTCCAGCCTCAGGCATCCCATCTCATCTTCTTCACCATTCCAGCCCAGTATCAAGTGGGACTGGCCATCCTCAGCCTCATGGCACTGTTTTCCGCCCAGCTGAGGCTCATTCTTCTCCAAGATCTCAAAGCCCATACAAACCAGCAGTTAGTCACCTTCAGGCCATGCCTTTGGACTACTGTAAACCCCTCAATGCAAATAAGCAGCAGCAGCAACTAATTTCCCCTGTTAATATGTCAGCATATTCAGCCTCAGTTGGGCAGCAGGAACCTGTCTCTGCATCACCTTCGTCATCCTCATACAACTACCATTTGATTCAGCAAGGCCTGGTGCCTAATCCTATATATAGTCAAGGAGGATCCATACATTCATCAAGCCGTCAACCTTCACAGCATGCTAATCCTATTCCTCTTATTAGTTCTGGATCTTTCAAACCATTGCAACTTAGCCCAACGGGGGGTAAAAGAAAAAATTATAGCAAAGATAATACAAGTATGGCAAGCAGAAAGAAAGCTAAAGGGCAATATGATCATCCAGGTACAAATCAGCCTACGCCTATTCCTGTAACTACTCCACAAATTCTTACAAATCCATCACCTTACACAACAAGCAGCAGTTCCTCATTTACAAGACCAAGTATCAGTTCTCATACTTCATCTTCATTACCAAGCAACAGCCTTTCTTCCATGAGCTCGCCCTACAGTTTTCAGTCATTTGTTGACAATACTGTTCACTCTGCATATTTGCAGGATCAAAAAATGGCCTTGGAAAAAGCAGAGCGGGAACGGGTGGCTGCTGTTGGGTTAACAGCTCTTCCAAATGTAAGCAAGCCTGAGCCCAGTGTACAAGGGCGAAGGCAAGACTTTTCTAGCAGCAGCCAGCGATTTTCTGGTGACACCCATACAACATCCTCAGTAGCAGCACCATCTTCAGTAACAAAAAATATTGCCACTGGCATCAGCAGTAGCTCTGTAACTTCTGACTCTTACAATAGCCGTATCATGGACACTATTAATAGGGTTGCCAACAACCAGGTTGATACAGATTCAGATACCTTGAGTGCATGCAGTCCTCCTCCTCAGACTAAGCCCTCAGGGACCAGCAGTCCTCTAAACAGAAGTCTTAACAGCTCAACTGGTTCCAGTCATCCTCATCACATGAAAAAAGCCTGGCTTCAAAGGCATGATGAAGACAAAAAATCTGAAACACCATTACCTCAGAATCAGGGAGAGGAAGATTCAAATTGCAGTCTGAGTCAAGCACGTGATATCATCAGCTGTGTAGAGAATTCATCTACTACACTAGCTGACTGCGGCAAAGAGAGCAGCACAGCTTCACCTGCCAATGTAGTGGTCACCCTTCCAAATGGCAATGTTGGTGATCTTAATCATAATGAATCTACCTCTTCTGCCTCAGAATCTGAACTGCAGGTTTGTAGAGGAAAATAAACATTGTTTATAGGATGTAATTGATAGGTCAAATATACTTTTAGAGCTGTCAATCAATGCTTGCAGGATTTTTTAAACTAACAAAATATTAACATTTAAAAAGCGCTGAAATTGCTTGACTTTGAAATTCTATTCAACAAAATAATAATCAAATTCAATTGCCTTATAGAAATATCTTGCCACTAGATAAACACAAAGTAATGAGCTCAAACTGTTGTTAAAGTTAAAGTAGGCCTATTAGATGCCAATCAAGATGAAAAATGGAAGTTCAGGTATATCATTATATGTTAAGAGCCCATCCTACTCTTAAAAAAATCATCATGATTAGTACCAAAATTATTTGCCTTTAATTGTTTCAAGAAAGATAAGAACTATGTAAGGTTACCTGCAATTTTTAGGCTCAATGACTCTTAATATTTGGTTGAGGTATGACTCAAAACAAGAAACTGGGGAGAAAAAAAAAAAAAAAAAAAAAAAAAAATATATATATATATATATATATATATATATATATATATATATATATATATAAAGTGAGGGGAAGTTTTATGCAGAGTTGCAGGCATCTTCTCAATAAAAAAAATTATTATTGATAGTTGCTTTTGAGATTTGAAAGTTTGACATGATAGAAAAATGGATGATTGTTCATGAGGAAGTTAATAACAAGGACATCCTTGAAAAATGGATTTTTTTAATGTTCGAAGCTTTATAGCTGAAGATAATGTTTTCCAACATGAGCCTAAAAATCTCAGGCCACCTCACATATCATATTTGAGCTTGATAGGGTTCAAAAGATATAATTATTGCAAGATATAATGTGTTAACTCAAAATGTGATCTGCTGCTGTCAGCTGCTATATGCTAAAAGATATTCAATTTATGCAAACGGCCGCTTCGGCAGCCATTAGAATCAAGTGGTTATAAAATAATCCTACAAAACTTGCTGACATATTGTTATAAAAGGAATAGTTTAGCTTAATCAATCATGCAAAAATTTTATAACCCTCTCTGATTACATGCATTTTCTCACATTTTTGCACAAAAAAACTTTCTGACCTTTTTATATGAAATTTTAACTTTTTATGAAATTTTTGCATTATCTTGAAGTTCTATGACTTTCAATTTGATATGACATTTGTCTGTATTTTAAGAGTTGAATGTTAATTTTTACCTTTATTGAACTTTATTGTTCAAGCTATACTTTTTTTTTTCAAAAACAAAATTTTGGTATACATTGTCATGTTTATATCTGTTCTCTCTCTCTCTCTCTCTCTCTCTCTCTCTCTCTCTCTCTCTCTCTCTCTCTCTCTCTCTCTCTCTCTCTCTCTCTCTCTCTCTCTCTCTCTCTCTCTCTCTCTCTTTCTTTCTTTCTTTCTTTCTTTCTCTCTTGGTATAGAGGAATAGCTAATGATGGATGCATTGAACAAGCATGTATTTACTTTGATTACCCTCAGGGATCATCGAAAGCATCAGGGACAAAAAAAAGGGTTAAATCCAGAAAGTCAGGTGGAGGGTCTGCAAAGAAAAGCAAGCCTGATACAGGTACAGATACACCATCATCTACTCCTCCACCTGCATCAAACTTAAGTGGAAACAATAACAGTTCTCGTAAAAAGGTTGGAACAGGCAAACGAGTAAAACCAGACAAGGAAATAAAAGCTAAGGTACCTATTTCAATCAAAACATTTTCTTGCATGTGTTATGAATGAAGATTTTTTTTAATCCAAGAGGTTTTCTGTTTAATTAAAATTTTTTGCTGTTTTTTATGACATGAGAAAGTGGCTTAGCTTCCAAAAAGATGTGCCTTTGTTGTCATTCTGTATTCTATAAATCATACTAATCAGCCTTAATGATGATTTTCAAATTTATTACAACCAATTGCTGTTATATGTAACATTTTAGAAATTCCATTAATAGTGATCCATAAAGTCATAATTATCATTTTATAGTTTGTTCAAGCATTATTTGAAACACCTTTCAAGCAAAATTAAGTTGGGTATTCTTTTTATTTTAAGGACGAATCTGTGGACAGAAACTTGGAGGAAACCCTGAGCTCATCAAAGTCATTACAAGATGATAATCCTGCACTATCCAAAGTTCAGCAGGACAAGAGCAATAGTTCCTCCAATAAGGGGGCATTTTCATCAGCATCAGCAGTATCGACTATGCCATCACCCCGTAGTGATGACCATTCTGTTTCTTCTCCAACATTATCTGAAAGTAATATGGCAAACATGTCTCCAGCGTCTTCTTCATCCAGTTGTGGCAGCACCAACACTGCCACAATATCCAAGAGTGGTAGTTCAAATAAAGACAATAAGGATAAAGACAAAAAGAAAACAAGAAGGAGTAAGGACATAGCAGCTCCTACCAAGGATGGGAAAAAAAGTGAGGGAGCTCATTATTTCTTCTATTTTCCAGATCATAAATACTTGTCTTTTATAGACCTATAGGTATTATAGCAAACAATCATGTTTGTTTTAGAAGCATATTTCATGTTTCACATATATGATGTCTTTATTTAGTTTCCTTTCAACTTGCTTTTTAAAAGCCATCAAGCTAGCATGAGTAAAAATAATAATATGTAAATTTCAATTTGAACACTTGGATACAAAGTTTTTAATCATAAGAGGGCTTAAAGATCGTTTAAAACTGTTCAGGATTACTTGTATTGAATAGTATGTTTTTTTATCAAGAAATTTTTTTAATAAATACATGAACAAAATATTTTCATGCTACAATTTCCTCTTACGCTTCAGAAACAGTTTTTCTGTTCACTAAAAGCGTATTTTATATTTTTACATAATTGGGTACCAAAATTGCTGAATTAAGATGAATGAATGATCAATATTATAGTTGAATACAATTTTATCTTATGCGAAGTAATTTCCTTTTAAATTTTAAACTAATTTGAACAAGTTTCAACACAATTTTCTTAGGACATCAAAACAAGGGCATTGCAAAATTAGTGCAGAAGTGGTGAAAGGAGTAGGGAGTGTCACTTTTTTAGAAGTTTTGATATATATATATATATATATGTTCTCACCAGTTTTCAATTGAATAACATGTATAACGTTTGAAAATTCAGGTGTTAATCTTTTTTTTTCTTCTTCTCCAATCTTGTTAGCCTTGAGCATTATGTTTTCATCAATGTAATTGTTCAATTTTTCAGGCTCCTCCTTCAACAAACCTTTAGTGAAAATGACGGTGTCTACACTGAAGCGAACTATGGCCCCATTTATACAGGATGGTCCTTGCAGTGAAATAACACCTAAGCTTACAAGATGTAGAGAGTGTAAGATGACTCCAGTGCAGCGCAGTAAGAAGCAGCCAAACATCTTTTGCAGATTTTATGCATTTAGAAGGTAAAATAAATGTTTTTAATTGCTCTGCGCTTTCCCTCTTTATTCTTTACCTGTGTTATGAGGTAGAGCCACCTATTATGGTTGGCCTTTAGATCAGGATGTGAAGCCATGGGTAAATATAGATTTTTTTTTTTTTGTACTATTTGGATTGAACTGATCTTACATTCTTCAAAACCTATGACACTTGCCTTGTAAAGAATCTGCTTGCAGAAAATTCCAAGCCTTAGAAAATAACAGTTATAAGTAATGTAATCATCTAAATCTAATTCATCCATGTCATAATTATCAAGCATGTCAGCTAAAAGTGTAAGTTTAGATCTCATCAAGCCTGAAAGTTCAGGCTTAGGACAGGCTACCTTCATTTTGTATGTTGCAAAAAAAAAAACACATTTTTGTAAACAAACAAAACGTGAAAGTGTAACGAGGAATATCTTTCTTTTAGCTCAAGAAGAAATTCACATTCCCCTTTTTTTTATGTTTTGCTTGGTTTACATTAGCCATGTACAAGCATCCTAATGAACCAGGTATACTGTGCATGTAGAAATAAGCCTCTGCTCCGAAGATCGCGCATACAGGTTTAAAGAGTTAATGTTTCATTGTAAGTAAATCTAAGTAATGCTGGTGTCTTGCAGTTGATATTTGTAGTTTGAGAAAACCAGTCAGGATGCGAAAACTTAATTTTTACATATTTTGGTATCATTTTGTAGCTCAGATGTTCCAGATCATTTTGGTCTTTAAATTTTTAAAGTATTTTTTATTATAGCCAGAGTTTTAACAATTTAAATGTACAAAACACAGGCAAAAATGAGATGGGCAGTTTCTGTAAACACCTTTTAGGTCATGGGAATTACCCTTTCCATTGATGTATGATATGATAGGAGAGGAAAATAAAAGTCTGTGATTCAAATAGAACAGAGTTGCTGATGTTTAGACCTGTAATATGCAAATTTTAGCTAGTAGCACTATGTTTTAAATTGCAAAATTTAACTATTTACAAGTTCTAGATCATCTAGAAACTGTTACACAAATTGTAGAAATGGTTCTAGAATAATCTCCTGAACTCATCACAGCCCACCCCATGGTCTACCTTCACCACCTTTATAGGCCTTTTATTCAATATTAGACTGTGCAACGTGACAGGTTTTCTCAGACCGCCTCACCTTTATTAAAATAAAGTACTTTAAAACAATGCCTTTTTCTGTCAAGTACATCAGGCAGGTTATGCATAAACCAAATAAAATAAATCAGCACAAATCAAACCTACATGTTACAGGCTTAGAGTATCAATAACTTATAAGAACAAGAGTGGCATAAGGCAAGAACAACTACCGTACTTTTCTGACTTGTGTCGAGCTATCGATTTATAGCCATCAGGTGACTAAATTTTTTTTTATGGATTATACTGTGTGAAATGCATGTTTAGAGTTAATAATTTTTATACAGTTTGGAATTTCCATTCATGTGAAAAATTTTTCTGTTGGTTTTTTTCTCAAAGGTTAAAATACACTCCTCGTGGTGTTGTGACTATTGATGGCTTCTCAGAATTACCAGATGCAGATCCTGACGACATTGAACCCTGGTTACCAAGGTTTCCAGGTAATAATACTAATAAATGAGAAACAAAATATATCTTTTGACACTTAAGTTACGCTCCATCCTGAAGCAAGCAGTAAATGAAATGCTTTAGATTAATCTGCAGTTGATGCAATTTTTTTTTTCTGTGATCTATACAACCTTTTTTATTTCTTCTTTCAGTCATGGAACCAGAGCTGGATGTGGAAAACTCAAAATTCATCATATCCAAAGTTGGGGATAAATTCTGTGAGCTAGTAGAGCAAGAGAGAGAAGCCAAAACTTGGGCTGGCGAGGATGGTATGTTAGCAATTAGGTTGGGAAAGGAAAGGGAACATAAATATGAGTGTTGAAATAGATTGAAAAAAAGCACAGTATGTGCATCAAATGACCAATAAAAGGATAAAATAGTGCAGTGTAAAAATTAGTTTTTACCTTGTAAAAACTTAGTGTAATAAATTTTTTGATTTTTTGCATGATTTTATTTGCGGTTAATGTAGTCTTTTGGAAAGATTGTTATAAGGGGTAACTCACCATTTATTATTGCAATTATATATTTGTATCACAAATTTATTTCTAAATGATATCATAAAACATAAGACCTTAATGGCATTTTCTTGTTACATGCCAATTTTTATTTTCATGTTGTTCCAAATATCATCTTTAATATTTTATACCTTTCAATTATTCCACAGTAAAAATAGTTTGGAAAAGAGCTGTGATGGGTGTGAGAGAGATGTGTGATGTGTGTGACACCACTTTGTTTAACATGCACTGGGTTTGCCAGAAGTGTGGATTTGTTGTTTGCCTAGACTGCTACAAAGTTCGTATTAAAGAGGGAAAAAGTAAGTTTTTCAGCATGTAAATTGTCACAAATCTGTAATTTTATGACCTTTTTTGAATTTTTAATGTATACAAAGAGGCAATTGAAAATTCACAGTCTTTTTTTATGCAATAAAGTCAAAATGTTCAGAAGATATAAATGGAAGTGAATTTGATTTATTGATGAATACCCCTAAGCAGTTTGTAATAAAAACTTGGCATTGAGAAGTATCAGCTTTGAGTTCTTGTAAGAGGTGGACATGGAAATTTCTTACTCCAGTCAGAAATAAATGAACACTCTAGCATACCAAGTGAAAGATATTGTTAGTTGGCCATATACATAGTTCGTTGATATATGGTAACATCTTCCCCTGTTGAGTTGGGGAAACAAATCGAACTGGAATTGGTGTATATATACTCATTATTTGTATTAACGGGTTGTAGCAAGATAAAGAGAAAGAACCTAGTTCAGTCCTTGAACTGATAATAAGTCTAAAAATAATTTATGAATCTTATTACTGCAACCAAGTTTTCAATTGTGATTATTTATAATTACAGAGCCAATAACGGATGATAGATGGCTAAGCTGCAGCTCCAACCGTCAAGCTCATAAAGCAAGTGAAATGATGCTGACACAGATCATTCCTAGTGATGGTAAAGCGTTTTATTTGTTTAATCCAACGAAAAAAGTTAACTGATGTATGTTTATTTGCTTATTTGCCGTTTATCTACATTGTAAAAATATATGTTACTTAATTCTGAGAGAAATGATTGAGTGAAGCAATGTTTTTTTGTTTTGTTTTATTCTAAGGTTATTTCATCCTTAAGTCTTTTAGTTCACATTGCAGAAATGTATTGTACTCATGTATATCATTTTCTTTTCAGCTTTATGGGAGCTAGGTCGATTAATCCACGACATTCGCACTAAATGGTCAATTCCCTCCAACTGTCCGTGTGGGAAAAATAACTCTGAGAATAACGTTACTGATAAAAATGGAATCAATGCAGTGAGTTTTTATTTAATCTCTTATGCTTGTGTGTTTTAATCCTTTAAAATTAGTTCACTTTACTAAAATATTGGGTAGGTTTTCAGAATTGTTCAGAAATTTAGCAGCCATACAATTCTTAATTGAACTCAGGAACTGCTCATCGCAAATTTAGAACTGCCACTGTGACATATAACATAAGTGCTTGTGAAAAATTCATTCAAATTGCTTTCATTTTTTACCAAGTTCCAATCAGATTCTTACCAAATTCAATATCTAACTTTTATCCAGTTCATGGTGCATCTTTTGCATAAAGAGCTAGCTGGAACCAAGGGTTATGGGTGATACCATGTATATTAATAACTTCAATAAATTATATATGGTTTATAGTTAGAGGAGCAAAATAGTTGTTGTTACAGCCTAATGCTTGTAAGCAAGTTTGTGCAATCTGCATCAGAGCTATATTGCATTAAAACAAAATTTTCCTTGCCAGACTTATTATAAGACTGGAAAATGATCAACTCAAAGCAGATGTGCTGAAAACTGTTAAATTGGATCTAGATCTATTAAATTCAATTTGCTTAAAAAGCCAGATTTTACACAGATCTAGAATCTTATTCTAAATATTAACTTTCCATATTAACCATACTGGGTGGGAAGTAATAATTCTTAGAAGCTTTGATAAAATAGATTCTGTACACAGGATGAATGAAGTTCTAGATTAAGTTGTAATCTTGACTTAACCAAAAGCTATAGGCAAATCCAAGACAGCAATATATTATATTATTGAGTGTAAAACAACATAGTGGTCTTTTATATTCATTAACTTTTGGTCTAAGAGGCCTAGTTTAGTAACTATGATGCCTTCATCTATTGTCCACAAAGCCCCTTTCTGCTTGGCCCCTTTTCACATATATATATATATCCCCTCTCTCTCTCTCTCTTTCTCTCTCTCTCTCTCTCTCTCTCTCTCTCTCTCTCTCTCTCTCTCTCTCTCTCTCTCTCTCTCTCTCTCTCTCTCTCTCTCTCTCTCTCTGTATATATATATAGACAGTCATACATAATGACAAACAGTGAAGTTTTTTGTTAATGATTTTCATCAGATTGTGCATTTTCATTCACAATTTTGTTTATTTAGTATTTCGGAAATGTGGTTTAAGTGTTTCAAATAGAATGTAATGGAAAATACAAGTTGCTCATGCAAAAAGTAAATGACTACAAATTTTAGTTGCCAGCTGATCAGTTTGGATAGATATTTCTAATCTGGAGTAAGAAAATAGTGAAATGTCAAGTTCCAGCTTCAATGTTAACTTTTCTGTGCCACCTTAACCTCTTCATTGCTGGTAAATTGCTATATGTACTATTTGCAACTGAAAAACATCGTACTATTTGCAACTGAAAAACATCGGAGGACAAACCGCCCATGTTTTATTTTCAAAATCATTTTGTAATGCAAGGGAAATAACCCAAGAAAAGATTGGAACATTTCTTGTATCTGTGCTTTCCGTTTTATGTCGAAAAATTGTGACGAAATAAGCCCATCAATTTGCAGGACCATAGACACTGAAGAGGTTAAAATGCTTTGAGGATTGTGATTTTTGTTCTCTCCTGTAATATTTACTTTTTTTTTTCCCCTTAAATCTTCTCTCTGAAGCAAATATTTAGCTCAGTGAACAGTAGGAAGGCGCCAAATGGATTTTCCACTGAAGAGCATGGAACCAAGCAGCCCAAATCCAAGAAGCAGCCACAAGAAGCAAATCCTCTCAAAAACTTAGACAGCTACAACCCTGATACTACTTCATCCCCTCTCAGCATTCTTGCAGAGGTAGCCTCAATGGAACCTGATTCCAACAGAGACAAGATGGATACATCAAAGCGTAAAATTGACAAGTCTGGCATGCATGGTGATGACTCAAAGAAGGGTGGTTGTTCTACCCTCAGGGAATTACTCACTAAGTTTGCAGGAAAGGTAAAAAAAATTAGATTATAAAATTGTCAAGAGACTTCTTCTGACAGATATGTAATCTTAATTCTTATCTATTCCTTATTGCTTATATTTCTTTTCTCAAAGTATTCAACCTACTCCTATTTTTATAATATGTTCATGCCAATTTGTAACAAGATTCTATAATGTTACCTATAAAGTAATTTTTGTTCCTCCCCTCTATTTTTCAGCCAAAGGTAGCCAATGACAAAAAGACAAAGAAAGGCAGTGGAATGAACTCCCTTGGGGGAATTATTCAGTCTGTTGTTGAGAAAAGAGGTGTTGATGGAGGTGCCTTTAAATTTCTTCACTATACACCTCGCCTTGGTGGTTGGCAGAGAGAGCTTCCTATCAAGATTCATAATCTGACGGAAACGAGCGTTTTATATCCAGACGTCCCTCATACCTGGCTTTGTGACGGCCGTCTTCTGCGCCTTCATGATGCACATCACAAAGGCAATCTTAAAATCTTCCAGGAGCAGTGGAAGAGTGGGCAACCTGTCTTGGTGTCTTGTGCAAACAAGAAGATGGATCTGTCCCTTTGGAAACCAGAGGTATTCAGCAAGGAATTTGGAAAGATCGAGAATGAAGTCGTCAACTGCCGAACCGGAGATGTAATCATTGGCCATTGTATGAGCGATTTTTGGGATGGCTTTGAAAGCCTTAAACGTAAGAAAAATTACCTTCCGTTGTTACCCTCATTGCTTATAAAAAGAGACCTTAGCATCATTTGAAATCTAGATATCAAGTCCATAATTTTGTGGTATTTTTTTTTGCAAGAAAACATAAATTTTACTGTGGAAAAAACTAGTTATTCCTATCATACAAGCTGCAGTCTGTCTTTATTAATTGCATAGCTTTCAAACAGTCCAAATAAAGATAGTTTTAATGTGAAGCCATGTGGATTTATTCTTATCATGTTTCTGAACAAGTTATCTATGAAAGATTTTCTTTTAGTGTATTTACAATCCACTTCATAATCTAACATAATCACTTTTATTTAGCATGTGCATGTGCATAAAATTTAGAATGTTTACCTCAGTTTAGCAACCATGGACATAATATGTTCTGGACGCCAGCAGGATCTTGAAGTTACTCTGTTTTGCTTAGGTACAACTTATATTAATTTAACTGAATATCAGAACACATAATCTGGGGCAAAATACCATCTTTACGTAGTAATAGATTTATGACCAGTTCATTTGTGACATTAGAGAATGGTCAGAGAAGTAAAAATTAAGTTGTTGAAAGTTGCCAGATTTTGAGGTCACTAAGTGAAAATTAAAATGTGCAAAAATTACTTTCTTAAGAGCAAATGATATGGTAGGAAAACAGAGAAAACTCATTCCAAAGTTGCTCTTAATCAAATTGTGAAGAGACATAAAAATAATAGAAATGATAAAGGAAAAATTTTGGGTCTCAAGCCACTTTTTTCTTTCCCAGCATCCTTGTTTTTTTTGGTGGGATTTTTTTTTTATATCAATTTTGCCTCAGTACACAGGACTAACTTTTTAAATTTAATCTGACTGTCAAAAACTATTTCTCTTTATAGAGAGGAAGATCTGAAGATGGTCATACTAGCATGCTATTTCTGCAATCTTTTCAAAAATTTAGGTCGACCCTGTGATGATGACAGTGAACCAATGCTTTTAAAGTTGAAGGATTGGCCACCGGGTGATGATTTCAGTGAACTTCTGCCAACCCGATTCCGAGATTTGATGCAGGCACTGCCTTTATCAGAATACACGCAGAGGGATGGAAAGTTGAATTTGGCTTCACGACTCCCAGATTTCTTGGTGCGCCCAGACTTAGGGCCTAAAATGTACAATGCCTATGGCTCTTCGCAGTTCCCTAAAGAAGGCACTACAAACCTACATCTAGATATCTCTGACGCTGTGAATGTAATGGTTTATGTTGGTGTGCCGGGAGATGGGCCAGGAGGACGTAAGGCTCAGGAAGAAGGTGGGTTCACAGCCATCATAGAAAATTTTGAAATGCCATGATTTTAATATTTAAGGTTGTGCTTTCAACATTTATTTTAATTAGCATGGCAAACAATAAACACATTAACTTAGTGGGTAAAAAGAATTTTTTTTATCTATGCTACAACACAGTGTGAATCTGGTCGTTATCTCATGAGGGGATTGAATTGTTGTGATATTCATTTTTCACATAAAATCTTTTTTTAATGAAATGAAAATAAATATTTGTTGATAATAGTAGAATTAAGTTCCTTCAGTATGTTTTGCTTAAAGTGCAAGGCATCCTTGGTGATTTACGAAACATCCCATTGTTTTCTTGAGTTTAAGATCACTTTTGATAGAAGTAAATTATTTCTTGTCTTGTTCACTAGCTTTTTATATCTCATGCTAGTCGTACATTTGTTAAAAAATCTCACTGTAATACAAAGCTTTACTGTTAATGACAAGTTGTTTTATGATTTGCCAGAGCTGCTTCATATTTTCTTAAATTTATCTAAATTCATAATTTGGGACATGATCTAAGAATTAATCTACCTACTCAAGAAATTTAACATTGATAAGCCTTAAGATAAAATGATGTAATGAAAAGCAGTTTCATAATAAAGAAATATACCTATGGATAATGAATGTTAATCTGAGACTCAAATATTTTTTCAGAATAACATCCTTTGTTTTGTACTTTCAGCGGCAGTCAGAGCAATAGATGATGCTGGTTGTGACATGATTACAAAAAAAAGGGTGCGGGAGGTGAATGAAATTCCTGGAGCATTGTGGCACATTTATGATGCACATGATGCAGATAAAATAAGAGATTTTCTGAACAAGGTAAATTGGTCTTCTTTCCCTATTTCAGAATGTAATATGTTGGTGAAGTCAAAGGCATTTCAGTAAAAATTGTTATTAGCCAACCTCTTGCAATATTATTTTCTTACATAATGTTGGACATTCAGATATTTTTTTTTTTTGTGAAATAGGTCATGTTTTATAACTGCTTTATTTTGCATCTTTAAAGGTGTTTTAATATATTTTTTTGCCTTTAGGTTGCCAAAGAAAGAGGTCAGAAGATAGAGAATGATCATGACGCCATTCATGATCAAAGCTGGTACTTGGATAAGGAGCTTTGTGATCGTCTTTACAGAGAGTATGGTGTAGAGGGTTACACCATTGTACAATGCCATGGAGATGCAATCTTCATTCCTGCTGGTGCACCTCATCAGGTACCCATAGTTTTCTTACCCTGAGATATTTCATTTTGATCGTTTTTTAGCATTATTTTGATTATCCATGTCCATATTTAATTTTTATACTAGTAATGCTAGAGAAAGGCAAAATGCGTTTCTAATCTAATAATGCACAGAAACAAGCAGACGACATACTGTTCCTCACTCCATATCATATCTATATTTATTCAGGTAAGGAATCTTCACAGCTGTATAAAGGTTGCAGAAGACTTTGTGTCCCCTGAGCACCTGAACCATTGCTTCCGCCTGACCCAAGAGTTCCGGCAGCTATCAGAGACACATTCAAACCATGAGGACAAACTGCAGGTAAGGCGAACACATCCTCTTTTTCCTTTTTAGAATTTTTCGACTTTTTAAGATAAAATGGGTCACTTCTAGTTCTTACATACTTAGGTTTTTTCAAATTTCTATCTCCTCTTCCTGAAATATTAATTATCTGTTGCACATATAGCATCAATAGCGTATTGCTACCAATCTGTCCGAATGTTTCTCCGAATTGGTATTTGTGGAAATTTTTTTTTTTTTTTAACCTTTCACATTCATGTACCACTCACCACCATTCTTCACAGATATTTTTGATTTAAAATAATTTGAACCAATACTTTAAAAGTATGATAGCTTTCTTAACTCACCCTGATTAAGTGGCAGAGTCCCAATAATTAGTTTTCTCTGCAAACAACTGGAAACAGCGGAATTTTATTTTATACAAAGTTTTTTGGCTGTTCCCCAACTGTTTGAATCCTGAAGGCTACATTTATTGTTTTGTTTTTGGAATTTGTATTTCAAATGCAATCTTTGCTCTCAATCATTGCAATATTTGATACTTTGGCATCTTATACTGGGATATAAGCCTCATTATGACTGACTTAACATATTTCTTTAGCAGTGTAGACAGCAACATTTTCTAAAAACTGAAATTGACATAGTTTTAACTAGCAGGATAACATTTTTTGTACTTATCAATTTCTGTAGGTCAAGAACATCATATACCACGCTGTAAAAGATGCTATTGCAGTTCTTACAGAGCATGATCCTGAAGATGACTAATTCCATATGAAATGACAAGGCAAGACATGCTTATATGATTGCAATAGAATAGAGCCATATTCTATATACTCATTTAGGGTTTTGAATTCATCAGGCTGAATATTCAAATAAGTTTCTCTTTCATCAATATATTTGGAATTGGTAAGTAAATCACAATCACAGAGTGATAATCTAAAAGGTGAAAATTAAGTTGTTTTTAAAGTGATATTTTGAGGCTGGAATGTTTAGTGTAAAGCATATATTTTAGGATCTTCTCTGTTGGTTATCTTTCCAAAGTGTCGGTTAATGTGCAGTCCTCTACTTTGAAAATGGGTAATTTGGATTTGACAAAGAAAAGACCTATTGCAACAAACAGAAAATAATCATTCCATTTGTGCCACATAATTGATTTGGCAATTTAAAGTCATCTATAACTTTTTCTTTTTTTTTTTTTTTTTGTTTGGATGAGTTTTAAGTGTCATTTTTCAACACTGCTCAGCCTGTTGTGGGCTTGTGCTTCACTTTTGAAGGCCTAAGATTTCTGTAGTGCATGGCTCAGAAATTTGAGGGTTTTTTTGTTTTAAATCATTGCACAGGCTATATTCATATAGCCATCATATATATGGTTTGACACCAAAACTGGATTCTCTAACACCAAGATGAAAGCCAAGTGTAAATTATTTCATACCATCATTTAACAAGGTGATTTTCATGGCATCTGTATTACAAAGGTAAATGTATCATCCATTTCTAAAACTTTGCAGTGAGAAAACTCTCATGAAAATATATGTCAAAGCTTTCATCTTAGGGCAGATGGTTGTGAGATAATTATCTAATTAATTTTGTTGCTATCTTAGTGTAATAGTTCTTATGATTGTCATTTATTAAAGAAAAGAAAATGTTCACCTTTAAGTCTCATTCTTATGAAACATTTATTGTTATCAAGATGATTTTAAGCTAGTTTCTCAGAAATTTGTGCAACATGTTGAAAAAGTTTATTTTGCGTTGTTTATTTTACCAAATAGCATGCAGTTGCTACAGAAGTGATATTTTTGTAATCCTGTTTCTATAGTAGTAAATTACATTTTTATGTTGTATTGTTATCGTACATATAATTTCACACTCATGTTAATGTCTTTTTATTTGTATATTATGTCAAATTTTTTTTGTTTAACTTCAAATGATTTTGAATTGCAAGTTGTACATATGTTCTGACTTTGAGGACAATGTTAAAAAAAATAATGATAATATAAGAAAAAGCATCTGTAGATATGTAAAGCTCTCACATTAAAAGATGGGAATTTATTTTTCTGTGATTGCTATTGTCATAAATAGAAAATGTATCCATATATGTCAAGTGTTATTGCATACTACTTTCATTGCACAATACCTGCTATCTGCAACCAAGTGCTATTTTTCATTACCTTTTTGGTTAACTGAGGGGGTGGGGGGAGAGATATAGTACGAATCAGATTTAGTTTATGTATGTGTGCTGCTTTTCATAGTCTTTATAATTATTGAGTCTGATTAAAAGGGAAATGAAATTGACAAGATCAATATTTCCTTTACATTTATGTTTATAGCTATATGAGGATATTCAAAACACGTAAGATAAAAGCCTTAATAAGATAGTATCACCATTGCACATCATACCAGAATTTATATGCATTCTGCCTCTGTATATGTGACATGCTTATATATTTTGTGATGATAAAATGCCACCAGGGACAGTAAGATGGCACTCTCAAATTCTTTGTAAAATGATCATATGCATTCTTTTGTCCCAGTGTTCAAGTGCATATTTAGGAAAGGAAACAAAATATAAATCTGAAGTGGCTGATTTTGTTGATCATGTCTGAAAATATTGATTGGTGAGACCCAATAGCTCAATCGTGATAGTTACTGTATATATTTGAAAGATATGCATTGCCACTTATAAGTTTGATCAAAGACTAATTTTAAATGTATCATATCACACAAATGTCCACAATAACCTGGGGGCAATTTTTTTCCTTACAAATATTTTAAGTGACCTTTTTAATTCAAAAGATTACTTTAACCAAAGTAAGCAAAGTATGTATTTTGCTCATGGCTCTGACTGTCCCTTATATTGGCTTAGCCTGCATAAATGCATCAAAAGATTATAAAATAATGCAATAAGAATGTCTTGTGTGGAAGTGGCTCATTCCAAATAGATGCAGCGAACAATAAAGGACAAGAATGCTGCTGAATAATCAATTATAAATCAATGAAACAAAAAAAAAACAAAAAATGGTTTGCTATTTTATATACAATTTCAACAGGCTCATTATGGCTGATGTCAAAAGAGACAAATTTGTGCAGGCCTGTTTAATTCATCAATAATTCAATGGTGTTTACGCATAACAGCTAGAGATTTTAGCTTTTGTCTTATTTACCATACTTACACATTGATTCTAATAAAGTTTCTTCGAACGTGACTTATTGTTTGCTTTTTTTTTTTTTTGGATGAACCATGCCTTCAACATTGAAAGCAATAAAATGTTAGCTTTGATACTTTCGTCCTTTTATAATTATATACTATATATAAACTATAACTTTAATCCAACTTAATTCTAAGCAAAGGAACCGTAAACACTAGTCATAAGCTTTATCTACATGTAGTTAAAAAAAAATAGTGTAAATTCTTCAGTTTCAAATAGACAGTGCCTTTTTTCAATTAAATGGTCAAAGACTGTCTTATAGATAAACAACACATTTTTAATTTCGGTACAACCTTTTTTTTTATTTCTTTGAAAGCGTAAACTTTAAAGTTGTGGCCTGCATGTCCTATCAGTGCCCTGAAAGTGAAATGCTATCTTAAAGCTTTCTGTATCTATTGATGAACCTAATATAATTTTGTCTTCTTTCCTTGACTAATTAGTTAGAAACTGAATACATATCAGTTGAAAACGTGGGATGAAATTAATTCTAATAGCTTTACCATCACAGATAAGTAGTGAGGTTCTAAAAGATCTTTAATACATGCCTTATGCAAACATAGGCCAAAATCATCACTGGGTCTCTCTTGTCTTCGGGGATTTAGAAGGTTTAAAAAAAAAAGTCACTTTTAAAACTGCAAAACAAGTACATTCTGATAGAATCCAAGATGGCGTAATCGTGTTTCTTTGAAAAAAAAAATAAAAAAAAAAAAAAATGAAACAATCAAACTCAGAGTGTCTGATTAGGTGAGCTATAGGAACATCGTCAATAGTTTAGTTTCTAAAGTAAGCAAAGAATCTGTTGTTTTTTGTTTTTTGTTGACACAACGCCAACTCTTAGTCTTATCCCTAAGGAAAAGTTTGTCTGAATCAAAGAAAGCGTATGTGAGTCCATCATGACGGTGTAGGTCTACTCGGGTTACTGTGCAGTAACAGTGATGGCATGTGATCTTATAGGGTAATCAGGGTATGTATGCGTGTTACAACCAGAACATATTAAGTGTCCATTCTACCACTGATTTATTCTTTCTCAAATGATTTTCCCGCAGTGGCATGCTTTTTATTTCATTCCTAGACCATAAATTATGTAATCGTTTAGACCAAATACAGCACTATTATTGAGATAAGATAAATTTGATTTCTCAAAACCACCTTAGTAAGTTTGTTGATAAAAAAAAAATTACCTCTTAAGAAAGAGTAGTGAATGTTGCTTTTTTGTAATTTTTAACGACACATGACTTAATACCTTTATTGCAAGAGCCAAGTCAGCTCCAGGGCCCAATAGTGTGCCTTACTACTCTATAAAGGATTTCCAAATGTTCTAAGGCGGATGCTTAAAATTCTCCGAGGAATATGGAGCAACCTCAAGATCAGTGAGCAGTGGATGCCTACTGAGGGAGTTTATATCCCCAAGGAACAAAGCTCGACTGAAATAAATCAGTGTCGACCAATCTCGCTATTGATTATAGAAGTAAAGATACTGTCATGGCATCCCGGTTATCAAAATATCTCGCTGAAAATGGGTACATAAATACATCAGTCCAGAAAGGAGGCATTCACTGAGTTTCCGGATAATTACACTAGAGCATACAGTGATCTGGGAAGCCATTCAAAATCAAAGGGCAAAAGGGAAGAAACTAAACCTCAAAGTCGTATAGTCGGGTCAGTACAGCACCAAATGATTCAACTAGTCTTGAGGATGTATGTACGAGGTCGGTTTCATAAATAAGTTTCCCTACTCTATAAAATCAAAACCGTCTAAGCTATATGTACATGAAATTTGGCACACTGAAGGATCAAACCTTTTGGGAAATCGCAATGAAATTTTGTGGCACTATGTTGAACGGATACAAAATAGCATTTACTTTTCTGAAGTCCGTTGGAGCAAAATGGCCGACATAATAGAAAGCTCACCGGCACACCAAAATTTTTCAAGATATGACATCCGTGTCATCATAAAATTTTCTGTTATTTTGGGAAAAGATGCATCATGCATTCACAAAGATCTAGTGACTGTTTTAAGAGAAAATGCTCCTTCTATTCAGACGGTAAGAAAGTGGGTAAAAGCTGTTTCAGAGGGACGAGATGACATGGAAGATGAACCTCGTCCTGGCCGACCTGTGACAGCATGCGGGGATGCAAACATTTCTAAAGTTCTCGTTTCATTGAGTGATGACAGACGAAAAACTTGTGAGGAGATTTCTACGGAAACATCGATGTCTAGAACGTCCGTGTTTAGAGTTCTAACCAACAAACTGATTAAGAAGAAGAAGTTTTCAAAATGGGTTCCACATTTGCTGACAGATGAGCAGAAGGAGTCAAGGGTCAATTTTTCGATAAACTTTTTGCGGAGATTTCAAACTGAGCAAAATGACTTTTTGGGTCGGATAATTACCGGTGATGAGACTTGGGTGTATTCCTGGGATCCTGAAACAAAGCGGCAGTCAGCCGAATGGAGAGACTTTGATGAGCCTCGTCCAGAGAAAGTTCGACGCAAACAAGGGGCTCTCAAGGTCATGCACATGATCTTTTTTGACATGAATGGTGTGATTCTGCGCTGGCCTGTACCTATAGGCACCACAATCAATGCACAGTACTACAAGAAGGTGCTACAAGACAAACTCAGACCTGCCATTCGAAAGAAACGACTCGGGCTGTTGGAGTCAGGCATCTTGTTTCACTACGACAATGCGCCAGTCCATACGGCCCGGGCAGTGACAGACGTTTTGGCTGGCTACAAATGGGAACTGCTGGAGCATCCTCGCTATTCACCTGACCTTGCTCCCTGTGATTTTCACCTATCCTTAAAATGAAAGAACATCTTCGCGGCCAGCGATTTGAAACAGAAGAGGACATTACTCAGGCTACGAAAGTAGCAATAAAGAACCTGGACAAATGTTCTTACGTCACTGCATTTAAAGACTGGTTACAACGGATAGAGAAATGCGCCAACAATGGTGGATGTTACGTTGAATAGGTCAGATATTAAAGGCAATCTGTGCCAAATTTCATCATCTTATGCCTTTTGGTTGTTGATTTATGGAGGTGGGAAACTTATTTATGAAACGGACCTCGTACCTTGTCCCGAAAGATGAATAAGTGATCCTAGCTGATGACCATTTCAGCGGTTTCCGGATGAGGGTCTCCAATAATAACTACACCTCAGATTAAATCACCTTGAAAATTAGAATTGCCATGAGCTGTTCGGTACTCGTTCTTCATGTCTCTGGAAGTCATCTTGAAAGCAGCAGCAGGAGCGCAGGCACGGGAAATCTAGGTGTTTGTCGCTACATGCCCCCTTCAAAAGTATTCATGGATGACTCCACCATCGTTTCTAATAAAAGGAAAGAAGGAGGAGTTTATATCAATGAAAAATGGTTCAACCCTAAGAATACTGTTCTAAAGTTCAAGCTTTGTACATCTGAAATTGAACTTGTGACTGTGTCAGCCAGGCCGTATTATTTAGCAAGGGAATCCTCAAATGTCTACGTAACGTCACACATCTCATGGCCCACCTACAGCCAATGCACAAAACGCTGCAGAGCAACTGGAACAACACGTAAACAACAGAGAGACTGCCGCACCGGCCGCGCTTTAAGAAAGTCGCCGCAGATTTTAACAAGTGCGACGTGAACAAACATCTGACAGTATACTACCAACAGGTCACCTGTGCAACCAGGGGTGACACCACATTGGACTTCTGTTTTGTAACGTGAAAGACTCGAACACAAGCAAGGCAACAGCTCCACTTGGGAGATTAGACCACAACTTGGTGTGTGTTTCGCCAAGCTATCGACCTGTAGTCCAACGGGAGCCCGCAATAAAAAAGACTTCGAGCATGGACTCACGATACCTGGGAAACCTTCCGCGCCTCGCTCCAGGCTGCTTGTAAACAGCGGAAAATACTAATCAACTAGCGGATACAGTCTGCTCCTATATTAATTTCTGTGTGAACTTGGTTGTACCTATAAGATCTATAGAATATATTGAGGGTCGCAAAGTAAACTATCGTAACTCCTGTTTTGAAAATTTTACAGGAGAAACAAAAAACTTAATAACTTTGTAACTAATGGTCCAATATGATTCATCTTCACGTGAAATGTATTTGAAATATCCTTACACGCTTTGGTTGTGTATTTTTGAGTTTAAATTGTGAACATTTTGTGCAATTCAACTTACAATATTTTATTCAACCAAAATTCACACGTAAACAATCGTATCTCAAGTTACGATAACCTTCATTGATAATTGTTCACACGTATACTATCGTATGTTATAATTACGAAGTTTACGTTTAAATTCTATGTCTTATAGACGAGTTACGACAATAACAAGAAACAGTGTTAAGAAACAAAATAGCAGCAACACTTTTATAATTATTTTAAGCGTAAAATATGATTTTAATAAAAGTTTGCACATTTAATTTAAGGATACATATTTTACTAAAAATGATTAAAGTATGTTCAGAATGTTATAATATGTATAAATTTCAATTTACAGAGCCATATCACTGATACTTTCACGGATGCATGAATGAGATATAAAATACACATAATTTATTTTGAGAGTTATTAAGAACGACATCTGGGTGGAATCTTAGACTAAATATTACAGACGAAGACAGAAATGGAAGACCAAATATAAGTTCTATAGAGGAAAGAGGATGCATGGATATCATTATTTTTATTATTAAAATATAGGCCTACATGATATATAAATAAAGAACAAAGATAGGTACTTCAGAGATTAGATAGTTATCTTGAACCGTGTTTATATATAAAAAAAAAGCAATATACTATTTAAGTATCAAAACACACAACTTAATTGGAAAAAAGATTAACATAATTAAATCATGGACCTCAAGGGTTGGATTTAATTTTAAACAAGTTAAAAAACTGGTGATGGGTTTCAGGAAAAACTTGGCTTTTGCAAAGGGATTGAAATATAGAGCTGAATGTAGTTGAAGTGCCCCTTGGCCTGCACTTTCCGTATTCTTTTTGACATGTTGAGACGATGGTATTCACCATCAATGTCATACTTGGATATGTACAAGATCGGAGTCTTGACTGGTCAACTTCAATGGTTTGATGTTAAACAGCTTCACCTTTGTTTTCATCTAGGTCAAAATTTTTCAAATTTGAGGCTATCTATTTGAAGTCGGAAAACCGAGATTCCTCCTTGACAATAAAGTTCTGTCTCAACTGCTTTGCCGCACTGCTAACACCTGCCCAATGAGGAGTGGTAGATCTCCAAATGCTTACCTACTCTTTCTATCGTTGTATGCACACTGTCATTCTCGTTCTTTATGTAGCCCTTTATACAAAAAAAAATTGTGCTTAATTTCTGTAGAGTTGAATTTGTTCAATGCGCACCAAAGCATCGCCAAAAGATATCTATTCCGGTTCTGCCCGCCACATGAATCTGAATAGAGTTTAACATGAGTCACGCCTTTCTCTCACTTGCACCAAGCAGATAATTTTAATCACATGAACCAATCTCATTTGACCCTCTTGCAGCTATCCCCAATCCCGTCATGTCAAACATTGCAGATAGCTTGACCTGATCCAAGATGAAAATATTGAAAGATTGTATAAATTCAGTTTTCTCTTACAATACAGTACTGATGCAATGGAATGACGGTGTTATCTCTGAATAGCGCCCTCTCATATCAGGAAGAATACGACCATCCCCATCTTTTTTCTCAAAGAGAGTAAATACAAACTGCTCGCTCATCTCCAGGATGTCCGAGAACATGGTTTTGCGTATCGCTTGCTTCAGTCCTGCTATTTCCAAATGGTGTTTTACGCTCTTCTGGCGCCTTGTCTTTTTGCTCGACTCTTCCACGTTGGTGCACACTTAACCTCTCCTTTTGTGAATGTTCCCATTATGCCAAAAGTAATTGAATACAGTCTCCCTGTGGTCCTTACCGATACGGTCTTGGCACCTCATTCTGCACTTCTCACCACATCCATCCTTCATTGTCTTTTTAAGAATCTGTCTGTTCTTTCTATTCACATAAGCTTCTCCTATATTTAAAGCTCTTTTTTCTTTTGCTGTCCTAATAATTAGCTTCATTACGTTTCCTTTTTCTACTCCTACTTGGAGACTCGACATCAGGGCTATCCAGAATGCTGGAAACCGGTGTATGTTCAGATGTCGAGGCTGTGTAGAAAATGTCAGCACATGAGGCACCGGTTGTGTCATTTGCTGACATAGAGTTTACCACTGAGTACACGGCGAATGAAGATGAATAAGACAATTGGTGGATGGCTGTGCATGCTCTGATTTTGCGTGTCAGGTGTAGGTGCCGCCTCTTGGTCACGACTACTGTCATTCTCGATTTCTTCTTCCTGGGTTTTGATGTTTGGCCTCAACTCAGTTTCCTGAGCTACGACTCTCATTGCATCGATCGAAACTTGCATGTATTTTAGAGGAGATGTGGACGAAGTGTGGTGTTGCTCTTCCTCTAGAAAACACAGTAGGGTGTTGAGTGCCTTGAGCTGGTACATAGTCCGGATCGTTGTCCGAGTAACCAATGATATATCACTGAGGCTTTCGCTGGAGCCAAACCTTACATCATCGCCTTTCACACGCAATGTTCGGAAACTCCCTTTCCTTTTTATACAAATAGGTCACTTCGCTTTCTTTGCCCGCAATGTTTTAATTGTTGCGAGAGTAAGATCATCTGAATCAAACGATTCGGCTTCCTCAAACTCTTTTTCCGCAAAATGAAAATTTTTAGGATCAAGATTTTTTAGTTCAAAGGGTGTGATTTCATACTGAACTGACAACAAACAGAAAGATGCAGAGAGAGCATAATGCTGGAGAGCGAGTGGAGATGAGTAGTTCGTAAGCGCTAGCACATTTTTAGCATTGCTAACAACTAATCCAGTGTATGATTCACCTGGAAGCACCTGGACCCTCAGCTCAAATATGTCGCAGACTTGTGGAAATGAAGTAACAAGAGATAACTCATTTGAGCTGTTCCTGAAGATTCTCGAATAAAGAGAATCTCCGTAGTTCAAGATTGCATCAGCGTCATTACTTGTCCATAATGTCATAGATTTGATGCCATGAAGCCAGGGAATTACAGGTGCACTGCCTTCCGATGTTTTCAAAGATGAGATCAGCTTGGTGGCATGTATCGGTAACAGACATCGTGTCCTGAAAAATGAGAGAATCAAACTTTTATAAGGAGTCGATTTGTACAGTACATGAATAAAACTGGTATTACGGTACATTGTACTTTCATTGATGGATGTAAAATGAATGTTGTGCAAATGTAAAGTATGAGCTTAACACAGAATAGATTTCAACAAAATGAAAGTAGCGGTTAGCATTACAGAACTCAAATTGGCTAGCCTTTCATCATGGCTTGAGAAATTATCTGAAGTTGTTTTAAAAGTGATTACCGAATGCCAGGGGTAAAAAAATCACTTGCTGCATTCATGTAGATAAAAGTCTTAAAGTGTTTATTCAATTATTTTCATCGGTTGTTTTAGAGTCACATAACAAGTGTACAAAATCATTCATGAATGAGTCTTGCAAAAAATAACTATCTTTGAGATAAAAAATCTGACAAATCGAAAAAAATATTTGTTAATCTATAATTTACTGTTACGAATGAATCAAAGAATCTTAAGGGAGAATGAAGAATTTAGAAACAAAAACGAAATATTAAACATACTCAAGTGATTTAAGTTGGGGAAGTCTTAATTGCAAATCGGCAGGATACCTTAATATTTAGTGTCTTCGTTCATGGAGTCATAACGCTTGCTTGAGTGTGTTCAGGTTGATGTTCGATTGCCGCTGGTACGAAGAGAATTGGAGAGAGCAAAATCTACTCCCAAACTTATACAGATTAAATGGGCAGCATGGGCGTTTCGGGGGTGGAGAACGTGTGATTATCAAAGATGGAAAAGTTTAATAAAGGAAGATTATCTTTGGTTCATCGAGTCCACGGTTGTCACAGCGGATATTACACTTACTGAAAATTATAGTGAAAGATGAGTTCAGCCAACCCAGTGGTTTAAAATATGGTATTGAAGTTCCTCTTGCAGATCACGAAGTTCAGCATATCTTTGTATCCTCCATCTTTGGTTCCATTGCTTACTACTTAAGGACATAACATTGGAACGATAGGTGTGTCAGCTAAGACAATAGCCATCTTTTGCAGATTGAGTTACGTACTGTAAGCATAAGTCATAACGTAACGAACACGTGGTTTCCCTAGTGAAGTGTTCAAATTAGCCTGCGTTTTTTACATCGGAAGCCGCAAGCGAGCGAGAGACCTGGTCAGTCTGGTCAGCTGTTTAGACCAGTGAAATCTGCAGCTGCTGGTAAAACTGTCTCGCATCATGTGATTGTTATGTAATGTAACTGTGTGAGCAGGCAGTGGAGCAGTGGAAACACTCTCCATAGTGCGCTTGCACCTGGTCCAGGCTAGTACTCAGTACCGTTAGCATTAGATCATCGCTGACAGTCATCATGGAACCCTTACATAACAGTTACGTTCTCGGTGAGAGGGCTAGCAAGTTTGCGAACAGCGATTCTGCTACGTACCGCTGGGTGGGAAGAGTTTAAGCAAAATTAATGATGTCGGTCAGTCTAAAAACATTACGTCGTAGTCTAGCAAAGACGGTATTATTTTTTTCTCCTGTTATTTTTACTTTGATGTAGTACTAATGGAAACTTGCTGAATTTTTCCTTCCCGGCCAGGGCTTTTATAAACTGATTTAGTTAAGATACTTTTTTCCTGCTTTTAGCTTAGACGCTTTGTTTTCCAGCATAAAAAATATTTTCTGACAAATAATCCCATTTCTTTTCAATACTTCATATACACACAGTTTGAATGAAAATGTTTTTTTGTATTTTCTTTTTCAATTTGTTTTCTCCATTTTTATAATAATTCTGATCGTAGTCTAGCCTAGGGCCCGTAAGCCTCTCCTGCCTCTGACCATTATATTTCTCGAAGATATCCTGTGATTGAAATGGCTTAAGACATTCAACTTTTTCTAAAAGATAGCCCTAACATCAATGTTATTAAATTTGCTAACGAGCATCCGGGCTCGTAACTAATTACTAGCAAAGCCTGTTTAATCTGTTTTTGTTTTCCCCTGGAAATAAGTTCAGCTTTCTATTAGATTTGAAATCTCTCAATTATATAGGACTACATATTTCCATCATGAAATTGTTGTCGTTAACATGAAGCTTCAGTCTCCAAAGTGACAAAACATTCTAATATAAGCAATACTGGACATTTTGCTTTTCGAAGTTTTAACTATTTTCGTCTCATATATATATAATAAATATATACAGTATATATATATATATATATATATATATATATATATAATGTATGTATTTATACAAACACACACACACACACACACACATATATATATATATATATATATATATATATATATATATATATATATGTGGACTTTCAATTTTCTGAGGCAAAAACCACTGAACCAAATGACTTCAAATTTTGTAGGATACCTATTCTATAGTGGTAAGATGCACATCTGTAAAAAGAAGTGTGAAGTCTCTGTAGTTTTGTTTCTTTGAAATTTTATTGTTTCCTCATTTGAATACCCTTAAATGGCTCACAAACGCCATAGTCAAACTTTTTTAAGTCAAACGGAAGTCTCCTAATGCACGGCATACTGAACGGCGATTCACACACTTATCAATGTCTCAATCCGTACGATCTGTGGCCAAAACATAGCTAATGGACAGACCCTTCCGAACGATTGATGCTGTTCAAAATTAGCAAGGAATCTGGATCTAGATAGATCTAAATAAAAAATGCCACGTAAAAGACAAGGTGGTTCTTCAATAGGAAGGTTAACTCCTAGCCAAAAATACCATAAAAACAGACACAGATCTCGACACAGATCTAGATCTAGATCGTCATCAAATGAGAATGGCAAGTCAGACTCTGAGTCAGAGAATGCAAGATCTAGCTAGATCTAGAACAACTAGATCTAGATCTACTCGAATTTCTAATTCTACAACCAGAACAAAATCAAGATCTAGGTCTTCTTTTCAAAATGTGCAACATGAGGCTAACAAACAGAGAGACGCCAGGCTACAGAAAATGATGCAAATCAGACCGCTCTTCACTTCAACACTAATTAATTAAAAAATGAGACTTCAATCGGAGATATGATCCATGCCAGCACTGCCAAGCCATGAAGTTTAGAGATGAATCTAAAGGTATGTGCTGCAGTAATGGAAAAGTAAATCCAGAACCATTTCCATCTCTTCCACAGCAATTAACAGTCCTGTTTGAAGGGATAACTGATCAATCTGTGTGCTTTCTGCAGGACATAAGGAAATGCGACAGTGCATTCCAGTTGACTTCTCTTGGCTGTAAAGAAGTGAGAATGAATGGATGGAATCCACAGTTCCGAATTCAAGGCCAGGTTTGTCACCTCATAGGCCCTCTACAACCTGCCGATGAAATGCAAGCTAGATTTTTGCAAATCTACTTCATAGATGGAAACCAACAAATTCAGAGGTCTTCCATCACTGATGGACTTTGTAACAGCATTTTGTTGGACATTCCAGAAGCATTGAATCAGAATCACAAATACGTGAAGGAGCTGAAATGTGCATATGAGTTTGCAAGCTCTCGCCAAATAGAAAATTTCCGAATTGTTATCAATGAAACAGCGCGACCATAGGGACACATGAAAGGACACAGTCACCCACAACGCACCCACACTAAATGAAGAAATGTGGTCTTCAAAGAAGTGTTATAAACAGGTCAGTGCAAAGTTTTTACATTTGGTGGTAAATAATATCTTTCTCCACAGGTTATTTTTCCTCCGGTGGTGACTAAAGTCTCTTTCCACAGGTGATAACTATGCATTTCTCTCTCTCTCTCTTTCTCTCTCTCTGACACTCCGTTCATCGAACGGGTAACCAACTAGTATATATATATATATATCTTTTTTAAAATCCAAACTTAGGCTAAGTGTTGATGCATCAAAGTTTGATCTATTTTTAATCTAAAAATAGAAAAAGACAAGGCAACAAACGCTTTTGTCTTTTGTTAATCCAAAACTAAGCCAAATGTTCTTGCAGGAACTTTTGACCTAATTATTTTCGCGAGGCTCAGATTTTGTTCATTCTTGCATGATATTTTTGTGTTTCTTCTAATATACAAATTTATAACTCGTCATTACGCCAAGAAAAACTTGCTTCATTCAGACCTCTCCCTCTCTCTCTCTCTCTCTCTCTCTCTCTCTCTCTCTCTCTCTCTCTCTCTCTCTCTCTCTCTCTCTCTCCTCCTTCCCTCCCTCCCTATCCCTTCTCTGTGTTACCCATTCCTGTCTATTCATATATGCTCCTCTCAACATCTTCAGTGATAATCTGACGGAGATCTTCAACCTCTTCTTCATTTCGAGATCACCAGCCACAGACTAAACAACTTGAGACAATGTGCTTCAGAGAGGGAATCCTTACCATCTACTGAGTTTTGAAGGGTGACGTGATTTGAATCAATGTGACGCATCAGCGTAGTTAAGGGATTTTGCCCTTGATGTGGAAGTTGATTTTCTTTTCTCAAGAATTTTTAAACTAGTTTAAATTTCATGTGATCATTACTTTGATACCATAGCAATAAGATAAGTTATAAAGGTAAAAATGAATTGATATAGACATGTTGCTTGACTTGTCCTTTTCAAACACAGCGTTATACCAGTCTTCTGTCATAGTCTTTAGGGAGAGCAGTTGCTGCTTTAAAGAAAGGTACTTAAATTTAACAAAGAACAAAATCAGCTGTTGTATATATTTGATGCGGTAAAAAAAGAAATGCTTTTGTAAGTTTATTGTCAAATATTATAATAAGCTATTGAGGTCCTTCTATAGTCCAAAAGATATATACAGTTTAGTGCAGTTATTTATTTTTGAACCAACTATAATATTTTAATTTGCTGTTAGAACGATTTTTGTATTTCCAAAGTAAATGGCTGAAGTCTCAGAATCTTGTAGTGATTAGCTTAGCCAAATTAGACATGGCCAATAATTGATGGCTTTCTCTAATTTGATCTAATACTCTTAATTCTCTTTTTTTTGCTTGTGACAAGATCATTGAAATCTAGGTTTAATTATTGCTTTATCACAATTACAATTCGAATAAGGCTGGTAGACATAAGAAATCAACCCCCGTTCATGACTTGGCAGAGATATAGGCTTAAAGTACTGAGATCTTCTGTTGGTTCAACTCAAACAGCCTTGTGACATCATTGCATTATTATCTTTTTTTTGTGTGTGTTTTTCTTTATTTTCTCCAGTCCGATAGGCAAGTTTTTCAATCTTTCATATCATCTCTTTTCTTATCCTTTCTGCTCAAAACAAACTTCATCTTTCAAAAAAAATTATTTTTGGGGGGATTTTCTCCAAAAATTAGGAGAGGGAAAAAATCATTTGTTCTTGCTTTAAGTCTTTGTAGGTCAAGACAAATTTTGGGCTACATTTGTAGACCAATCAAAGGTAGTCAGCTTACACCTCATGTACAAGTGAGACTTACATTTTTACCTTGTACTATTTATATCTTTCTTTTCAAGCAAATTTCATGTCTGCAAAGTGTTGTCTGTGAATACATTCCTTTGTTTTATGGGTTGTTTTTTTTCACTAGGTGTGATTTGAGTCCTTTAAACTTTCCAGCTTTGAAAATGTTATAGAACCAGAGTGTGATGTTATATTTGCAATCTGTCCTGTATTTATGGCAGTGGTTGTCTATACATAATTTTATGTAGAGCAGCGCCCAACATATGTGGTATCCATCTACGTTAGACAACAAAGACAATATATGTTTATATTGCTTACAACTACGTTTATCAGATATACCTTTTTTGTTTTGTTTGTTTGTTTTTTGTTTTTTTTGTAACAACACGGCAATCTTTAGATGATTCATGGAAAATTCTCTATATATCAATGAATTAGGTGCCTTGCTCTTTAGATTAGGCAATCATGACCTTCTGCGCATCTCTATCCCTTGATGCTGTTAGTGCATCTGTCACTCATTTTACATGTAGCCACTTTTTTAGTCCATGCTATATCTTCTCTCGCTTCTTTCCCTTGCTGCCTTTTCCTTTAAAATCAATCCAGTTGTCACAAGATGTTTCAGTTTCTTTTTTCTCATCACATGGCCAAAAAAAAGACTGCCGTTTACATATGGTATTTATGAGCAATGATGTGCCAGCTCCTCGTAGTACAGTTTAGTTTGATTTATTTGAAGTCCATGAATAAGATTCATAGCATTCTCCGTAGGAACCACATTTCTGTTTCCTCCAGTTAATTTTGTAGTTGTTTTTTTTTAATTTTCCAAGCCTAACATCCATACATAAGGATGGGTTCAATAAAACACTCCAGTGCTCTTCTTCTCATGCAAATGAGATGTATTCATTTGTGAGTTCTGATTTCAGTCAATGAAAACTCATTTTCAACTTGCACCGTTCTTGATGCGATTTCACAGTTGTTGTGTCCATCTCTTAACATTAAAGTGCCCAAGTATTTCCATTGATTCCTGAACTTGAATTAATTTTGGCTACTAAAGAATTGATCTGTGCACACTCATTGTTTCGATTGATGACCATTGCTTCTGTATTTTTGCTCTTTAATCCATATCCTTTCCTTCTGCTTTCTTCTTCAGTGATGTCTTATAATTGTGGCAAGTCTTCTTTATTTTCTGCAATTAATAAAGCGTCATCAGCGTATCTCATGTTGCTTACTTTGTGCCCACCTATTTTAATTCCTGGGTATCCTTCTGTGCTTCTTAAATCATTTCACTGTAAAGAAAGAAAATGTCTGGGCAAGCACACATCCTTGTCAGACACCACACTTTATTTTTTGTTTTGTTTTCATGAGCTGATTTACCCATCAACTCACATTGTTGCTGTCTGATATCATTTCATGTTTTTTTTAATTGGTCTTGCCCAAGGACATCTCACAGACCAGCAGAGGGAAGGATACCCTCGATTCTCTTTCTCAGAGTTGGCTCTGATCTGCCGCCTAATATAAGTCATGCTTTTTTACCTCTAATTTGAGCAAATATTCTAAATTTGACTTAATATTAAAGCATTCTAAGGTTTACAATTTTTATAAACATACATTTAATTTTTACACTTCTTGCTGTAGCCATTTTTTTTTTTTTTTTGCTATTTAGTAAAGCTAATTTAATATTGAGCTATAAGAATGGGATCTTCAACTCAACACTGTATGATGTAACTGTCTAAATCTCACCTCCATTCTCACTCTTTCTTTTCTCTCCCATTTCTGTCGATCTGTCTTATCCTGGGCTGAGACAATGAGGATTTTCTCCTTTTTCTTGTCCTATATCCTATATCATTTTTTCCCATATTAAATCTTCTTTTCCGTTTTTCACTTCATGTTAAGACATTAGCTCTAACCTCTTATTAGAGCTGGCTCACCAGAGTCGAACCTTTTTTTTTCTTTTTCTCCCAACTCTTGAGGCTTTTATGTGAAGGACATGTGGACCCAAGGGTGCAACTAGCCAATTTTGGAAAGGAGGACCTCTGGGTAGTAAAAATAATTCTAATCCAGGTTAATTCGAGTCACTTGTGGGATTGACTGACAATGAGAAAAATAGCATTATATGAAAGGATGAAACTTCTCTTCCTATATTTTTAGTTAAAGAATTTTGTGCAGTGCCATCTTTATTTACTTACATGTATCTTTATGTAAGTCGCCAATAAGCGATGTATTTTCTGGCTTTATTTTTACTTCAAATTTCAAAGAGGGTTAGAACGACAGAGAGAGAGAGAGAGAGAGAGAGAGAGAGAGAGAGAGAGAGAGAGAGAGAGAGAGAGAGAGAGAGAGAGAGAGAGAGAGAGAGAGAGAGAGAGAGAGAAAGAGTCGAAAGTCCAAAACGGCGGCCACCTGAGAGGTAGCCTGTGGATCGAAAAGCTATGTTGGTCATAGCGAAAATATTTAGGTCAACGTTCTTGCTGGAACACTTGGCTAGTTTTAGATTGGAACACTGTCCAAGTGTCTTGTTCTAGATTTAGGTAAAGCCATAGGTCATACACAGAGAAAACAAACACGGCCCAACATAGCTCTTTGATCCATAGGCTACCTCTCAGGTGGCCGCCGTTTTGGACTTTCGATTCACTTAGCCTCTCTCTCTGTCTCTCTCTCTCTCTCTCTCTCTCTCTCTCTCTCTCTCTCTCTCTCTCTCTCTCTCTCTAACTCGTTCATGTCTATTCATATAATGCTCCTCTCAACATCTTCAGTGATAATCTGACGGAGATCCTCAACCTCTTCTTCATTTTGAGAAGATCGCCAGCCACAATCTAAACAACTTGAGACAATGTGCTTTTGAGAGGGAATCCTTACCATCTACTGAGTTTTGAAGGGTGACGTGATTAAAATCAATGTGAAGCATCAGCGTAGTTAAGGGATATTGCCCTTGATGTGTAAGTTGATTTTCTTTTCTCAAGAATTTTTAAACTAGTTTAAATGCATGTGATCATTGCTTTTGATACCATAGCAATAAGATAAGTTATAAAAGTAAAAATGAATTGAAAGCTAATTTAATATTGAGCTATAAGAATGGGATCTTCAGCTCGACACTGTATGATGTTACTGTCTAAACCTCGCCGCTATTCTCACTCTTTCTTTTCTCTCCCATTTCTGTCGACCTGTCTTATCCTGGGCTGAGACAATGAGGATTTTCTCCTTTTCACTTGTCCTATATCCGATATCATTTTTTCACCATATTAAATCTTCATTTCTGTTTTTCACTTCATGTTAAGACATTAGCTCTAAACTCTTATTAGAGCTGGCTCACCAGAGTCGAACCTTTTTTTTTCTTTTTCTCCCAACTCTTGAGGCTTTTATGTGAAGGACATGTGGACCCAAGGGTGCAACTAGCCAATTTTGGAAAGGAGGACCTCGGGGTAGTAACAATAATTCTAATCCAGGTTAATTCGAGTCACTTGTGGGATTGACTGACAATGAGAAAAATAGCATTATATGAAAGGATGTATTTGTAAACTTCTCTTCCTATCAGGTTAATTCGAGTCACTTGTGGGATTGACTGACAATGAGAAAAATAGCATTATATGAAAGGATGTATTTGTAAACTTCTCTTCCTATATTTTTAGTTAAAGAACTTTGTGCAGTACTATCTTTATTTACTTACATGTATCTTTATGTAAGTCGCCATATAGCGATGTATTTTCTGGCTTTATTTTTACTTCAAATTTCAAAGAGGGTTAGAACGAGAGAGGAAAGAGAGAGAGAGAGAGAGAGAGAGAGAGAGAGAGAGAGAGAGAGAGAGAGAGAGAGAGAGAGAGAGAGAGAGAGAGAGAGAAGGAGAGAGAGAGGGAGAGGGGGGGGGGGGGGGTAGTTTTTCTCGGTGTAATGACGAGTTATAAATGTGTATATTAGAAGAAGCAAAAGAATATCATGCAAGAATGAAAAAAATCTCAGCCTCGCGAAAATAATTAAGTCGATCGGTCTGCAAAGACCACTCAGACTTGTTTTGGTTTAACAAAAGATACAAACGTTTGTTGCCTAGTCTTTTTCTATTTTTAGATTAAAAACAGATCAAACTTAATTCATCAACAGTTAGCTCCCCACCTCTCTCTCTCTCTCTCTCTCTCTCTCTCTCTCTCTCTCTCTCTCTCTCTCTCTCTCTCTCTCTCTCTCTCTCTCTCTCTCAATGCATAAATCCATTTTAAAATTAATACAAAAGTATATAAATTCACACTGTAAGAAAAAAAACACGTCATGGCTGTGGTGGTCAGGATTGTGGTGGTAGTAGTAGCAGCATCAGTGGGTGGAGGAGGAGAAGAAGAAGAAGAGCAGTAATAGGAACCATAACCGTTAATGTCAATCAATTAGGTGCCCTGCTCTATAGAGGAGGCGATTGTGACCTTTTATTACTTAAATATATTAAAATTTAAGTTATTTTTGTTTTAAATATTTCATTATAGAAGCCCCTAGTTTTAAATTTTACAAAACTTAAAACCGTTTCGAAAGAAATTCAAGTCCCAGGTATATGCATTGTCGATTTTACTTGAGACGCGTATAATACAAGCCTTTGCAGTTGAATATTGCTCACCAGATCGGCTGGTTAATCAGCACACTGTTACGATGACGTTTGTTTATAGCTATCTAGAGCAACTCCTTCAAAGTCAAAACAACCTCGTTCTCAATCTAAAATGGAGAGGACGTGTTTTTCTTACAGTGTGAATGTCAAGACCATGGTTCTTGCTGGTACCCATCGGCCTAGTTTTGTATTAACAAAAGATACAAACGTTTGTTGCCTCATCTCTTTATCCTAGTCTTTATTTGGCTAAGGTTTCACCCCCCATATTAATCTTTCTTTTTTTGTGATTCCTTTTGAGAAGTAAAACTTGGGACCTTGTTTGAATCCCCAAAGCTTTCTTATCATCCAGTTACTATTTCTCTTGATAATGGTTTTAAAGAGAACAGGGAAAATATGTTGACTGGAGACTAATTAGTGAATATGTGGGAAAAAAATCTTATGTGAATTATCAGTTGTGCTTTATTGTAATGCAATGTAAGCTGAAAGTCAAACAGATTAAAGTTCATTTAACAGGCAATGCCCTTATATGTATTATCTCTTTTAATGAAAATGTCATATTCGTTTATGTTATATACATAAGTTTCATTGACGTTATTTTTAAAAGACTGTAGTATGTGTCATTTTTAGGAAACAATGTGTATTATAAAATTACTTATTTTTATATTTTTATAATTTGGATTTCTCTGAATAAACTCAGATAACACTCTTTTATTTTTTATCTGTCTGTGTTATTTTTGATAATATTCCTGTTTTCAATACCTCCCACATTCAATACATTGAGAGTTTAAACCCAAAGGTTTTCGTATGTGTTTATGATATTCATCAAGTGGTTTCAATTCATTGCAATTTGCACAGAGTTTAAGATCCGTCATTTTTATACAAAAGAAATATTGAACTCCATTTAAAGTAATGGAAACATAAACTCTATTACCGATTGATAATGCGTGGATGGTATGTGTTGGGAACATAACATGGAATAGCAAACTGCCACATAGATGGTGAATCAATATTGAATAATTAAATAGGGGTGAGAAAAACCTCTATACTTCTATCTCTATAAACAAGCATAATAACAAAATATCATTACAATAGAATAGAATTCGAATTAAAAAAAATATGAAACGGTCGAATCGATTTCGATTTTTTCTTTCTCCATACTAATACAATACCAGTTCTGTAAAATCGAAATGATCTCTATAAATCATCAAAATAATATTATCAAAATATAATCGAATTTGAGACCGGAGTAAAAAGTGCCCTTATATATCCTTTTCATAACATTTTTTATCGATTTTTTAAAGTAATAATCATAATATTCCTCTTGGCTATGAGAATTGTCCATAGCATTATTTATACATATTGTTCTATTTCCACTCCCTTTAGTAAGACACTCTACTTCCACTGTTATAGCTAATCTTGATTTACCCAAGCAGGATGTAGCTGGTAACACTCAGCGGCTGCATATATTGAATTTTATAATTACATGTTCTCTTAATATAACAAAACTGACACGAATTTTTTTTTTGGGTTGAGTGAGTGGGCAATAAGCTTTTGAACTGGAGTTGGAGCAAATCTTTACGATTGGACTGATGGCTCGAAAAAGATCGAGATATAGATAAAGATAAAAGATCTGGGACGGGCTAAAAAGATAATAGTTATTGTGAAATGTGAGGAAAGAGAAAGCAGGTACATGTTCACTAACGCCAACCGGCGCGACACTCCATAATGGTTTCTAAAAAAAAAATATAAAAAAACTGAGTTCTAAGATAATTCTCAATAGAAAAATATACGAATAAAACATTCACTATTACTTCTCGCTAGATAACCTAATTTCGATTGAAAGGTTTTAAATTGGATAAAATTTGGACCTTGATATTTTTGCAATTAGCTTAATTCATGTTCTCGGTGTACTTAAATCTATACCGGGATTGAATTGTTGTTGAAACAATAAGAGAGTGACCGCCACCCTTTATGATTTAGGGATGGCGGACCATTAAAGAGCCCAACAGGCTATAGTATGAAAATCACTCTAGAGGATCTAGACAATCAAGAGTTTGACACAAATGAAATTATGATAACTTATAGGAAAAAGAGCTACCCAGTGCAGTTGGGATGATATTCAAGTAACTCTGAATAGAACGACTGGACCAGCCGGGGCAGAGGAGGATAGTTTTTACCAAGTTTATAGACTTGAGGATCCTACACGCTGGTTCCTTATAACAAATAAACCTGAAGCTGACTTACTAAACAATACAACAAAAACAGTCAACAATCAATCATTCTCTCTGCACTTTAAAAGAAGAGAAGAAGAAAACTTAATTATAAGAATATTAAAGGCTCCACCCAAACTAAAATTAGAAGTCATAAATTGTAAAGAAAAATCTAGGGCAAGAGGCAACAGTGAGCAGACCCGAAGACGCTGAAGACAGCAGTCGAAGAGACACAAAAAAACGTACCCCATTGTGTAAAGGTAAATTTTAGAGACAGTAAAACTGTTAAATAAATGTTGTGGATTGTTGTAATAAGAAATCTAAGACAACAGTGTTGCTGGTGCAACATTATTGAACACTGGCCCTATAAATGTTCGAAAAGAGGGGGAGAGAAGGACAAAGTAGCAAGTGTGTTGAAAAGACGAGAAGTGCAGAACACAGCTCACCCGAGAAGTTATGTGAGCGCCCTCTCAGGCGGAGAAAGTATCGGAGGAGACGAGGTATAACTGAAAAGCTCACAACACAAAGAAGGCATGAAAAATTAACCAAAGAAAGTTGAAAAGAAGGAAAAAGATGGAGGAGAAATAGAGGAAAGCATAAAGAACACTGTAATCGCCTCGACCATAGGAAAGAAAGAAGACTAAGAAATTGGAAACTCCAACACAGAAGGCCCTGACCGACAAAATCAAAACAACTCTAATGTAGAGGGCACAGACGAAAAGGATAGAACGGAGACTTTCCAAATACCCAACGCTAGAGTCGCTACTGACACAAAATCAGAAAACAAAAAGAAAAGCACACTTAGGAAAGGATTCACTAGAACAACGCAAGATTCGTTGATTAAATATAATTTAGCCAACAAGCCCAAAAAGGGAGACTCAAAAATTCGATTCTCCGGTGGCCTTATTGTTTTTATGCTATTTATAGAGATTGATATATTAGAATTGGATTCCCCTTTGTCTATCTCTATAAATGGCATAATTTCAATATGGCCGCCGGAGAATTCTAAGTTTTCGATCTCTATAAATAGCATAATTCCAATATGGCCGCCCACTAATTCTAATTTGACAATCTCTATAAATAGCATAATTTCAATTTTGCCGCCGGGAAATTCTATTTTTTTCCATCTCTATAAATAAAATAATTACAGTATGGCCGCCGGGAAATTCTAAGTTTTAAATCTCTATAAATAGCATAACTTCAATATGGCAGCTGGGAAATTTTATTTTTTTTCCATCTCTATAAAAAACATAATTCCAATATGGCTGCCGGGAAATACTAAGTTTTCAATGTCTATAAATAGCATATTTTCAATATGGCCGCTGGCTAATCCTTTTTTTCGTAATCTTTATGAATTGCATAATTTCAATATGGCCGCCGGTTAATTCCAATTTGGCAATCTCTATAAATAGTATGTTTCCAATATGGCCGTCAGGAAATTTTATTTTTTTCCATCTCTATACATAGCATAACTTCAATATGGCCGTTGGTTAATTCTATTATGGTAATATCTATAATTAACATAATTTTAATATAGCCGCCGGGAAATACTAAGTTTTCCATCACTATAATAGCAAAATTCCAATATGGCCGCCGATTAATTCTAATTTGGCAAAACTCTATAAATAGCATAATTTCAATATAGCCGGCAGTTAATTCCAATTTGGTAATCTCTATAAATAGCATAATTCCAATATGGCCGCCGGCTAATTCTATTTTGGCAATCTCTATAAATAGGTTAATTCCAAAATGGCCGTCGAGAAATACTAAATTTTCCATCACTATAAATAGCATAATTCCAATGTGGCCGCCGATTAATTCTAATTTGGCAATCTCTATAAATAGCATAATTCCAATTTGACCGCCGGTTAATTCCAATTTGGCAATCTCTATAAATAGCATAATTTCATTATGGCCGCCGGTTAATTTTATTTTGGCAATCTCTATAAAGAGCCTAATTTCAATGTGTCCGCCGGGCAATTGAAAGGAATAGGGCCGTAGATTCAAGGATGACAAGATCAAGCAGGTTGCACAGGCCGTTTCTATTAAAAAAGAACATAGAATCTGAGGTCTGAGGGGCAGAGAGGTAAATAAACAAATTAAAAGGAAAATAACCGAAAAACTGACCGGAAATTAAGGTAAAACAATGAACTCCACCCATAAATGACTCCAAATAGAGAGAGAAAGGGCAATATATGTAACATTAAAAACCAAACTGTAAATGACTAATTTTAAACTTAAATAATAAATTAAAGAAATAGGGCGGAAAACGGCATTCAGTGCTGTATTACCTGACATATCGACGGCTGAGACTATAACAATTACACTTAAAGGGAAAAAAAAGACAAGCAGAGCACGGCATATTTTTGATACAAAAGACTCTTAGCTAATGCTGAGAGCATTAAATTTTACTAACAAATAGAAAAGAGAGGGTGAGGTGGTGAACAGATGAACGGTACATTAGCAGAGAGAGAAAAAAATAGAGAGAGAGAGACAGAGACAGAGAGAGAGAGAGAGAGAGAGAGAGAGAGAGAGAGAGAGAGAGAGAGAGAGAGAGAGAGAGAGACAGACAGACAGACAGACAGACATACAGACAGAGAGAGAGACAGACAGAGACAGAGACAGACAGAGAGAGAGAGAGAGAGAGAGAGACAGAGACAGACAGACAGAGAACTAGAGGCTCGACAAATTGCTGTGACAAAGCTAATTTCTAGATCCCAGCATCTTTTTTGCCAAACTGAGGAGAAGATCTAGAAGTAGATTCTAGATTTAAAAAAATGTTTCTTTGAAAACACTTTAAAATGTTTGTAGTATCTAGCTGTAAGACTTTGGGGACACAACGAAATTTAAGCCAGCATGGCCACTTTGTTCGGTTCTTTTCAACTCTTACTATCTTGTAATCGTCAGGCTATCACCAATCGTATTCTGGTGATCTTCGTCGTCAAAGCCGTTCTTCTGGTTGTTGTTGTTTTCCTTCTTCTTCATCTTCGACAAGTACCACTACCAGAATGACCAAGGAGAGACCAAAGAGGGTTTCCTTCCCTACACTAATCTAAATTGGATACTACAGTGATGATATTGTATAATTATGCTGGCATATGAAGATAAAAACACAAGAATTCGTTTCTGCAGAGATGATCTTGTTTTACTATGCTGATTTATAGAAAAAGAAACACATGTATTCGATGCTATGTTAATTCATGGCGATAGAAACACTTAATGATTTTGTATTGTTATGCTGGTTTATACTGATAGAAACACTAGAATTCAGTGATGATATTTTATATTATACAGGTTTATGGAGATAGAAAAACTAGAATCCGATTCTATAGTGATGGTTTTGTATTATTTTGCTGGTTTATGGAGATAAAAAGCTAGGATTTGAATTTACAGTAATGATTTTGTGTTATTTCGTCGGGTTATAGATAAAAAAAAATTGAAGTCAGTTGGAAAAAGGGAGAGTTGGTGAAAAGGGACGAAAATGATCTTTGTGATTTGTCCTTTGAAAAAAAGGATATATGTTTAAAATATTATAAGTAGAAATCCGACAATGAAGTTAGAAGTAAGTACAACCTGATAACAAAGTTCTATCTATTAAAGGGACAGATAGATTTTATTGTGATTTAACATACAAGTAAAGAGAAAGACATTTTTTCCCAGGTTGTGGTAGATTTAAATGACAATGAATTTAAATCACTTAAGGAATAACATAAACATTTGCGTCAACTCACAATGTATTGAATGCAGGAGTTATGCAGAGTGTTATACAGAGTTCATTCAGAGACATGCAAATTATTTTAAAAAAATTAATTTCTAATACACACTGTTCCACAAAAGTATTTGATTCAAGAGTTAATTTAATCTCATTAAGATCTGACATAGATTTTGGTAATCATCCAAATTGAACACACTTTACAGATTTATTTAAAAGTAAAATAAAACATTTTAAGAAAATCTTTCTAAAATTCCAATAAATATAACTGAACAAATGTTTTTTTTTTATCTACTATTAAACCTCTTATCAATTAGGGAAAATGGAGGAATTCTCTCTCCCGTTCAAGATTATCAATCATTTTTAAGGGGAAATTTTTGCATAAAGAAACAAAATTTTTTTTCACTCATTCACAGACACATTCTAGGATGTATTTCGTCGTATGGCTATAGAGTGTCGATTTCAAGTGTCCACCATTCAGACGAAATTGTTTTTCCTAGATCGATTTAACAGAAAAAAATCAAAGTCCAAAACGGCGGCCACCTGAAAGGTAGCAAATGGATCGAAGAGCAATGTTGGACCGTGTTTTCTCTGTGTATGACCTCTGGCTTGTAATTAACTAAATCTAGAACAAGACATTGTTGAGGCAACAAACGTGGGACCGTTTTTCAATCAGTTTCAGCATTAGAAAAAAAAAATAAATTAAAAAAACATAAACTATCTGGGTTATATGCTCATGTGGGCGTGTGGCTGTCATTAAGTTTTCACTTTTTCCTCCCATTGTTTTGCTTTCACCCTATACGTTTTTTCGCACGATAAGCGCGACTGTGTCAACTGGCTGATGCAATATGTCGCGACATGTCGCTCAGTGTATTGACCCCGTGACCGCGTGAGCTCAAAATTTCCGAAACTTACGCACCACCCCTTGTTTTCCCACTGCGTATGTGGTATGTAAGAAATACAGCGCAGAATGCCTTGAACATATAATTATCTTGTGCAACGCCTAGCATTCCTTCTGTGGGTATGGTGGATCTAAGACACATACAAGAGTGTTTTAAAAATAGCATCAATGGAATTTATGTAAATGATATAAACGAATATGACATTGTTACATATGTTGATATATTAAAAGAGATCATACATATAAGATCATTGCCTGTTAAATTGTCTTTAATCTGTTTGACTTTCAATTAACATTGCTTTACAATTAAACACATTTGATAATTCACATCAGATTTTTTCCTAACGTTCATTAATTAGGCTTTTGCTCCAGTAAACCAATTTTTTTCTTGTGCTCTTTAAATGCGGTATCAAGAGAAATAGAAACTGGATGCTAAAAAAGCTTTGAGAATTCAAACAAGGTCCCACGTTTTACTTCTGAAAAGGAATCACAAAAAAGAAAGATTAATATGGGTGTGAAACCTGAGCTAAATTTTAAATATATTGTATTTAAAATAAATCAGATATAATTTAAAGACAGTTTTATGATAAGAATTACACAAAATTATTTGATACAAGAGCAAATTTAATAACATCAAGAACTGACATAGATTTTCGTATATATCTAAATAAAACATACTTTACAGATTTAGATAACTGTAAAGCTGGACATTTTTAGAAAACCTGTCTAATAATACAATAGATATAACTGAACAAACTTTTTTTTTTTGGTTGTTGTTTGTTTTTGTTTTAAACCTACGATTAAACCTCTTATTACTTAGGGAGAATGGAGGAATCCTCTCTCCCGTTCAAGATTATCAATCATTTTTAAGGAGAAATTTTTGCATAAGGGAACAATATTTTTTTCACTCATCCACAGACACATTCTAGGATGTGTTTTGTCGAATTACGACTCATCAGTGTTTCTGGTCCATGTAGTTCTTGAATGACTCAATTTTTCAGTCCTCCAAGTCTTTCCTTTCTCTTATCTTGTCTCCTGATCATGAAGATCCTTAGCTTTACAGGCCTAGGCTCTCTTCCAGCTATTCTTCCTGGACCTTAACTTCTGGACTGGTCTTTGCGGCTTCTGCCTCTGTGATCTCGAAATATAATATCATTACAGGACTTATTACACCATGTTTTTTACACCCCTCCCCTTTTTTAATCTTCAGTTCCTGATCTATGGTATTTTTGTGCAGATCAATGTTTCAGTGTTCCGGGTCTTTTTCTTACCTGTCCATGACTATCTCTAGCTTAAGGCTCTGAAGTATCTCTTCCAGTTTCTCTTCGTGGTCTTTAAGTTCAGGTCTTTGCATCTCCGCGTTTTGTGATCTCTTACCATGATATCATGATCAGAATTATTATAAAAATGGAGAAAGCAATTTGAAAAAGAAAATACGAAAAACATTTTCATTCAAATTGTGTGTATATGAAGTATTGAAAAGAAATGGGATTATTTGTCAGAAAATATTTTTTTTTATGCTGGAAAACAAAGTGTCTAAGCTAAAAGCAGGAAAAAAGTATCTTAACTAAATCAGTTTATAAAAGCCCTGGCCGGGAAGGAAAATTTCAGCAAGTTTTCATTAGTACTATATCAAAGTAAAAATGACAGGAGAAAAAAAAAATACCGTCTTTGCTAGACTACGACGTAATGTTTTTAGACTGACCGACATCATTAATTTTGCTTAAACTCTTCCCACCCAGCGGTACGTAGCAGAATCGCTGTTCGCAAACTTGCTAGCCCTCTCACCGAGAACGTAACTGTTATGTAAGGGTTCCATGATGACTGTCAGCGATGATCTAATGCTAACGGTACTGAGTACTAGCCTGGACCAGGTGCAAGCGCGCTATGGAGAGTGTTTCCACTGCTCCACTGCCTGCTCACACAGTTACATTACATAACAATCACATGATCCGAGACAGTTATACCAGCAGCAGCAGCAGCAGATTTCACTGGTCTAAACAGCTGACCAGACTGACCAGGCCTAACGCTTGCTTGCGGCTTCCGATGTAAACAACGCAGGCCGATTTGCACATGTCACTAGGGAAACCACGTGTTTGTTACGTTATGACTCATGCTTACGGTACGTAACTCAATCTGCGAAACAGGGCTAATGGCTCTTTATGGACACGGCCAGTGTATTACATCTACTTCGTGACAAGTGAACCATCGCACAACATGCTCTGAATTTCATCCATATTCTTTATTCTTTATCTTTGGGACAAAGAAGCAAAAAATACATTGTGTATTAAACAAGAAATAGTTTTAATGATAACCAATTCCTTCTTTCAAACGTCAGGTAGTGTAGCTAGGCTTCTAGAGCCTCTCGTGATCGACAAAAACAGGTAATAAGTGGTTTTAATGAATGAAGAAATTAATAAGTAGTAATTTCTGTGGCTAAAATAAATGACACCTTATCCCATACAATGTTTTTTTTTTCCCTCAAGAATAACACTGGCTTACAAAAATACAGTTCATAAGCAATATAGATCTCCAGTATGCAAATGCAATTACCAACAGCTCTATTATAATTATATTCTAAAAATAATCAGAAAAGTTAATTTCAGAATTTTACAGCCGCATACTATCGTATCTTGAGTTATGAGCTAAAATATCTCAAATATACTATAGTAATTCAAATTACGATAGTATACGTTGTGGATTTTCACGGAGCTCAAGATACGATATTTTAATTAATTGTAATTACGAGGTCATAATCAATGATATGACTCAGAGGTTTTGTCACAATATGCGCATGGTAATTGTCTGTATTTTGCCGAAAAATCTCGATTTCTGAAAAAATTCGACTTACGATAGTTTACGTTGCGACCCTCGATATATCCAAATAACAAATCTTGGATTACACGTGAAATTAAGGAGGCGATTAACAAAAAGAAGCTAGACTTTAAAAGTAAAAACACGGAATAAATGATATCAGCACAGAAAGAACTCTAGACCATAATCAAGAAAGGAGAAGACGCGTTTAAAAACAAAGTTGAAAAATACTTTGACTCAAATAGCATGAAAGTGTTTAGGAGGGTATGTACTTGGTGGGAGGTTGTAAAAAGAAAGAAAACTCCAGCTTGGAAGGGAATGAAAAGTATGCAAAATGATTTGAACGAGTTTTACGCTAGATTTGATTGTCATGACTTTGAAAGTGAAATCAATGACAGATATTTCCAATTTCCTATCTGAAAAAAAATATGGAGAGAGGAAGAGGCTGAAAAAAATAAAATTAATAAACAGAGTTCGAGGTATTTTGTAATCTAAAGAAAATGAAAGTAGGGAAAGCCCCTGATCCCGATACTGTACTACCTAGCGTGTTAAAGAACTGCGCGAACCATTAATGTTATGTAAATCTTTCGTGATATTTTTAATTTGTCACTGAAAGAGGGTAAGGCGGCAAATGTTTGGAAAAAGTCAAACATCATACCTGTTCCTAACAAAACTCAAAGTTATAAGCATGAATGATTTACGGCCTATAACGTAATGAAAGGTTTTGAAAAGTCTTTGTTGGTCCACTAAAATGAAATAGTTTCAGATTTTGTAGATCCTTATTAATTTGCATATAAATCTAACAGATCCACTGGCGATGCAATTGCTCATGTTCTAAACAATATTTATGCTTATTAATTTTAGATCTGCCAGGAGCAAGTATTAGGTTCATGTTCTTTGACTTTTCAAGTGTTTTTAATACCTTTCAACCCCATGTTTTATGTGATAAACTGCTAAATATGAAAATCTGTCCATCACTCATCACCTGGATCATCGACTACCTTACCTTAAGAGCTAACTTGTAAGTTTAAACTCCTCAGTTACATCCGGTGTAATCGTTACTAATACTGAAGCACCCCAGAGTACAGTCTTATCACCTTTTCTCTTTTCATTATAAATACACCTCAGACTGCAGAGCGACAAATAATAATAATTGCGCGATTGATAAACATGCCAACGACACTGTTTTGACCGGAATGGTCGTGAACGATGATTGCAACCTGACATGACTATTATAAAAGATAAAGAGGTAGAGACAGTAGACACATTCAAATGTTGTGATGTAACGCTAGACAACAAACTGACCTGGAGACACACAGAGGCCGTAGAAAAGAAAAGAAAACCTCGAATATACTGTTTGAGAAAACTTCGCTCATTTAATGTTAATAGAAACTTACTTCAATTGTTCTACCGGTATTCGTATACATGTAGTAAGCAGCACAGTGACTTTTGGTCTGGTATGCTGGGGAGGTAACCTCTTAAGGCAAGATAGAGAGCGAATCGACTTGATTAAAACAGCGGTTGAGGTTGCAGGCAAAAACCAAAAAATATCATGATACAATGTGAACGGCACATTTTAAACAAAATAAAATTATTTCTTAAAGACAATAATATGCTTTATGGAAAACAACTGTCAGAATGTAGTCAGCACAGAGTGACCGGTACAGAGTCCCAAAGACACGGACAAGATACCTAAACTCATTCTTTCCAAAATCTATCATCTTATATGATGAGGAAGTTAAAAGAATAACTAAATCATAATTATACTTACAAGCTGAAAGGGACGATGGTGTCAATTGGCCGGGCCTAGAGTATTCATATGTATTAAATTAGCTTATAAATGTTCTTGATATCTATCATTTTACTTATACGATCCAGATGTAATTATATCACCACCTATCATGTTGGTGCTTACAGAAAGTAGTTCGCACATTCACCTTTTTCTTTTAAGAAAATAATAATCACATTTTTGCCTTTAATTTTCGAAAAACACTATTGTGTTCAAAAATATTATTACCACTCCTATCTTCAAGGCAATTTACAACTTTGTGCCAAATTTGACCTTCCTAGGTGGTCTAGAAAGGCTCGATTAGATGGTCCTCGCCTAGCTCCATTATAATGCATTTACTTTTGTTTTCCAATTTGATGTTATAATTCTTGAAATATCAAAATTATGCACTCCCCTTTTCTTACAAGTCTTTTACCACTTTTTTTCAATACCTACAATTTATTTTTGTGTGTATGTGTTTAATTAGAACTAGAAGATTTCATTTTTGGGTAAACATTTACATTTCATACGCAAGAGTTGTATAGTACCAGGGTATTTTGTAACAAAAAATTATGACAAGATTGTCTGAATAAAAAAGAAATGCCACTGCAGCAATAACATACAAATATGGGTTTATTTCAAATAATTATTTCTTGTTAAACGACTTTCACTTAATCAGTAAATTAACACATAAAATTATATTGTTTAAAGAATTTTTGTAGGCGAGTACACAAAATAATATCAGGCATATTCAGAGAGAGAGAGAGGTAGATACAGTTCCCCCCCAGTCTGAGGGGGTAAAAAACCAATTCATCTAATATTCATTCTGCGTTCCCTAATGAATGGAGAGAAAGCGACTTGTCCATGGCGCTTGTGCCACTCAATCAATAGGATGGCTTCCTGCTATAAGGCACGGTCTTATACTCAAAACTAAAACCAACATGCAACCTTGCGTGGGAGCTGTGGTTTTAGATTTTTTTCTGGCCTTTTACCCTTTTATCAACTCAACCTTTACTGTTACTTCATTATGTTTGACCATGGCAAATTTGTTGCAAAGGATATATTAACATGTGTTAAGATTTCGCTTTCAAATCTGGTTTATTTTTTCATTTTTCTTCTCAGTTAGGCAAAATTTATTAATAAAACTATATAATACTTACCATTTTGGTGAGGTAGTCAACGAAATCAGCTATCATTGACGTTGCCAGAAAGCTCAACCTGTACACATTTTTGGTTTTCTTGAAATCTACTCTAATTCCTCCGGAAAGTTTAGTAAGTAAAATAGCAGTAGAGTAAAGTTGTGGTTGTTTTTTTTCCATTAAATTAATTGCTGGTCTTTGGACATATAAATTCTTTTTAATAATCTTGCATCTTATGGGCATAGGCCTACACATGAATGTATGATTTACACACGAAAATATAATTTCATAGGAAGATCCAACTTTTCTATTATTCGTCATTGAATAAGAACTCGCATTTTTCGCAGCCTTTATTTCAACAATCATATTAAGTACATCGCACTTTCTACTCCACTCAAGTAGACCCTCTAAATCATCTCAGTGATGGCAACGAACCCAGATGGTTTGGAACTGTCCATAGTCTATAAATCTACTGCAACAACCTAACAGAAATCTACAGGATGCTTCAGCAGCAGGTTCGTAAAATTATTATGTATTTCTAAACGTGCGCAGTTTTGTACAAGACGTCCAATTTCGCGTTAAGAAAGGTTTGCTTGAATGTAAGAGAGTAGAAGGCCATATTATTTGTCGTTAAAGTATTTTGATCTTGGCGAAGCCTGTAGTGTCATCTACTTTATAGCAACGAACCTGAGAAGAACTGATCCTATCGTTATGAGGGCGCATAAAAAAAACAAAAAACAAAAACAAAACAAACAAAATAACAAGAAACAACCTGAATATCAGTTTCAGCATTTAAGCGTGTGTGCTAAAGTAGCATCGTCTCTATTACCATAAATTGTATGGCAACTTATTTTCGACAGAGCAAATAAAAAAGCACACACACACACACACACACACACACATATATATATATATATATATATATATATATATATATATATATATATAAAGAGGAAGAGCGATACAAAATCACAATCTGAAATTATCCCATAGTGCGCCCCCTTCCCCATCACACACACTTTTGTTTTTCTTTAATGAGGACATTTTAGGAGCCTCAATTTGTAAGCTGCTGTCCTCATTGCGTCTAGGCGTCGTCTGGAACTCTTCATTGATGGAACACTATCATCAAGACAACAGGATGCGTTTTGCCATGCTTGTGATATTTTTAAATCTTTTTTTTTTTTTTAAATGTGCGTAGACGATCGTGGCAATTCCTCAAAATGAGTTACATCCGCTACCATCGTAGACGACCATGTACTAGTTAGGTCGACAACCAGCCGCTTATAGCGGCATGATAAAAGATTGGCAGACCATCCTCTGAATTTGCGTCTGCCAAGGCTATTAATTTTGCTCTTCAAGGTAACAATTTTAATATTTAGCGGAATCACCTAGAAGTAGGACTAGCGCCTAAAGGGAAAAAAAATAAAATGCTCGCTTTGTTTCCTCGCAAAAGAGAAGAGTACCTAATCTAAATTTCTAAACTTTTTTTTACCATCTACAACAGTTACTATCAGCAGTGATTAATAAAATGTAATTGATTCAAGTTGGTGGATGAAAACGTTATGTTATCCTAAAAACAGCGGAAAAGTCCCAAATACAATGTTCACATTTCTTTTGTTGACCTTATTTTAATGTATGAGATTGGTTCTTTCAACTTTCATATGTGCTAGATTTAAATGATGTGCAGTACTAATAGATTCCAAGCTTTTTGAACGTCACAATGATACGACTGAAGTGATAAATGAAACCTCTCTTTCAAATTTGCTCTCTAAATTTTAAAAAATGCCACCCAAGATCGACATACAAATAGATTTCTTCGAAAAATTTTTTTGGTGCGGAATTTGTCAAGATTATTCCGATCCAAACTAAACAGATAAATACATGTTTAAGTCAATTTAGTTTTAGGTCTATGGTCTAGAAAAATAAAAGCGTTTTTGTAAGACTATGACATTGTAAAAACCTCACAGGAACAAATAAATAGAAAATAATCTTCATGATCTAGCTGTAAACCTACATCTAGTCTAGACACAGAATCAGATATTAGTCATTACTGATTTAAAGTTGCTGCCGACAAACTAAATCTAGATCTAGATTAAGCATTTCAGCATACTACGATGATGATGTTGACAAAAATCTACCCAAAGGTGAAACAACATTGCTGTTGAAACAAAAGCATTAATCATGGTAGATCCTATTCTTTGATTATCACAATGCACAAAAAACGATAAGTTCAATAATTTGTTTATGGGTAGGCTATTGAGTGTTCGAGCACTATGATATTAATAATCGTTGAAAAAGATATCTGCTTTACTGAATATTAATACCTTGTGAAAGTCTACGAGGAAAGCATAGCAGAGTTGATTTCGTTTCCACACCTTCCAGAACAACATTTTAACATTTTCAGGAAATTTGCTGAAACGATTTATGGCCTATTTAGCCTCTATTTACAATACACAAAAGTGATCCGTTTCAGAGGTATTGATAAGAGAGCAACCAATAGAAACTAAAATTCAAAGATTTTCGTTTTAACCTTGCAGTGAACTCAGGCTCTATAAAAGAAAAAAAGGAGAACAGGTGCCTCGCAGATGCATGTAAAACATCTGTGGAGGAATTACTAATGAGCAATGTCGACTAATACGGGGTCTCACAGCTGCAGTGTTGACAGTGGGCCTCGTAGGTGATCATGTCGAGCAAACAGCGTACAATTCCCGCCATGTCCATAGAGCAGATGTTTGAGGACATTCCGAACAGCAGCTTCGCTAACCCTCATATGCTTTCCAATAAGCTCAGCAGCGAGCCATCAACCGAGGCAGATCAGAAAGACGAGGTGGGCAAACTACATGGCAAGAGTCATCATGGAGGAATGCAAAAGAGTGCACGCCAAGCTAAATCCCGAAACAAAGTGGTCAAGTCAGGATCCGAGGTTGGTGCTCCTCCTGAGGAAACATGCTCCGTTCATGTTAGCTGCAATTTTTACGTGGGCTTAAGAGACGAAATTAATAATGGAGGAAAGCTTTTCCAATGCGTTGTAATCAGAAAGAAAACAAACGGTAGCTGTTTGAAACGTGTACTTTCACCTTGTATTTTTTTCTATATTCTTTTCTTTCTTTATATTTTTTAAATAGCTTTTAGTGAAATTTACGTGTGCTGCTAGCGTTATTTATTTCCTTTCGCTGAGGAAATTACGTTTAATAGATTTTTTTTTATAAAGCAAAATGGGAGTCAAATTTTGAAGGCGAAAATCTAACAGTTTTTCGTAAGAAAACATGTTGAAAACATTGAAGCCAATGCTTCAACAGAATCTTTTGAAGTATTATCATGCAGATAGGATGAAAGTTGTTTTGTCGTAGCTTAAATGGGAATGTTTCTGATCCAGAAATCAGATACGGAAACCAAGCATATGATATGTGTTGTTATGATTGCTGTAAAAAACGCCACTGGCCTTGCGAAACTGACAATTCTACGGGGCTATCTTGAACCTTTTATAAAATAATTTTATGCAATTTACTTTATATATACTCGGTAAAGATTATTTTATTTCTAACCCTTTTAAATAATTCTTCTATAGTTCTTTTAGAAGACAAAAATTGTCAAGGCCGATTTTGGTTCCTCTGAATTGATTTTTGCAGGTCAAGCCTCATGATTTCACGGGTATTTTCAAAACATTAGATGCTGCTAATGTCATCGCTAAAGCAAATGTAAGTAGATCTAGCTTTAAACCTATCATAACCTCTTTCGTTTGATACTTTTGCTTATCACAACACACCAAACAAAGAAAATCTGAAAGAACAAAGAAACTACGATAAAATTTGAAGACCTACTTGCAGGCCAAACTAAAAATTTAAAATACGAATTATTGCTTTGGCTTCCTCTCCAATCGAAAGAACAAAATAATTATTCTAGATAAAGGAAAACATCTGTAGTTTTCATCCATTCTTTCATTTTTTTATTCAGTTATTCTCTAGAAATTAATTCACCAAATACAAATTAATAATAAACAGAAAAAAATCACACTTATCCATATACCAATTTCAAACTTGACTCATTTAAACATTCTTCAAAGTCGCACAATAGATCTGTTTATAAAATTGGGCATGCGCAATTTATCTATCGTATAGAATTGTCATATATCTCTTCGTTATTTAAAGGCACTAATCAGGGACATAAGCCTTCATAACTGCCAGGAGTACAATTTTCAAGTTTTCAGCTCGCTTGAGCCTTACTTTACCTTAAAACTGTGAGATATTTATCAAATCAGCTTGTATTTTCTTATAAGCCATTTGTAATGAAAAGATATGAATCAGTTTTACATTCCTAAATCATCTCCAAAGTTAAAGCCGAAATTGTTAAGAGGCCTTGATGGAATAAAAAACTAACTTGCACAGTTATTGGATGAAGTTTTATCAAATTGCTCCCAGATTAAGAGCGGGACAACCGCCAAAGGACATCACCCGAAGCTGTCCACACACAAAATGGCTACCAAAGCACCTGGTCTTCCGGAACAGTCTAAATCAGCAGAGGAAGCAGGAGCGAGACGGGGCAGAAAGAGTGGAAGCACCGCATTACAATTGGACAGGATGACGCCTACTACAGCGCTCGCCATGTTTGGGTTGGTGTCCATTTTAGGGCTGTAAAATCAGGAAGGGAATTATGGCTAAGTGTGTATTTTGTTTGAACACCCGCGCTGTCAACCCACACCAGCCAAGGAATTAGACTGATAAGACCCTCTTGAAAAATTGAGACAGTTTCGGATTTATCCATCACGACATCGCGTGAGCCTTTTTACTAGTTTATCCTATTAATACAACAAGCGGTGTGCCTTACCTTTGGATGCTCCGGACATAAGCAGACCAAGAGAACTGAACTTGCCCCAGCAGCTTTACATTTTACCTTTCATGTGTCTGCAGGTTTCTCTCTAAAATATGGTGAACGTATTTGAGTCCATATTATAGTTATGTATGACTGTAGAATCAAATTATTAACCTTAGTCGTTGAACTATTAGTTACCTGTTATAACACATACTAATTCCTTCTCCGAAAAAAAGACAACAAATAAGTGAAATATAATTATTTAATACTGTTTTTCGTTTCGAACAAAGCAAAGACTGAAAAATAGCATTAAAATGTATAAGATAAACATTTGTCTATTTGCCAATTATACATGTTAGATATTTCCATTGAAGTATGAGAACTGCCGCCGACACATAACGTGATCTATAGATTTAGCTCTTTAGGTCATTCAGAGTCTATGGTGTCTTCGAACAACGCGGCCATTCGAATCTCGACCTTTAATGTCGCAGATTCAAGTTTTGCAGTCAGTTTTATACTTTTTACTTGAACATAACAGTCATCTTCTAGGGGCTAGATCTAGTTCAAGTGCAGTGAAGGCAACAGACTGAATCCATAGTGACCATATAATAAACAGATTTACTTTTTAGATGACAATAGTATGATTCAAACATATAATTGAAATAAACAGAAAGGATAGAACACCAACGATTATGTCTATAATCTATTTTATTTTACACAATAAAAGACTTCCTTCCTTGTTTTAGGTCAAAACTTACGCAATATGAACGGAGTGAAATAAAAGATTTCAACGACATCTATTTCATGGGATTGATGGCGAAGAAAATTGGCGCCGAAGTAGCAAAAGTTGATTCGGCAATATTTGACGACGATGAAAACTTCTATAAAGTGGTTCCACGTGATCATATCTCTTACCGCTACGAGGTGGCGGAGAAACCCAACCTGGGAAAGGGTACCTTTGGACAGGTTAGAACGAATCCATAATCCCTTCCCTTTTAATCACTGACTAGACATCGATATTTTCAGTGTTAAGATTAGAAGAGTAGCTTTTACTAAAATGGTATCAGGATTTTTTTTTAATCCACTGGCTTAAGGCAATTGGAGATAGATGGCACAAAGCAGTTAACACGCCAAAATACCTTTTCAACCTGTGTTTATTGTACCTTGACTGTTCTTAGGAAAAAATTTATTCAGTTTTGATATTTATGTGGATAAAGTATGACGCCCTTTTGAGAATGAGATTAAGAACGAAAAGTTGTATACGTAAGCTGAAATAGAACGATACAAAGATAATTGGGAGATGTAGACTGATTAGCCTTGGAAAAAAAATGACCTAAAGTGTAAAAGCCATTCTAACCTTTTATTACACATAAAATGAATTGAGACGCGGGATTTCCTCCCGAAATTGTATGTCAACATTTGGGTTTCCTTTGCAGCCTCCAAGTTTGTTTTCAAATTCAACCTGTTTAGATGAGCTTTAAATTGAACCAAAAGGTCACACAAGAATTCAATGAATGCAAACAACTTGTAGATTAAGTTTAGTTTATCTTTTCAGGTTATTAAAGCGTTCGACCACAAGGAGCGTATATTTGTGGCCTTGAAACTTGTTCGCAACGAGAGAGTCTACCTGAAACAAGCCCGAGAAGAGCTGAGGGTACTTCAAGTGTTACGGAAACAGGATCCTAATGGATTTTACAACGTCGTCCTCATCAAGGAGTTCTTTATGTAAGACTCATGCGAAAAAAAAAACCCCAACACTTTGCATATCTTTCAGTAGGCTTAGCCAATCGAAATTCGTTGTTTTGTGTGACAAAATATACACGTAACTATAAACTCAAGCTTGAATAATCTACAAATTTTTATATATTCTGCCACGCTCCTTCTTCTGCAGAAAAACAGAAAAGGTGGACCATCTAAGATCGTCACCATATTTTCCGCAAAATTAGAGTTGAGGACAAGACTTCAATCACACACACACACACAAAACGCTGAAAGAAACTGATTTTTTTTTTAATGATATAGCCTAAGTGGTTAAATAGTGACCTTTGTTTCTATAAAACTCCCCCCTCCCTCTCCCCATTAACTTTGCCAATGGAAGTGAATGAAGGTGAGATCTGCACAACACACTTGTTAAGGAATGAGTAGGGACTTAGTTCTTGAGTCAAAAATCTTGCTCATGGTATGATAAAATTTTTTGAACAAACAGGAACATAGATATGTATATCGGACATCATATTCCAATCTGCCGTAAGTCAGCGATATCTTCAAGGAAAAAAAAATTCTTTTAAATATCTTTTACTCCAGAACAATAGTAAGGCAAATAAAAAAAAATCTAACAAATTAATCTGTGCCTTAATGAAAACTAAAAATTATGCATAGTAAAACAATTAAATTTGCGTTTTAAAGCGAACCCGGTTTGAGATATGCTGTTCCTAACTGCTACTTTATAATGACTTAACGCATACGTTACTCAGTCGTGCGTCAAGTTTGTGCTGTTCGAATGTTGTTCTTCATATTCTTTTTATTACTACGGTACTGCTGATGTTGCTACAACGTTCGATGTTACCATAACTACTACTACTACTACTACTACTACTACTACTACTACTACTACTACTACTACTACTACTACTACTACTACTACTACTACTACTACTACTACTACTACTACTACTACTACTACTACTACTACTACTACTACTACTACTACTACTACTACTACTACTACTACTACTACTACTACTACTACTACTACTACTACTACTACTGCTGCTACTGCTACTGCTGCTGCTACTGCTACTGCTACTGCTACTGCTGCTTATTCCTCTCCTCCTTCTCCTCTTCCTCTTCTTCTTCTATTATTACTACTATAACTGCTACCGCTACAGCTCCTAGAATACCTTTCGTGCAATCCCTTTAGCATCATTTATTCTAACACTAGCCTAATCTATGAACTTTGTATGCTCACCGTACTCCTTTGTCTCTCTGTAAATGTCTTGGGATACTACATTTTTCAAATAATTTTGTTTCATAGTTACATGATGTTTGTACTAAAATGTTTCAAAATCAATTACAAAATCATAACGAAAAATATTAATCCTGACAAGGTTAGTCTTCTCTGTATTTCGAAAATGTAAGGAGAGTTTGTACGGTTTTCAATGATTCGGTTTAGGTGTCAAAAACAATCACAGAGCAACCTGTCAAAGGAATCAAATTAAATGTCCTCTATCCATATACAATGTTGCAGCTAATCTATGCTTCGTCTACTCTCTTTGGTTCATAGCATCTTTGTTTGCAAGTACTGTGGGTAGTAAATGAGTCACAATAATCTTCAATGTGCATGAAGAATCTCATACATACACATACACTGTATGTTCCTTTCCATAAACAGAAAGTTAATCTTTTTGTTACTTAAACCTCCTTGAAATTTCAGCTTGTGTTTCTTACATGATTTTTCCTTGAAACAAAACGCAAACACTAAAAAGCCTTAAAGTTGATGTTGCAGTTGAAATTCTTGTTTACTTTCTTCCCACACACTTTATCTTGTTCGTTTTCTTTGGGATTTTTGTTGATGATGTTTCAGTTGTTTTTTTTCTGGATACATGTTTTTTTTTTTTTTTGCAAAGCAAACGATTTACTCCATTTTCTTCGTCGTCACTCACTGTGCATACGCATACCTTTGAAACATCGAAAATGCCAAGGAAGCTCTGATATCAAATTGAGCAGCTCGTGGTCCTCGTTGTTACCAAAGCTACCTTCGATTATTTTCTCTCTCTGACTAATTTCTTTTTTTTTTTTTTTTTTTTATCATCTTCAAGTGTTGAAAACGACTTCGCTGTCATAATTTGAAAACCCCCTATTGTTTTTTTTTTCTAGAAAATTCTAATGATTCATAATTACAATTATTATAACGCTATACTGCAATTTTCTTCATAATTATCATGTAATCCATTTTCAGGTTACTTCACGCTGTCATTACGTTTCTTCTATTATCATTTACTACCGTAAGACTACAAACCAAAATTCTTCGATAACGGATAGTTGTTCACTAAAATAGTATAACTTGTCCCTTTAGAAAGTGGCGATTTTTATAAGGCTTACATACTTTATTCAACAATGCAGAATACTATTAGTTGTTCACTAAAATAGTATAACTTGTCCCTTTAGAAAGTGGCGATTTTTATTAGGCTTACAAACTTTATACAACAATGCAGAATACTATTGTGTGAACAAAACTCAATATTTGACTGAGATATTTCATGCGCATATGTTTGGCCTTTCTCACAGGATTTAAAAAAAAAAAAAAACAACAGTTTTAATACTACTTCCAATAAATCAAACTAAAACGGCATTTGCCTAAAAAAACCTATTGTATTTTAGTACGTCCCTAGTTTTCTTCTTTGATTAATACCGGTACATCTGAAAAAGTGAAACACTATCACCTATGTTGCCAATCCGAGGAATCCTTTGAAATCTAATTATTATTGCTAAAGCATTACTCTCTCTACTGTTTTTATACCGTAACAATTAACATTCACATCTTGATTTCTTCACACCATCATTATATTTTGAGTCTTATACAGAGTTTAATCACGGACCCTTAAAGCGAACGAGATCTGAAGAAGCGTTTATTTGCCCACAAAGAATGTAAAAATGTAAAAATATCTACTGTACTTGTATCTTTTATCTGTGCAGGTTCAGAAACCACATGGTGATTGTGTTTGAGCTTCTAGGGATGAACTTATACCAAGTACTGAGCAAAAATGGTGGGAGAGGTTTACCAATGATGAAGGTCTTACCCATTGCACGAGGGATATTGAAATGTCTTGAACTCCTGTTCAAAAACAGACTTATTCACTGTGATTTGAAACCTGAAAACATCATGCTGCGTAGAAACGGGGATCTTGGATCGATCAAAGTAATGTACTATAATTATGTTTAAGTACCTGTTTGTGTGTGTGTGCTATAAATTTGCCAGTGATCTCTGATGACTTTTCTTAAGAACTCCTTGATCTTGTCCATATAAACGTGGTGCTGATACAATAATAGGAAGAGAGTTCTATAGATTCTCTTAATAAGCGTTGCATTTTCTCTTCTGTATCAACTTTTTTTTTCTAATGTTACCTGTCCACTTATATGAAAATTGGAGCAGCCAAGACCTTACCCCATGTTATGTAATATATGAAAATCTTGAATGCAAAGTTAGTACTTGTATAGTATTGGTCTCTACAAGCAACAAACTAGCACGATAGCTAAACAATATATTTGTATTTCTAAGCTCGATAGAATTATTACGTTAAGCCAATAACTCCTCATGGCAGGCGATAATTATGTTTTATTACACTTTTTGAGGACTTCGGGTATCGTAACACAAGATATCTGTTCGATATAAAGATTGTTATGACGTTATGAATTTGTTAAACAACGCGTTTTTTTTTTTTTTTTTTTTTAATTTCAAAGCTTAGCAACATTTCTTCTGTAAACAGTATGCCCGAGAGACAAAAATGTTTCTTTTTCTTACATGCATAGGTGGGAGATTTTGGCAGCAGTTGCTACGAGCACCAGCAGGTTTACCACTACATTCAATCACGATACTACCGCGCACCCGAAGTGATACTAGGCATGCGTTACGGCCCAGCCATTGACATGTGGAGTTTCGGATGTGTGTTGGGGGAGCTCTCCACAGGAAACCCACTCTTTATGGCATGTACAACGCAACACTTCCATTATTAAGTGATAGATTTAAGGCATAATTCCTACCAACTTGGGGCTTGGGGCTGTCCTTGCGTGTATCGTAGACCGCAAAGAAAATCGCTGATCTTCCACTAGCTAGATCCAACCTGGGTGAACACTACCGACATCTAACTCCAAAATGCTAGTTCACAAAAATTAGTGACACATCATGTATTGGTAAAGAACTATTTACATGTATTCAACTAACATAAGCATTGAGAAGCGGACCCTCATGCTTTTTGTTGTACAGTACAATATATTTTCCGCTTTTTGGCGGATTATGATGATATTCCAGTATTTTGCACTTCAAATTTCGCAACCTTGAGCTATAATGTGATTTACATCGAATCGGTTTTGATATTTGTTGTTCCTAAATGCTATTTTACTATACTTTGTCTCAGCTGTTGTACGTCATTGTGCTGTTTCATATTCTGAAAAAATCTGAAGGTGACTCTTCGTCGAATACCATTCACTTTTGACGTAAGGATGGAGATTTTAGGGCTTTAATATTAAATTAGAACTTGGTTTGAAGTTAATTTTTTCCTCATAAACAGTCTGTCTTCTCATTGCGGATCAAACCGGATAGTCTTCTAACAAGTGTTGATGGAGTCTGACTATTTTTATATGTGGATATTAACTATAAAAAATTAGGCCTAAATATATCAGTAGCGTAAAAGGCTATTCTTAAAATTTAGATAATCCGATAATGTGATACAAAGGCCGAAACAATCGGAACAAATAATATTTAATATTCGCCCAAAACTTATGTGTCTGTCATCACGCAATAGGGAGAAAAATGTAATGTCCCGTCCTCTTCCCTGGTTCTAAACAAACTAAAATTGATCGTCCTTCAACGACAACAATGTCCAAAATGCATCTTTGCTCATAATTAGGTTACGTGCGGTGGTTTAGAGATAACAAAACTTAGCTTTTTTGTTAGCAGTTCTCAGATTGTATATATATATATATATATATATATATATATATATATATATCAATAAATGTATGGTATTATGTACTTTCAATTTTCATTCAGGGGAGCAATGAGTATGACCAACTGGCTGCCATAGAAGAGGTCATGGGTGCCATCCCTAAGGCTTTGATCATGAAGAGTACAAAGTTTCAGGATGGCATTACTTATAACAAAACTAACCGTAGGGGTGTGCCTGGAAGCAAGCAGCTTGCAAATGAAATAGGTGGAGATGAAACTTTTAAAGACCTCCTATCAAAAGTAAGTAAATATCAAAATTGTTTTCTGGTTCAAGTGCAAGTTCTAACTTTCTAAAGAAGTTCCCCACACGAAAGCAAACAGTGAATCTCCATCACTTCCATCACTGTAAACTCAATCAATGCAGATGTAAAAAAATTGAGTTGATACATTATTTTGCCTTTCAGAAAAGTTTCACTAACTTAGATGCTAATGCTGCAACTTAACACTTTAAAAAAAGGATTTGTATTCCACCATGGCAATTTTAATTCATATAATCATCCTCAGATCCTGACTCTTGATCCCACACAAAGACCGACTCCACTAGAGCTTCAGGATCATATTTGGCTCTCTAAGAATAGAGGGCAGTCAAATCATAGTTCAGTTCTTAACTTTTCAAAGCATGGGTCAAAATCTTAATGAAACAGAGTCTGACGGGGTTTCAGGAGAACATTTCTCTGCATGTTTATGGTGGATTAAAAGGACTCTGTGTTATTTAAAAAAAAGATAATAAAAACAATTTATTGTTATCGTTTTACTGTTTTTTTTTTCTATAGTCCTAACTTCTGAGACTAGTAACCTTTAACCAGCTACTGCAGTTCATGACATGATAATGAAGGTTTGTAATTATGATGGTCAAAAGTTATCTCTTTCTTTAAGTTTCATTTTTATTTGCTCTACATTCATACCTATAATATATGTTGTGATTATATAGCAGGTCTAAACATTTTCAGTTCTTTAGTGTCGAGATACTTTGCTAAATTGTTCCAGTCCAACAAAACTAAAAGAAAACACAAATACACATCAGGGTTTTTATACTATAAATTAATTATTGAGTGAAAACATTGCCAAGTAAGACAAAAACTCTACAAAATATGTACTGTGTATACAATTAATATAAAGATTTAGAACAAGAATATAAATACATGTACCTCTTTCAAAAAAATTTAATTAATTCCTAAAATTTGTTTAAATGACTTAAATTATGTGTTTAAATAGCTTAAGATGCTTGAAACAGATGTCTTTTGTTCGTCCATGATCATTTAGTCATCCTCATGATATGATTTTCAGAAACAATGACAGTCAATCACCAATCTTTAGGATCAATCACATGTTTGGATAATAGCCAGATCCAAATGTTATGAGGTGCAGTTATCTTTTTTTTTTAATGATCAACATGATCTCTCATTTTATCTTCTTTTTTTACCTTTTCAATTTATGTCACTCCTATATACTTGTTGACATATTATGAAAAAAAAAAATTTCCTTTCCTCATTTCACCTCTTCAAAGTTATTCATTAATTTCATTAACTTTAATTTTTTTTCATAAAGAAAATGTAGAGTTGTGTATTAATTTATACACACATACATATAGTTTTCAAAGTATTTCAAATTTGTTATGAGTATGAAGTACGTTTGGTATAAGACATAATCTAATCATTTGAGTGAAAAACAAATATTGATCTTCTAATTCTACAAATGAAGCAGCTTCACGGTTACCGGTACTATCGAATTCCACTGGGAAAACTCATATCTTGAGAATGATACTTTTCTGACCTATACGAAAGGTCATATAACAATATCATTGATGGAGGTTTAATGCTGTTTCCTCTTTCTGATTGGAAAACATTCCATGCGTCATGAATGTGTTTTAATTTTTTACGTCTTTTTCAAATGTTCTGAAAACCAAAACCCCAAACATTTCAAGTTGATAAAAATATTTTGTTTAGATAAACGTAATTTGCTTGCATCTCAAAGGGACGCAATGAGTAAAAAGAGCAACTTATGTACTCTTTTTATTTAGATTTTGTCAAAGTGTTGCCTTTGGTAGTTTGAACAAAATCAGCAACATTATAAGAATTCACTAAACCACAATCAACAAAAAAACCGAGCATCTAATTATCCTTGTGTAATTATGTTACTTAAAAGACAAAGACGATATATATATATATATATATATATATATATATATATATATATATATACACACACACACATAACAAACGAGGTTGAATAGTATTATATGTTCTAGAAAAGTCATAACAGTAACATTAAATAAATGATTGCCCTAGGTTTAAGTGACATACATTGCATGTATGTGTGTATTAACAACAATGAGAATTGTGTTTTCACTATTTCTCTCTCTTTTAGTTAAAGTTCTGATAATTGCAAACTTGTGCATCAAGATGTAACATAATGTAAGTCTCAAAGTCTCACAAGCAAGAGTTCAGTGCAATGCTTTATACGACGCTATTATTTTAAAAATAGAGCAATTCAACTTTAAAAGAGGTTTTCCATACCTTTATTGTCAAGACTTTTCATAGAGATATGTTAGATTACACACAATATCTCACGAAGTTGAACTGCACAATTTTTACAAACATTTTGTTTCCCCATTTGTGATCCTGGGGCTTTGCCTAGGATCATAATTTCAGTGGTTGTAATACTTGTACATCTTCTGTCACAAGGCCCATTTGCTCTACCAGAAGCTTAATTTTGTTAATGCTCTCCTATTTATAGTCATTACAATTTAACCTACCACGAACTGGGATCAATTAGTGCACTTTCTATTGTACCCTGCACAGTTGCATGCATTCTTCTCTTTCTCGCTCATTAGGTTTATTTCTTTCAACACATGCTTCATTTTCCTTGACTTGAAATGCCTTGCTTGTTCATTATAATCTTCTTTTTACCTTAACAAAATAAGTTCTTCTTTTTTGATTCTCAAAAGCTAATTGATTAAAAAAAATGGTTATGGGTTTATGCTGTCAACACACACAAAAAAGGCATCAAAGTGTGTAAGTTACATGACATATGACGATATCAAAAGAGAACTAAAACTTAAGAGTTAGGCAAAATTATATGTATAATAAATAAATTTAAATTATCAAACTTAATGTTACAGGGATTTTATTGACTCTATTGTCCCCATAGATCAAAGGAACAAAAAATGCAAGTTTATACCTGTGGGCTTTACACATAGACCCAGCCAAAATATAACAAAACATGTATGTCATACTTAAAGAAGGAACTTAGAAGAGAGGTAGAGAATGATATTGTTGAGATTGGAATCTTCCTCAATTGGCTGAAGCAACCAGTTAAAATTTCCAAATAAGCATCAAGAGAAATTCATTAGTATATCTTACCTTAACTCCACACATATGAAGAAATCTTGAGACTTTAAGCTACTATTGTGTAAAATACCCATTTATTTTTATCTTGTAGTTATTATGCACTAAAGCCATGCTAAAATTCTTCGTTTCTTTCTTAGTTAAAACTTAAAAAATCTGTAAAAATATCTAAGTTGTACCAGCCAGATTTTTTTCATAAAAAATATCTCTGCTGCTTAACTAAAGGAATAAAATAACCAGTCCACATAAATGCCAGAAGCAAATAATTTAGCTTGATTCTATTATAGGAAAATATGTCGTCTTTGCAGATAGCATGATAAAGCTAATATTGATAACTCCTGCAAACAGTTTGGGAGTTTGGTACTTTTTACATATCTTCTAGTTGTAGACCTACATATCAAAACATAGAGATAAATCTTAAACTAAGGAACCAATTTTATCTCCAATGGAGCTGCATGAATATTTTTTACAGGCCAGATGAAATCCATATTATCAAACTATATGGCATGAATATGTTGATAAAATTTGGACTATTTGATATCAATGGCGTTACACAAAAAGCTTGCAGTTCAACCTTTTAAATAACATGTGGTTTAGTGATGATCATATAATTTAGACAAAATAATTTACACCTGATTTTGTGGGAAATCTTTCCAGGAGAGGAAAAAATAAAAGTTTGGAAAGAATATAAGATGCTATTTCTCTCTCTTTTTTTTTAAATTATTAATATTATGATTAAAATTCTTTAATATTTTACCTTTCCAATAAACTGAAATTATATTTACATTTTAAAATAAGGCCCACACCTACACTCCTTAAAAAAAACACACCTCAACCAACTACCTATCAGACATAATGATGCCACCAAGCATGGCCAGTGCAATATATCTACGACAGTGACTAGATGGGAAGTTTTGCGTTTTGTCCTGCTTTGTATCCAACTTCCAATGTTTAACTTTTGTAAATTGTGTTTTTCATATTTCATACTGAAGAATCTACAATAAAGACAAAACTTTTCTTTATGTCAAATGCACTTGTTTTTTCTTTTTTTTTTCTCCTTTTCATTTTGGTAACATTTCAAATTTCTTTCAATGTTACAATGACTGAGTCTTAATAATTTCTTGATATGAAGAAGTATGCTCCATTAGGCACCTTTGAGCGAACCTCCCTCCTATTACATACATGTATATGACACTTGGCTTCTTTTCCTTATCTGCTACTGATTGTGTGTTGTGAGTCTAATCAATGAAAAATGCAGTTCAAATCAATTTTTTTTTACCTTAGGTGCATTTAAGAGTTTTTTCCAGACACAAAGATGAATTGACAGAAATACAAAAAGAAGACATGCAGATGGTGGGACATGAAACCTAGAATATTTCCAAAAAATATTACTAAGAGGATTTTTCTCAAAGTGAAAAGGCATTCTATTTTCAGATGGTTCATGAAAGTATTCGAGCAAAGTTATAATGATGAACAGGTAGCTTAACTTTTTGCAGAAGGAAAGATTATATCAAAGTATTTAGGTAGGGAAAGAAATGTTATATTTACAAGGTATGGAATGGACTAAATATTGAAATAGAAAAGAAATTTGGAGGAGGGAAGAGCAAGAGAGGTTCTGATACTAGTGATAAATGCTTTTAGTTTTATAAACAAGTCAGTTGGAGAGGTAGAATAAAAAAAAGTAATGAATTAGAGGGAATTGAGACTGAGAGTGAAATATAGAGAATGTCTACCAATTATGGAAAAAAGCAGCTGCATTTTTTTTTTGTCAAAACGATAGACAAGATGGTATCCTGGCAGTATTTATACTATTGAATAATGATATAGAGACGCTGTAGTAGGTATTTTACTCAAAATCTTTAACAAAAAAAAAACTTAAGCTCATGATTGCAAGTAGAAGTACTGAGCCAAAATGAAGGTCAAATTTATATTAAGCAAGTCTAGAGTATAGAGTTTTTTTCAGGTCTCAATTTCAAGTATTTTAGTCTATAATTCAAATTTTCTTACATATCTTTAAAGAAAGCATGACACATCATGAGACATTTTTTCCACAAAAAAAAAATTTTAATTGTTCAATTTTTTTCACTCTTACTCTAAATCTTATACTGTACATGCTTTTTTCCAGCTTGAATTCTTTGATTCCCACAGCTCAAAACTACACAATTTAATTTTTGTATTTATCATTGTTTTTATCCTTTCATAAATTTAACAGCACTTATGAGAAGTTACATGAAGTGTTTTTTCCATTTTATTTTTATCACTGGGGTATTGCACTCTTCTTGTCAGTACTGTGTTCTTTTTATCCAAATTCTTAATTCTCATTATGTTAAAAATGTCAAAAACCGTGAAAAAAAAAAAATCTGCCAAATTTTACATACACAATGAATGAAAAAGATGTAAAGCATCTTTTGTTTTCTTTTTGCAAATACAATTTGGGATTATATTTTTCTCCACATCTTTTTTTTTTGCATCTCTTGCATATAAAAGGAGCGTCGAAGACAAGTTAGATAGTCTAGGATGAACTTTAGAAAGCAATTTGGGAGTGAGTGGTGGATAATTCTAATCTGTCGTAGGTCCCATCTCGGGTGATTTGTCTATTATTTTTTCCAGGTTGACTGAATTTGATCAACTTCCCAGGTTGCAAGCACACAAAACTATCTGAAATGTAAAAGCTTTACACAGAGGGCTTCAAATAACTTTCATTTAGTGCCTTAGACCACAAAAGAGTGAGGACAAATCTATTTAGACAGAAAGAAATTGAGACAGTATGGGGCCAATTTGTCAAAATGAAAGAAAATATAAAACAAAACAAAGAAATAAATTTAGCAATGGCCTGATTGTTCAGCCACGCAAAATAACCAAACACAATGAAATCAGGCTACGTTAATACTACTTACTGGTCAATATACCTAATGATGAAAAAAAAAAAAATACAGGTACATGTACATATATTTAACATTTACATGGGATCATGCACATGATATTATGAATGAGAGGGCTTTGGAGTAAATGGTTTACAGTTAAAGATCAGATTTTGGTTTGACTTCACCCGTGTAGCCTACCTTTCACACAGTAACCTGTTTCACCTCTTGTTGATTTATTTTCATAAAAAAGCTCCCTAAATAGCATGAATGCAGATAGTGAAAGTAAAACTTACTTTGCACTTTAATTTTGTCAATTAGTTAGGACAAAGGCTGCTATTTAGAACAGGTATGTTTTAGCATACATTGCATGTACTTGTATAGGCTATTGCACAAACAAGAGAGGGATGGAACTAACTTGGAGTTATCTAAATTCAAGGGCATCAGCAAAAGAGAAGTTATGTCCCCTTCCTCCTTCAATCTGTTCTAGAGCCGAACCTAAATAGGGTCTAGCTTCTCAAAGCCATCCTTTTCATTCCAAGCATATTGATCTATCTTAAATTTTACATTAATATCCCTCTGACTGAGAATCAGTTAAGGTTTAATGTGTTGCGTGTTGATAAATGACACACTTCTAAACTTGTATAATTCTTTTTCCATTTGTTCTTGATAATACCGTCTTTCTCCTGTGGTGTTTGAGGCTATTTCATTTTAAATTCTAATCCCTGTAGTGTGCTAAATTTGTTTAGCCTGCACAGATAACAGAAATTTACCACCTCTTTCGGTGAGATACAAAAAACTCTGGGCTTGACTGCAAAAAAGGTTAGAGTTAGGGTGCAATCTTTTTGAACTGATATTTCCTTATACTACAACAGTACATGTATGTAAAAAAAAAAGTGACAACGGCATCAAGTGCAGTCAGGCTATTTATTTCCGAAGGAATAAAATAATTTTTTTTCTCATGATTGTCAACATAAGGATTTTAAATATTTTTGGTCTGCATGAAATAAAAAAAATTAGACGATATTTGCCTTGTTTGTTTTGATACATTCTGGAGTTAAAAAATGTTCCCTGCTTACGGAATTAAAAATTGTAAGCAAACAATTATCAAACACAATAGACAAACATTATATCAAATAATGGCTGTAGTTTATTCACTGTCATGAGGTTTCAGGTGCCACATTAAAATAGTATTTTATGACATCTGGGTGCAAATCTAGTTTGTCTGTCATCTTGTCTAATGTGTCTAAAAAGTCCTTGGATACTGGAACGACAGTTGTAGGGATGTACACTCTCTCTTGATTAATGACTGTTAAACCCATTTCCTCCAAATATTTATGAACTCGAGGGAGATCAAATGGGGAGCATTTGAACTGAAAGATAAAAAAAAAAATTGACAATAATGGTTTATTTCTTTCTCAACACCCCCAGATGCAATCTAAAACTATTTTTCTTCACAAGTCCTTGCAGTTGGGTGATAAAAACAAAGAAGGCAATTATGTAATAAGTTGACTTTGGTTACTTGTTTTGTGGCTTCAATGAACCTGGAATCCAACAAACTTAAAAAATTGCCCACCCAACTAAACTTAACATCCAAAAAACTTTCAAAAACGGCTGTCTATACAAAACCTTAAAGCCAACAAACTTTTTAAACTAACCTACAAAAAAACAAACAAACTTGTTTTCAACAAACTTTTTAAAAGTGATCAAACTAGATTCTAGTTCGTTGAGACTGTGTTGTACTGTATTAAGTAAGTTTAACTCAACCCCACCTATATTGCCAGTATGGACCACTTATTTTTGTACCAGTCATACCTCGTTTACTTTCACTTTCTGGGTTGTCTACTTTCTTTCCTTATAACTAAGGGAAACGTGTGAACCTCATTTATGTTTAGAGGACACTTTAGAATTGGTTATTTTAGTTTCGTTTTCGAAATTGATTTAGATCTAAAACACCCTTCAAAATTCACTGTTTTTGTCTGCAGTTTTTGGTGATTTCAAGGCCTAGGCTAGATCTAAACTTTGAATTAGGATGGATGATCACTTGTATCATCTAAAGGATGCTACAGAAACCAATCGTTTTGGTTATTTGCATGGTTATCCCTACAATCAGCATGAAAATAATGACCATTCCCATTTGAGATTGGGAGTCAGATTGTGATGTTGAGATGGTAGTGAAGTGGGATGGTGATGGTGAAAAAACTGAAATGGTAATAGAGTCGGCCTAAAGTGAAAAAGAAGTCTTAGAAAATTGGTTTATTGTCATAAAACCTTGTTTTATTTAAAATTCAAGATCACCAGATTTTTTTATCAATTTATTTCATAATTTTATCTTGTTTTGTTTGATTATGATATTTTTTTTTCAAATGTATAGATCTATTCTATGTTCGGAATTACGTCCCTTCTCTTAGAGTCAGGGCTTTATCTGAGCTGGAGTTGCTTAGGTAGGGTTGAGTTAACGAAGAAAAACAGCTTTACTTACCTGTAAAAATGGACCATCAGACCCTATCTCTAATGTGACTTCCTCTGCACTGGCTTCAATGGCTACATCTATGTATTTGTCTAAGCAAAATCCATCTGGATCAGCACTTGCATTTACTGCTTCACTTTCTGGAAGGCTGACCTCAAGAATGCCTGAGTGCTCAAAAAGATCCAAAGCTGGAGAATTCAGATTAAATCTGTGGATGTCACAATAATCAAAATTGCAAGACATAATTGTGATGCCATAATATCGCAATGCCAGTTTTCATTTTTGACAGAAAAAAAAATTCCATGTTTAATATTCACACTAAATGTGATTTATGCTTTGAATTTACCCAATTCTGCAACATGTAGGCACAAAAAACAAAGCAAAACAGTAAACAAACTTTTAATGCAAACATTTTACAAAAAATATGATTTTTATGATGATGTATAGCGGTTGTGTAAAAAAAAGTACATGATCTTTGGTTGTTAAATAAAATTATAACAAGCAAATCTCTGCAGTAGCTACAATACTTTACACTAGGTCATCTCATTGATCAGCTTATAGCTGTATTTCAACTATTGGTGCCTGCTCAAGTTAAAAAAAATTACTTTATACATCCTACACCCCTAAGAAAGTATAAAATAACTAAGACAGTCACAAACTGTCCTTTAAATCATCAAATTCAATTTTCCTAAGCTCATTTTCATACATTTGACATATTTAGGTATTCTAAAAAAAGAAAGAATGTCAATTGCTTTGTACACCCTGATCAAGAGAGACAAAGTCTTCAAACTTCTAAATGTAAAATATTTGTATCACTTTTCTCAAAAGCCAAGTTGGAAAAAAAGATTTGCATTTAGAAGTAATTGCGTTTCATTAAATGATAAATGAAATAAAACATACTCCGATAGTGATTGACTGAAAGGGTATATTTAATCTATCTTTAATTGTATTAAACAATGGTACTTGAAGCATAGAAGTTCAAAATTTAACATTCTATTAACTACAGCCCAGACTTGAACCTAGATTCCAAAGATTCCTGTTTTGAGGAAAAAGCTGTGAAAAAATACAAAAGATTCATGTAAGTCTTTAAAAATCATTTCAACTTGAAACATTGGGTAAGAGAACTTGACAGGTGCTAATGAGACCATTTTACTCACCATGATATTCAAAATAATGGAAAATAAGAACAAAGGCTCACCCATATTTTTTTACAATTCCCTGAAGAAGACTCCTTGTATGTTGAGGCTTAAGAGAAAAACACTCCATTATCACACCTGTGTTAGCTGGACCTCTACCATCTATCACAGTTATAGCCTTTGGATCTCTCAATTTCACCTACAAACCAGTTTACAAAAAGAGATGAGGGAACAATACCATGTTGCTTGATAAATTATGGTAAAGCCATATTAAATTTTCACATATATTACCTTTTTTATTTTTAAACAAAACTTTTTACATAATCTATAACATCTTTTAGGCTTATTATTTTTATGAGCATAGAATGTAATATATTTCTCAAGTAATTTTTAGTTACAAATATAGTGTACCCTTTCTTAAAAAATATGTTACTTGAACAAGTAACCATATTAATATATGTATAAAAAGAGGAGTGAGGAGTTTTCATGTCATACAAAAATAGTAGAGATAATTTACAGCTATGTGATATTTGAATTAATCAAGGTCTCTATTTACCTCTCTGATGTTTTTAAACCTGTCCTCTGAGGATTTACTACCCTTGAATTATCAGAAATTCATTCTATCAAATAAAAAGTCATACACCTTCCATATAGTGCAAAATGTGAGCTTCATCATTATCTGGGTGATTGAACATAATGTCTTGGTCTTTTAAGTGTTCCATGAGGCTCAATAAAAGGTAAAAGAAGTTAATAACTTCACAGGTTCAATGTAGCGCCCAGCTTTTAGGTACATCAGTTTAGTAGATTTTTAACAGCTGTGTGAACCCTAATGCATTAATCCTGCACTTTTGTATTTCACACAATTCAAAGAACACCTCTTTGATTAAATGTACTCTCTACGAGCACAAGACTGTGTTCAATAAATAAATAAATAATAATAATAATAAAAAAAAAAATATATATATATATATACACACACAGAGAGAAAGAGAGAGAGAGGAGAGAGGGAGGGAGAGAGAGAGAGAGAGAGAGAGAGAGAGAGAGAGAGAGAGAGAGAGAGAGAGAGAGAGAGAGAGAGAGAGAGAGAGAGAGAGAGAGAGAGAGAGAGAGAGAGAGAGAGAGAGAGACAGAGAGAGTAGTATAGAAAAATCAACCACAAACCTAGACCTTGCTCGAGACCGACAAATAAGACGAAAGACGTGAAAACATTGCAACAGATGGAATGAACAGGGATCGAACCTGCGCCTCGATGCGGCACCCATCGCCTTGCCGAGACAAGACCAGGCACTTAACCACTGAGCTATCCACATCTACAAAAATAGATGCTTCCGGAACAGTGACTTTCATGCTGGCTTGAATAGACTAAGAGGTTGAATCGCTAAGAACGATCAAGTCCATATTTTTACAGGACATAAACAAAAATCAACCACAAACCTAGACCTTAATCGTTCTTAGCGATTCAACCTCTTAGTCTATTCAAACCAGCATGAAAGTCACTGTTCCTGAAGGATCTATTTTTGTAGATGCGGATAGCTCAGTGGTTAAGTGCCTGGTCTTGTCTCGGCAAGGCGATGGGTGCCGCATCGAGGCGCAGGTTCGATCCCTGTTCATTCCATCTGTTGCAATGTTTTCACGTCTTTCGTCTTATTTGTCGGTCTCGAGCTAGGTCTAGGTTTGTGGTTCATTTTTCTATACTACTCATTTCATTATTTTCAGTCACATGCATCTTTAGATCCTTAGATCTAGCTTCGTCTGTCTCAGCCTTTAACGTGGTCTGACTGCTTTCTTCATTACTATATTGAGAGAGAGAGAGAGAGAGAGAGAGAGAGAGAGAGAGAGAGAGAGAGAGAGAGAGAGAGAGAGAGAGAGAGAGAGAGAGAGTGAGAGAGAGAGAGAGAGAGTGAGAGAGATAGATAGAGAGAGAGAGAGAGAGAGAGAGAGAGAGAGAGAGAGAGAGAGAGAGAGAGAGAGAGAGAGAGAGAGAGAGAGAGAGAGAGAGAGAGAGAGAGAGAGAGAGAGAGAGAGAGAGAGAGAGAGAGAGAGAGAGAGAGAGAGAGAGAGAGAGAGAGAGAGAGAGAGAGAGAGAGAGAGAGAGAGAGAGAGAGAGAGAGAGAGAGAGAGAGAGAGAGAGAGAGAGAGAGAGAGAGAGAGAGAGAGAGAGAGAGAGAGAGAGAGAGAGAGAGAGAGAGAGAGAGAGAGAGAGAGAGAGAGAGAGAGAGAGAGAGAGAGAGAGAGAGAGAGAGAGAGAGAGAGAGAGAGAGAGAGAGAGAGGAGAGAGAGAGAGAGAGAGAGAGAGAGAGAGAGAGAGAGAGATAGAGAGAGAGAGAGAGAGAGAGAGAGAGAGAGAGAGAGAGAGAGAGATAGAGAGAGAGAGAGAGAGAGAGAGAGAGAGAGAGAGAGAGAGAGAGACGATAAAAATACTTGAATACCTGCCGGTCTATTGTTTTTTCAACAGTATCATTAGGAATATTGTTGGTGCGGGCCCATTTAATCAGATTGGCAAGTTCTGTGTTCAACTTTGGATCTTTCTCAGGATTTTTGACTGGAATAAAAAACAGAATAGAAGCAAATAACATGTTAACGTTCCAGGATTATGAGCAACACCCAACAAAGTTTATTCTATAAATACATGTATTACTCTTGCACAAAATATTTATGAAAGAGTTTTACAAACAAACAAGCACTTCCAAAATGATATATTCTGAAAAAAAAAATTTAATCTGTAGCCTTGTTGTTTTGTTTCAATATAAACTTTAAAGAAACAAATATTACATTTGTTGGCATATTAACTTGACAATGGCATTTATAGGAACTTCACTCACGTAAAACTTGCTGCACTTTTTGAACAAGCATATTTGACTTCATCCCTCTCTCTCTGTCATTGGCTGCTTTAATATGCTTTATGTTTTGCCACTTGCTATGACCAGCATCAGCCCTACAACTGACATGCAGATATTTAACAAAAATTTGATCTGCATATTTATCAACTGTCCCTCCTAGTCCTTGACTGAAAATAAACATAGGCAAACCATAATGCTGAAAATGTACATTGACATTCCTAAATCCTTGATATGCTGCTCTCAAATTATGAGTTTTGAAGAACTGTAGTGCCATTTTGAGTTGGTGGGCTACTTTATATTACATGGTAATCTCCCTTAGTTCAAACCTGTGGAAAAAAAAGTTGTATTTAAGAAGCAGGTGACATTAATAAGCTCTAGTTATGCTGTGAAAAAAATGTTTTCTATTTAGCTTCTAAGTCCTTTTCAATGTGGAAAAAATTAGGTGAAAAACAATAAGAACATGGACCTCACTTTCTTGACTTACATTTACAAAATTATGGGATGCAACTCAAAAATTAAAAGTAAATCTACAATTCTCTTGTACAGCATGAAAGATTCAAGTTTTTTTTTTTCTCGTTCTTTACTTTTAAATCCCATCATTCAAATGTCAGTTAACTTGAAGTCTTTCTTTTTATTCAAGACACTTTCAAACAATCGGACTGAACTATATACAGTTAAGTCCCGTTATTTCGAAGTCATTGGGATAAAAAAGGACTTCGAATTATCTGAAATTCAAATTATCAGTATACACAGAGAAAGAGAGTAAAATTAATGTGGCTGAAAGATCAGGAATGTCGTACTATTGTGTGCAAAGAAGGGGGGGGGAGACTACGATAGGTCACCTGGTCCCTGGGCCTAACTCCTTTCCCTCTTGTAGCCTTATTGCAGACTCTTGTCTGTGATGTAGGTAGACACACACACACAAGAATCATTTGCGTCATGGAGCATAGCACTACTTTGTTTTACAAGCCAGGAAAAGTGTTAGAGTAAAAAAAATCACGCCAAAATCGCCACGCATTAACCGGATCCTTATTTCAAAATTCAAACTAACCAAAAATCTCAATAAACCTTAAAGTGAGAAATATATCCGAAAATTCGAACTATACTTATTCGGATTATTTGGATTCAACTGTACTTAATATTAAATTTTAGACCATGTATAAACTTCATATGTTCCTCTAGAGACATTGTGCTGAAATGAAGAAATTCGTATATATATTTCTGTGTTTGTCTAAGCACTTCACTTGAAGGACTGTATCCACACATACAGCCTTTTTTCAGATTGGGGGTAGTGTGGTGTAATTGGCTGACTGTGAGTATGGTTAGGTTAGCCTCTACCAATTGCCCAGTATAACATCATAACTTTTGGGGTGGAAATCGGCAATGGGTGGGACTTGACGTCATATCTCTAGGCGTAAGCTGGCTTGATTGTTACTCAGGTCAGTCTTGGAATATCTGTTGTGTGAAAAGGATCTACCCTTCTACACTCTTACTCCAAGGCCACCACTTCTCTTCTGGAGAATAGATCTACCTTTCATTCTTCTACAGCTATTCACTGTATACTCTTGGGGAACTGAGCACATCAGAAGCCTAGACACTTCACTTACTCTCAAGCTTTACAATTACTTGATCTCTTGATTCTCAACTTGGATGACAACTTTTTAATACATCTACCCTCCACGGATAACAAATTTATTGGAAAAATTAGGCTTTGACTACATATTCTTTTAAATATTAATTATTAATAAAAAATATAAATTCAATCTAATGAAACAGTTTAGATGGCCTGACTGTTTTCACTGCTCACTGCCACAACTAGTGATACCAGAAATTAAAGAAGAAATTACAATTTATTTAGACTTCAATATATTGACATACAGAGCGCAAGTTCGTACCATGAATGGATCAATCTCTATTCAAAAAATAGTAAAAGGTGCCAAAATGAACAAATGACTTGTAAACTTTCACTTTCTCCCAACTATGAAGTATGACCGTTGACGTGACTCATGGCAACCCAACAAAGCAACAGAGCCTTCATTGATAAAACCATGACTTGACCTGGCAATGCTGTGTCTGTTCAAGTGATGTTATAATACTCTCTTTAAGGACGAAAGAAGCATTGCTATTTATGTTTCAAATTTTGCAATGCTCAGCAGTCAGCCCTAGATTTGTGTAAAGTACACACAATGGTTGATCCGATTGTTATCCCTAAAATAATATTTTGCATAATTCAATGGTCTTGTCAAGTCTTGAAAGATTTCTACTATTTAACTGGTGGACCAAGAGGAAATCTTGCCAAAACCATGATTTGGCATTCATTTTATGGGAATGTAATGTACACTTTCTAAACTAAAATTTGGTATTGCTGCAATTATCAGTCCAACTCAGCCGAAGCCGAAGCTATTAAATTATATCTTTCATTGAGAATTTGATATGCTGAGCACGAATATGAAGGTTTTATTCGTTGCAAATTAAAACTTTCCAAGATATATAAATATAAGCATTTTTGTGTTGCTCTAAAATCCCATTAAAATTAAGTTTCGATTTCATTTGGAAACATTCAATTGTGAAGCTTAACGTGAGTTGGGCCGATATCAAATTGTACCCAAAATTTAAAGGTGACACCTAAAAACTAATCTTGATCTCTAAATCTAATACTCAGGGCTGAGAATGGTCAGACAAGAAAAAGTCTGAAAATACCAGCCAATGAGCCGAAGGCTCGTAACCGAGCGCCGAAGGAGATTCACCTAGGGGGGGGGTCGGCATGCCCCCCCCCGGAAATACATACGTTAAAATTAAGCCATTTAGGCCCCTCTGGCACTGAACTTCCCTTAATTATTGTGTTATATCCTTTGCTTTTTTTGTTGACATGTAAGAAAAAAAATAAGGTAAACCTAAAACATATCTGGAACAATCTTAGAATATTGAATTGAATTTAATCACTGAAGATGTTAGACTAGATTTTTTTAAAAACTTTTTTTAGTCACCAAACTAACTAAAGATACAGAATTATTCAAAAGTAAAATTAATTTGGGAGCATTAAAAAATCGAAAAGAAGGCTTCGGAATTTTGGTGTTGTTTTAATTTTTTTTTTTTTTTTTTGGGCGGACGCGATCTTCGTTAGGCGGATGAAAATGACAAGTTGGGCGGAAATCCGCCTTTAGACGGATAATTCTCAGCCCTGAATACTAGATTCTAGATCTAGGCCTAATAGTAATACAGTAGACTAAAATTAGTAAAAAAAAGTTTGATCTGAAACTTCAAATTTTGAGCTGACATGAGTCTGCCACAGCAGGTTAAGAATAAAGGTCACATTAAAATTAACATCCACCAATATATAAAGTGGCTTACGCTATGTTGAAGATTAATAATTATGATGCACCCGTACTCTCAAAAGCATAATCCAAGTGATTGATAGGACTGTGCCTATAAAGCTATGAAAACTAGATTTGACTTTTGAGGTCAGTTGGTGACAGTAGTCTTGCATAAAACGTTCTTTAGTGTATAAAGTTTAACTTCTCTATGAGGTTCTGCGAAACTGCTGGTGTGAGTTGCAGACTCGTGTCAGCTCAAAATTTAGTTTATGAAGTAGTCCGCCTGAAAAGAAAGGGTCCTAATAAAAATTTTAAAGGGTATATTTAAACTAAAACAAGTGTCACATCCTCAGCAAAACTTAAATTTAAATAACTAAAAGTTACATCAACATTTGATTTTTATGGCTGTAATAATAAAAATAAAAAAAATTGTAGCTGTTCTCAAGCTTGTAAGCGATATCAGTGGATATAGCGCATGCGTGTTGGTTCAGGCTGTGTAAAAATTCAACAGGAAACAAATATGGCGAACCCAAACATTGAAAATGAAACACTAGCGAAAGGCGTTCGTTTAACAGTAATAGTTGAATATTCATTTGAAAACTTAATCGCAGTCTTCCTCTTCCATAATGGGAAAGAGTTCCGAGGAGTCTTATTGGAAAATGACACAGGGTATGAAATTAAGGTCCTAAATGACTCTGTCTATCAGGGCATAGATCTAGTCTAGTCTCATCGATTATTAGATCTAATCTAGAATCTAGATCTAGATCTAGATCTATTTCAAATCTAACCCTAGAACTTTTAATTTAGATTTAATCTTGATCCAGTCATACACTGATATTGTAAGATTTTAATATTGATCTTGATTAGATTTTTTAATCTAAACAAGAATCTAGAGTGCCCGCACTAGCTCTCGCCCATTAAGGATAAGGAAGGACAAGTCACTCTTGTAACTTAGGCAGCCTCTTGTTATTTGCCCAACAATCTTTTGATACCATGTTGAGAGTTATCTTTCCTTGACCGAAATGTGGTGTAACTAAACCAATAAGTTTATTCACTGCTGCACACAACTAGCTTCCGCGCAGTCACCTCGTGTGTATCCCCTCTCGCGCGTTAAGATGGGGTGCGCCTACAGTCGCGCAAAGTGTGCTCCAGCAAGCACTCAGTCTCAAAAACACCTTGAATGGTTTATTTTTATACTCCATAATTTGTAAGCACATTAGTTTCTGCCTCCTGTAGCTTAATTTTCACCAGAATTGACTATAGTTTATATAGAATGCTTAATCTCACACGTTTACATTGACAACAATAACAGCCACACACTGTTTGAATTTATAAGCTTGAGTAACACATCAAGTTGTGAAAGATTTATCATTTTTATTACATTGTATAAATAAAACAGAGGTAAGTTGGTCATATGGTTAACACATAATTATGATAGAATAAATTTTCGTCTTTAGGCCTACACACTAGAGGTGAGTAATTACATGTATACATTTCTTTGTATTTCTGAGGTGAGTGAAAAAAAAATGCGTGGAAGATGGAATAATTTATTTTTACAGAGGCCACAATAATGTCATTTTTTAAAATCTTATTCATGCTCTTCTCTCATAAACTTTCATCCTCCAGTACTATGGTACCATTTCAAACATTTCTCACATCCAACCCAATCAATAAGATCATCTTGCTCACCAGCACACACACAACGCACACATTGTCATCAATTTTAGCAATGTCTATGTCAAGGTCCTCAACACATTTGGAAGATGTCAAATAGCATTGTCACTAGTGTTGTCCTTGTCTACATGCTTTTTTGCTTTTATCTTTGTTATTTTTTTTCTTCAGTGCCTTTTCTTTTTATTTTTCTATCTCGTCTTCTTTCCTTATTGTTCCTTTTTTTTTGTTCGTTTTTTCTTCTCTTCCTCTTCCTCTGTACTTCCCTTATTCTCTTCTCTTTTTGTGGGCATGGCATTGACAAAATTCCGAGAAGAAACTGCAGAAGTAGTCACATTCATACTGCAGTACATGTAGAAGGATATATGATGGTACTTGTAAGAGGGTGAAAAATACGTTGTGTGTGTCTTGTCTCTCTCTCTCTCTCACTCTCTCTCTCTCTCTCTCTCTCTCTCTCTCTATATATATATATATATATATATATAAAATTATACATATCTCCCTCTCTTATTGGAAACCAAAGTAACAATTAATTCACCATTAAAATATCATCTTATGATGCTATACCCATCTGACTATGCGCGGATTTGATGCTGCGCGAGAACTGACACACCACTAGAAAATCTTACACCCCTCCTCGGTCAGCCAAATTGGACGACTTAACATGCACACACGGGGTATCCCTGTCTATATCTTAAAATAGAGGAGTTTCCCGAACTATTTTGAGTGTTCAATCTATATTTGGCTCAATACCCATAATTCTATAGCCTTAGGATCACCCACAAGTTTCGTTAGCAAAAATTAAAAATGGCGGACGCCAAGCACTTACCTCTCGATTCAAATAGAAAATCCGTACTGAAAACAAAACACAAAAGTGAGGGATCCTTCCAACGGTCGTAAAACAAAGATAAGAGATTACTACACACGTGTGTAGCATCTAGGAAGAACAAAAGAGCCTCGTTTCGTGGCAGGTGCCGGAAAACCACGCGGATGCCCGAGAAGTAGGTGTGCGCGAGAGTGGGCACAGGCACCCTAGATCAAGATTCTTAATCTAGAAATCTAGATCTAGTTCTATTATCTAAATTATCGGTCATTATGGGGTGTCTAGGGCTCTGCTACCCTCCTCAGGTAAACTGACGTATCTGCAGATTTTGCTTTTTTGAGAAGAATTCAGAAAACATTCGATGGTCAGCATATAAACTGCAGATATATGTCGATTTGACTTGTGAAAAATCTTTAAATACCGATACAGATATATATGTCGCTCAGCCATTTACTCAAGTTGGATAATACTTTAAATGGTCAGTTTATGCAAACAATTAGAAAACAGGTTTTTGTCAGATAAGTCGGTCTGCCATTGGGGGGGGGGGGGCAGTCTGGGTGGGAGCAGTACTGTAAACATATTGGACTGTCTTCAGCTTCAAGTGCCACACTCTGTAACACCACATTTAATTTTTCTTGCTTTAGTGGAATATGTGAGATGTAATAAGGACTTGCATTGGTCTAAAGATATTGACAACAAAAAAAATCAAGTGCGATTTGCAGTCACTAAGTGTAGCCTAACTGTAAGATCTTTCAATGTAATACATAGGTTATGTCTTAAAAAACTCAACATAACATTAACAAAATTTGAGGTAGGACTTTTGATTCGATATGTTGGTTTAGTGTAATAAGATATGATAAAAGGATATATGATGACATACTTTTCTTTTCTTTGGTTATTCTATGTTAGAAAATAATTTACGTAACTTGAGGCATTAATTGGGCCTAGTTCTTGTTGTGGCAAATGAGTGTGAAAAAAAGTTTGTGACAATTGGAGGCAAATCTCCGTACATATGATTAGGAATAGGATAACAAAAAGCTCAAGATGTAGAATGACATAACAGTAGGGAGGTTTGGGAGCAAAGCTTTGCATGCTCATCTGGTGGTGGATCCTTGACTTGCCAGACAGAACCAGACTGGGTATAAATTAATTGGAGAACAAGTGATGATTCATGTTCATTGAAGTTTGAACTAAGCATAGAAGAGGGAGGAGAAGAGGAATAGTATAAGCAAGAGGGAGGGCGAGCATAAAAAGAAGAGGGCTTAAAGAGGAGGAGGAGGTATGAGTGAGGATAAGAAATATAGCTGTGAACCAGTAGGCATAATACATATTAAGTCTGTATTAGGGCTTCGCAGTACGTCTGTCAGTATTGGTGCTAAAAAAATACATATTTGGCAGTATCTTGCTAATCGGAGGTAAAAATACATGCTTGGTGGACTACTCACAGCTCGCATCCTTGGTGCCTTTGTTAAAGTTATGATGAGCGAAAATTATATAAAGTTTGCCCTATTCTGTAAGTAACAGGTAACCTTATAAACGTTTAATTAAGCTTGTGTTAAAGTCAATATTGATAATTGTACTTAATGGGCAACATCACCAGCTAGATTAATTTTATTTATCTCGCTAAAAATCTGTATTTGCCTTTTCAAAAGTTGGCACCTATGAAGAAATGAGAAATCTGGGTAAGATAAGAGGGAGTAAGAACAGCAAGGGAGAAGATCTACTGAGGTGGTGAGAGAAAAGCAGAGAAAGAAGGAGATTGGGGCAAGAACAAGAGGAAAGGAAGTAGAGAATATATAAAGTAAAGGAAAAAATGTTACTTCTTTGATGAAGAGGAAGTTGAGGGAGAGTAGCAACTTGGGAAAAATGAGATTTGGAGTGGCGGAAGATGAAGGAAGGAGAAATATTTCCAAATGTATTGTCTGAGGAAAGGAAAGGTATTTGAGAAATATTAAATTTGTTTACAATGTAAGTAATGAAACAATGAAAAGCCAGTTTTATGTTTTTTTTCGTTTATACTTTATGCGTGCCTCTTTGAATCTGTCATAGTTATATCACATCAAACTACAGTATAGGTTATGGTACACAAGCTTAGGCTTTTGTCCATTGCTGCATTGTCATCATCAGTATTTGATGGTGTGTATGGTAAATGAGTATAGCTATGAAAGGAGCAAAGTGTAATGACAAGATTCATTTGTTGCCAGACCCAGTGAAAAATTTTGATGGAATTTATATTCATGAGGAAACAAACAAAAAAGGAAGGAAAATGCATCAGAGTCAGGTGCCTTGGCATTAACTGCCACGCAGCTCTATCCCTCATAACTTTTAGTGCATCTGTCACTCATCCTTCATTTAGCCACTTTGTTGAGTTCATCCAACATCTTTTCTCCCTGTTTTTTTCCTATGTTGCATTTTCCTTATATCATTCCAGTTGTCACAACATGTTGTACTTTCTTTCCTCTCATCACGGCCATAAAAGGTTGCCTGGCGTTTATGTATTCTATTTATGAATGAACTTGTTGTGTCAGCTTTCTATAACATTTGATTTCTGTGCAGTTCATGAGATAATCATAGCATTCCCAGTAGGAGCCATTTCTGTTGCATATTCCTGTTTCTTTTGTAGCTTTTTAAAAATTGTTTAGGTCTGGCATCCATATATCAGAATGGGTTCAATATAGCATTTCAGGGCTGTTCTTATGTGGATGGATATGTATTTATTTGTCAGTACCGATTTCATGCTCGAAAGAACTGTGCCTTTAGCTTGCGCTATTCTTGATGCAATTTCAGTGTTGTTGCATCAATTGCTTGATATTAATGTACACGTACTCAAGAATTTGAATTCATCCCTTTACCTGAGTTAATTCATGTTGATAAGGACGCTGATCTGTGGACACAAAATGTCTTGAAGACAACCATTATTTATGGTTTTTGCTGTTCAATTCCAACTCTTTCTGTCTGCTGTCTTCTTCAACAACGCCTAATATTAGTTGCAATCAATACAAGGTTAACAGATTATCTCAAGGTGTTTACGTTGTGCCCTCCTACTTCTAATTCCTGGATGTCCTATATATTTCACAGAGAAGGTCTAGGGGAGAGCACACATTATTTTCTGACACCAGTCTTTATTTTTTTTAAATAAGTAGTACCAAGGTTTAAGAAGAGTAAAAAAAGATGGTATGTAAAGGAAGTTGTAAAGGTCAGAGGCTAATGGCCATGAATTTTCATAATAAAGAAAGTGGCTATTCCATAAGAATAACTGACATAAAGATACACTAGAAGAAGTTGGATAGAAATAAAATCAGTTCAAACATCATCTGTACTGTTGCCCAGTTCACTGTCTTTGATACTATCCATAATTTTTGCAATATAAAATTGAAAATTTACTTTGACTTCTGTTTACTTTTATTGGGAGACTTGTGCAGACTGATTCAGCATTGTTTCTAATGTTTGCACAAATGTTTGTACAGCTTTTGAAGTACATATGCTTCAAATAAAATTTATTTTAATCCAGAGTTGTTATTCCCATCCTTTTTGTGTGAGATTTATAGTGAATCAATTCATGTGAACATTTACTCTTCTTTAAACTATGATAATTATTATAACAGTCAGTTTTGGTGTAGAAAGTGCAATGAATTGTAGCCATCATCTTTTTTTGTACTATGGAATCTGAAAATATGTTGCACTTTTTTGCATTATTCATAGTAATACCCAAAAAACAATTAAGTTCTTCATTTTAAAGGAAAAAAGATTGTACAAAAACATTTAGAAGTTTTTTATTTTGACTATAATTCTAATTTTTCTTACTGCAGGTTTTCACATCTATTCTCAAATCCAAAAGACCAACGTATTCCACTTGTTAAAATGTATTTGTGAGCTTACAAGTCCTTATTTTATTACAAAATAAGCCTGGATATGTTTCTTGTCTTCATTTTTCAGGCTTTTTCCTCCAGGATTGCCTTTTTCAAACAAGCCCATGATTGAACAGAATGCATCTGTGAAAGCCTCTCCACGATCAGCTCTTGATGTCAAACCAGGCACAGAAAACAAACCTCCTGATCTTTCATACAGCAATAAAGAGGTCAAAGTTGAACAGTCTGCAACTTGTGGAAGGTTTTCCTACACTACAAATCCATTCTTGGTAAACCCAAGACCTGTACCCCCTATCCCCACTGTAGAAATGAGACCTGTTGCCCCTTTGAGAAAAACCGTGCGAGACATTCGCCTACGCCCTCGACAGACTCTTTGTTCCAAGTGCAAGTCTTCTATCCATGAAAGCCTCAAAAGCAATAACTCGTTAGAAGACCAAAAGCATCACTCATCAACTGCAAAAACTTCAGTGACTTTACTACCTGACAAAAAATCTTGGAAAGTAAAGTCTAATGCGGCCTCTCACACAAACTCGGTCCCCAGTGATACTCAAAGAAAAAGGAGAGGTTCAAACCAGACACCAATGGTTCTTTTGGAAGACATTAAGCTCAAGTACATGAAGACATCTGAAAAGAAAGGTTCAAAAGTATCAGGTAGTGGTACCAAACATCCAAAGAGTGAAATTAATGCAGATAAAAACTTTGGCAAAAATAACTATAAGGATTTACATAAGCCAGATCTAAAATCCATTAACACTAAGACAAGAAGTATACGGTCCTTAAGTGTGGGCAACGCAATTACAAGTTCTGTTCAAAATGGGAATGTGCATGACTGGCTGCAAGAAATAGATCATGCTTCAGAAAAATTGTCAATAATTCAAGCTAATAAGCACCTTAAGAAGGACAAAAACGCATCAAATGAAAAGAACTCAAAGCCATCTCCCGCTATAAAAATATCCATAGGGGATGGAGCTGTTCTGAAAATACCCCCTCGTTTACCTGCAGAGGAAGCAAAGTTTAATCAGCAACAAAACTGGCCACATGTGACTGATTTGACTGACTGCTGTTATAATCTTAATCAGGTTCAGCATAAAAAGTCCAAAAAGGCTGCTAAAAAGGCAAAAGAAAAGGACAAATGTAGAACAGCTTTGTGCAGTGAAAAATCTGAATTCCCCAACTTAGAATCACTTGATTCACTTTCTCTAAAAGCTCCAAAAAAACACAAAAAGAAACATCGTCACAAACATGACGAACCTAATTTTATTGAAAGCCTACATGGCGAAAACACTTTGCATGATATAAACATGGCAGGTCAATCAAGTGAGTCTCAAAGCAATGAACATTTCAGTCAAGAATCCAATAGTTTACTTTCATCATCTTGGAATGACACTCTGTTTGATAATAAACCTGCAATTGAGCAGCCAAGACCACGGTTACTGTACACTTGGAAACAAAACCAAGGATTATCCAGAGTTGCATCTTCTCCTAAACAGTCATCAGCAAATATATCTCCATCATATCTTTTTAAAAGCTCCCCTGTTTTACCTCTTAGAGTCAGCAACTCGCCTCATCGCAGAAAAAATGCTTCTCCTGCTCGGGTTATTAGTGCTTCTCCAAACTGGCATATCACAAGCCCCCAAAATGTTATTTTAAAGGATTATCCCCTTCGCAGTAAAAGCATAAGTGGTCATTCCTCCTCTGGGCTGAGCTCTGAAAATTTAGCAACTTCAGAGCACTGTGTCAGTCATGTATCAGAAGACAGTCAATCCCACTCAAGTGGGGTAGATTCAAACATTAGTGATTTCTGTGATGGGGAATTCGTGGAGGAGATTAACAGTGAAGATGAATTCTTTTTTCATCAGGGATCACCTGGCCTTGAAAGAGACGAAAATGGGGAGGAGGATGATAATCTGAAACCCCTCATGATGAAAATACAAACTCAGAATGTTAGTGGATGTGTGTTGAAGGAAGGCCGTGAGGTACGAGTTGGAGATATTGTCTGGGGAAAAATTCCTGGATTTCCCTGGTGGCCGGGTCGAGTGTCAAGCATCACTGTCACACAACGTGATAATGATGTAGTAATAACACAGCTAGCAAAAGTTTGTTGGTTTGGATCAAACACAATGTCGCATGTACATTGTGCAGATTTATACCCATTCTTACAAGAGTTTAAAGCTCGGTACAACAAAAAAAAGAAAGGACAATATAGAGTAGCTATAAAACAAGCAACAATTGCTGCTCAAATGTTGACAGATGCACGTGAGGGTGATTTTTCATTTGAAGGCTATGAGTAAATATTTCATACTACATTGTTATCACTTAACCTTTGAGAAGTTAGACACAACTGTCTACAAAAATTAAAGATACTCTCAAAGGGACATAGTATTGATTAAATATTAGGGTGAAAATGTTCACTCACACATATGTATTCCTTTATTTTCTGCATTTATGGGTATGAGAAGAAAAAATTGGTTAGCATGAAATTTTAAGACTGGTTTGAATTTCTAAGCAAAACAATGGCAGTCTTTTTTTTTTTTTTTAAATCAAATCCTATCAAAATGAGCCTGATGTGGCTACTTTCAAGACTCGTATTAGAAAAACCTTCTAAAATGTGAAAATTTGCTTGACATTGTTGAATTGGTCTGAGGAGATTTCAGTGCTTGAGGCAAGCTGCAATAGTTATGAAAAGATAAATCTTCTGTCTGCTCCTGTTTTTCCGATTTTATTCAAACTTGCTACAACTGACGCAGTATGATGTGTTGTAAGGTGTATTTTCAAGTTAGGAAAAGAATCTCATTTTAAAAAAAAATTTCAGCTTATGAAGGAAAGCTGAGATCTGTTGTGATAATGCATTACATATATGGTTAAATATGTTAACAAGTTAAATCTTGATTTCAATCAATGAGTTTAAAGTAAGAGTCATATATCATTATGTTTGATGACAGGTCTATCATCATAATTTATCATTTCAAGCTAAGTTAACTTCCCAATGCACATATTTCTTAGCAACCTTTTTCTCTTTACTTTACTATGGCAGGCATCTCAAATTAGCTATCTCCTTTCAAGATTCCCTTTTCGACATTCTCTCTTCATGACATAAGGCTGCTTGTTAGAGCAATGAGCCTTCTTGGATACCACCTCATAATAAATTCAAAAAAAAATTATGTAACATTTTAAAGATTCCACACAATTTTATTTTCATGACAAAAAGTATATGAGTCATTGAATTAGGACTTATCTCTCTTTTATCTATGGTCCTATTTGCACCACTTTGACTATTGGAAATGTCTGATGAGGAAATGATAAGGGGGCTTTGAGATTTTAATTAACATTTTCAAATATGCATTAAGTCATTTACAAAAAAAAAACATGTTAAGTCCTGCTTTTTTATATTATTGTCAGTTTTTTTTCTGAATTGTATTGATCAGCCTTTTGTTGTTGTATGGTAACAAAATAATACTGTCCATTTATTAAGACAATGTTCTCTCTCTCAATACTGTTCAGTTGGGTTATTTGAAAGTCTTTGGGATAAAAATAGATTTTGAATTAACTGAAATCTGAATTATCTGATGCAATGAGTAACAAAAAAAAAAGCTCTTCCTAAATTCAACACTAGTGTTTCTCTTCTAAGTCAATCTTTAGTACCTCAGAAAATGTTATGACAGGCTGTAGGAAAATTAGGTCCATTCTGAGGCTAATCAAGATATTCAATCTAACCAGAACTAATTTGGTTCAATTACTGCAAGCTCTTGTAAGTAAAGTAGGTGTACCTACACACAGACCAGAAAGGCTTGCTGCTGAAACGACCACATTGCCTTTTCAATTACAGTACCAAAAAAAAAATGGGAGAGAAAAAGGATGACTGAAATTTTAGCTAGCTTTATTTGTCAAACTTTGATCTAAGTGTTACCTGGAAAGGACAAATACATGTAGTTGATAAAATTTTATTGTCTTTGAATTGATCAAAGTCAAAATTTTCAATCTATGAATTATTTTTTGTCATTTATAATGTTTATCAATGAACCTCAATTTACCCCACAGTTGCATTGTTCTTCATTTAAGACAATAAAAAAAAAAGTGTCAAGCACCTATGGATTTCAGTAATCAGCCACTATTTAACATTTAATCCCCATTAATTTTTTTTTCTTGAAATCTTATACACTGTGCAAAAGTGCTCTTCCTTTCTTTTTCTTTAAATATAATGTTCCTATCTTATCAAACTAGTCATCTGGCAAGTGGGCCAAAAGCATTTGCTGTAGCATTCCTCTATGATAATCAATACCTTGCTAAATGTGATCATTGCATTGAATAATTTATCCCATGCGTCAATTTGTGTATCACACCAGATCAGTGTTTGTCAACCCAGCTTTAAGACTTTACAGGCATAGAAATTATTCTAAAAGTATAAAAACAATATAAAGGTGTTTTGAAAATAAGCTGGCATTGTAATAAGAATCATGGGTCTTTCGGACAAATTTATAAATGCTCAATCCACATGCCATTGTGCTTTATTGACATTACAAATATCAATTAGGGAAAATGCTAGTAAATGAGCCTTCCAAATTTTAAGATGTGTATCATCATTCAACAGATTTCCATGCCATGCAGTGTAATTGTAGACATATTGTTGAAATCATAGGTGAAATCAAGTTAATTAAAATATTGATTGATGAATATGATATTTTGTTTTAGTTCATGGGAAATAGAAGCATCATGGATGGTTTTTATCATTTGTTCTAATATAGAAGATTGCATTATAAGTTTTATAGCTACTTAGCTACTAGTTTAGGAAAATACTGTTAGCAGTTTGGTACTTCAAGTTGTTAAACCAACATGTGAAATTTGAATAAAATATAATTATTTTTAAGCTCTGGTCTACCAACTAAGTCAGCTATCAATTTTTGCCTTTGGATCAAAACTTAATTAATATTCATAACTTTTATATCATTACAAAAAAAAAATGTGGCAAGTAAAGAAGCTACTGGCTCTGTGCCATTCTATACTTGTACATATATTATATGATAAATTTTATCTTGTACATAGTTTTGCCTAATCAGTTCAAGTTAGTAAAATATTTTGATGCACTTTAAAAGTATTTATTTATTTATTTTTTTTGAAACATTATTTTTTGCATTCTTTAGAAAAGCTTAAGCCATGTGATAGTGGCAGAATATTTAAAGTGGGCAATTTTCAACATAAAAAAGCTTATATATGTATAGGACTAGGAGCCTTTTGTTTCTGCACCATAAATTTAGTGTGTTTTCCTTTGATATCTCTCTCATTTATATTCATTGATGTTTTAAGAGCCAATGTGTGTGTGTTGAAGATACACATTTTTTTACTACCTCTTCATACCATAATTGTTTGCACCTGCCTATGTGCATTTGCTACTTGTTCCTCTAATCTTCAACTATCTTTCACATCAGCATTTTCAAATATTTGTTCTGCCATTGGAACATTGTCAGTATCTAAAGGTATTGCAAATGTTGTTGAATTTGTGAGGAACTCTTTAATTTTTTTTTTTTTTTTTGTGTTAATATGTGATTATGATTTTAATCAGACACAGACTTTCTATTTCACTGTAATATTTTTTCCCCTCTCTTTTGAAAAATAGAGTAGAAATAATAGTTATTAGTCATCTTGATTTTAGAAAGATTAAATTTAAATACCTGTCCCTTTATCATGAAACGTAAAAGTAGAAAACTAAAAATTATTAAAGCAAAAAAAAAAAAAAAAAAAATTTGTGAACTAGAGCATCTTAACTGCCTCTCATAATCACATTTTGATTTCATAAATTTTTATATAAATTAGGACCTAGCATAATCTGTGCACCACAATTTTCAGTAACTCATAAAAAAATATTGAATAATAAACATGTCATTTGTCGTCAAATTTTGATTTGTTACAGCATGACAAATTTTTTTTGCTAAGGATTTTATTTTTGCTTTGAAAATCAAATGAACTATCCAATGGTTGAAATAACTATCAACAGATATATGATACTTTAAAGATGATTGACATAATACCATTTATTGAAGGACTGATTTGTCAATTTCCAGTCTGATTGAGGTTTATAACACAAATAAATATCACAAAGTCCAAGTGCTTTGAAGTTAGCAACTTTGAAAAATATATTTTTTCTTAGAATTTCCTAACATCTATTGAAGTTCTACCTTTTGTCAATTATGAGGAAGTCATGACAATACAGGCATAAGTCGCTCATAAAAGTGTTTTTTTTTTTAGAGTCCTTTAAAAATTTACTGAGAATAGGAATGCTTTATTTACATTTTTTAAAAATTCCCATAAGGGGCGGTAAGTTCACTGTCAGGTATTCTCAAGACTCATTTTTTCAAAATTCATAATTGTCCATGATTCAACCTAGCTGCCCCTCACTCAGTTGCTTTTAGTTCACAAGAAGGGAAAAAGTTAAGTGTTGCTTTTCCCTTTACAGCTTATTACCTGGGTATGTTCTAATTATCCTAGTACATATACATATATATTATATAATTTTATATGCTTTCTCTGTTATTTAGGTAACTTCTGTAATAGTAACTCCTCAAGACCCTTGTTATGTATAACTAAAAAAACACTGATCAAGGTAAAAGGACCCCAAGTCACCGTCATTTCAAGTCCCCAAAATAAATTAAAAAGACAACAAAAGTATTTCACAAGATATAAATTACTATAAATTATTTCCTCTTCATTGTTTATCTCCTACTTGTCCTAGCTGGGGAGCCAGATCCTGTAATTAATGCATCAGCATTAAGATAAGTACAAGAATGGTATGTAGCTGATTCATTCTATTACCCTGCTGTTTGGAAAATCTAGACTCACCTTGTTTTCATTATCACCTTCTTCCATTTTAAAATATGCTTCCATTTTCATTTCATCCAATACTTTCATCGTTCAAATTAATATCTTTTTATTTGTCATAATTTACAAAATTGTGGCATGAATCTTTATCTGGGTGATTTATTAAGAGTTTTATTTAAGAATTTGGTGCGGCTGTGTATATTTTATTTTTCTACAGCAAATATAATTTTAACCAAAAATTCAAATTCTTTTCTGTGATTTCATCAGAACTATATGCATTTTTTACTGTATAAAAGATAGCAAATTCAAAAAAATTTGTTTAGAGTTACAGGCTCAAGCAATTAGAAATAATGATATAGGAATTCGATTATATATAGGCCAAATTATAATTTATTATGCATTTATTTTTGTTATATCACTTGTGGTGAATGCAGAGAAAAAAAAAAAAAAAAAATATATATATATATATATATATATATAATATCCATATATAATTACAGATAATCTTACCTTAAAGTCTCTGCGTGATACACTTATGTTTCAAGCAAGGTAGGAAGGTTCACACATACACACACAATTATATATTATATGAAGGTGTGTATATTTCATATATTTAGATCATATTTTCAGCATTTCATTGACCTAAATATCTTCTTAGACCAATCTAATTGTGTGAGATCTTGGTTATTCATCTTTGAGTAAGGACTAAATGAAGAACAGCCTGTTCCTTCAAATTACTTCATAAATAAAAGTACATGATATCTATCATCTATTAAAAAGTCATATCCCTGAAAATATCATATATCACTACTAAGAAAGTCTGGATAGTTAAAGGCAATAATTAGCTCCTTTCTCAACTGTCTGTAATGTGTGTGCATTACAGAATTATTCTGTAGAACATATATATCTATCTTAATCTTATCATGAAAAGCTATTTGAGATCCAATCATTGAAGTTCTGGATTTGTTTATAATCTAGATAAGGATAAATTAAAATTTGGTGACAAAGAAGATATATTCCCAAAAGCAAATTTTCTTGTAAGTATTTTATTATTGATTCTATCCTTCAAATTGTATTTAGCAAAAGCAATTTCATAATTCTTCACAGTTATTGTTTCTTATACCCTTTTGTCATTTTCATTATCATTATTTCAATCTATTCTTTCATCATTCTTTTCATTTTCATGATCGCCCTAAATATAACGATCATTTTCAGCGACTCTAACTTAAATTCTATGGGAGGCTAGAGCACAAACCAATATTATAGGATACCATTTATTTTAATTTTTTTTTTTTTTTACGGGGAGGGAAGGGTGAGCGGGTAAATAAAAATGTATGAGTGAGGTTTGTAAAGAAATGGATGTGCAGCAAAGTTAATTACTGAAAGTTGGTATGTAGCAGTACTAAATTTTGAATGTAAAATTTTATCATTTGAAATTGAATTTTTAAAGTGTACGTCTGAATTTCAGCACTGTTGTCAAGTCAAAGACCTGCAGTTAAATTCTTGTTGTTAAACTCAGTTGGTTCAGTCTGGTACAAGCTCAAAAAATCATCACGCCCAGATTTAACAAATCGCATGTCAAATCTATATCAGACCTTATTTCATTTCTCTCTATTTATTCTATAGTTTCCAGTGGTATACAAAACTTTTGAAGATGATTACTGAAGAAGAAAAGATGTATGTCTCAAAGAACATAAGAGGTGGAAAGTTTTTTTTTCTTCTTTATGCTTTTCTTTCAGCACTTCAATAAATTTGTTTCTCGAGAAAAAAAAAAGAAAAGAAAATATGGACATCCTTTAAGACTTAGCACATCAAAGAGTTAAGAAAACATATTTGCATCACATGCACTTTGTTCATGCATCACTTCGTGAGATAACCTATGGTATATTTCTATTTCTAAATACATGTAATTACTGTAAAGATTTGAAACAACATCCTTTAAAATTGTTAAAGGTCTTGCACAAGAGAAAAAAAAAAAAAAAAAGAAAAAACAATAACAAACCAACAACATATATATGTAAGTATGATATTGTCAATCTTAAGCAATCTCATTTGCCATTTCCCTGTGAATTTTTATGGTGCTAAAAATAGTGCCTCCTGAATTTTCTTTAAAAAAAAAAGAATGGTATGATTTCTCTTTCATTGTTTTCAGACTCAAACCCATATTACCACGTTCAATGAAATTTATGTAGGCCTCTTCATCGCTTATTAAAAGCTCTTGCTCTCTGTCTGTCAATTGAGAAATAAATGTTGCATGTGACAGTTGTTTGATGTAATTAACACAACTTTTGAGCAAGGATTGAAAGGGGTTGGTTTCGCTGTCTATTTCTATTGAGACAATTGTAATTTTTACTGATGATGATCTAAGCGATTTAATGATTTAAAAAAAAAAATATCACATGTATTATAATTTAAGGGTATGTGTGTGAACTTCATTGTTACTCCTCAAAAAACTGTATTAATTTTTTTTTTTAAAGTAAATTATGGCTCATAATGATTTTATTCAATTTGAATCCTTCTTAGATATGTAAGAATTTATGCCAGCAGTGACATTTCTGTCAGATATCAGAATTTTTAGAATAAAATGTACAGATGACATTTTTCTGAGCCTCTCAGAGATGACATTAGCACAAAGTTATCAGACAATCATATTATGAGCCTCTGAGAATAAACTGTTAATGCATCTACGCATACCCACTAACACATATTGAGAGAGAGTCATGTTTACATTTTTGTATGACAATGATATATGTTTCGAATACAAAACAGTCCTTTTGTTCAGTGCCACTTTTATTTGAACTCACAATATGAAAGGTTGAGTGAACTAAAACAGCCTCTTGATTTGTGTTATATATGATGACTTATACACATTTTTTATTTGTCAATGCAAAATAGTATGTAAGTCCTGATGATATTGTAAACTCTCCAAAAAGGGTGGGGGGAAATGTGGAAGAGGAAAAGTGCCAATGTAAAATAAGAATTATGTTTACATTTCAGTTTTTGTAAAAAAATGTACATTTCCTGTTAAACACACTGTATATTTGTCATCAGTTTTTTTTCTTTTCCTTTGATTAAAATGATGCAATATTAAACTTGCATTTTACTTCATGTCTTTATGTTGGCCTTTTTTAACTCGATCTCTGTCAAAAAGAATGACAAATTTATGAGACTAAAAACTGCATCAATATTGTATACAGTTTGTTATCCTTAATACAAATGATATCTAAAGAACTTCAACTCAATGCTAATGCCAATTTGTATGTGTATCATTTAATCTATATAATAATGGAGCAAGGCAAAAAATGAGGACCATCTGACCTAGCATTTCTAGACCACCTAGGAAAGTCAAATTTGGCACAAAGTTGTAAAGTGCCCTAAAGATTGGAGTGGTAATATTATTTTTCACCAAAATAGTGTTTTAAAAAAATTGAATGCAAAAATATGATTATTATTTTCTTAAAAGAAAAAGATGTCTGAGTGAACTGTAAGCACAACTGGGCAGAGATGGCAATAATGAATCTGAAGTTATGTAAACAAGGCGGCTGCAGATCTAAAACCATCTGGAATAGATCTAGATCTAGATGATATAACTTTACTGTAAGATCTATGTAAAGAATCTAAAAAGGTTGCTTCAACATAGATTCTAGATCTAGGGCCTAGATATTTACAGCAGCTAGACCCAAATCAAAAGGTTAAGATCTAGAACTAGAGAAATCTAGATTTTACTTTTAGGCTTACAGGTTTTTAAAACTTTCATTATACCGATAAATAGGTTTAAATAACTACGCAGTTAAGAATTCCCACAAGGCAGTGCACTTTATGCACTTAAATCGAAAATTCCAAGCATAATTATTAGGAAAGTAACTATGGTGGAAACCTCATAATTTGAATTGTATGGGAATGGATTAAATCTTCGAATTAAGAGTATTCGAATTACAAAAATGGGTATAACAGAGTCTAAGACTCATTGAGTGAGTGTGTACTCAGCCTGCAACGAGCAACCATCCCCATCCTCCGTCCCACGTTCCCATCAATATCAGTACATATTTGCTACTGGCACTTAATTTTTAATGCATCTGCTCTCTTCTTGATTTGTTAGCGCACTGATCAGCCTTTCTTAGGCAGTGATTGGCATTGCTTGCTGCTTGAGAGATGCATATAGCACTTTTGTGATGCCTTATGAAGTGGTATCGACTTCGAATTAAGAGAATCAAATCAGAAATGCTTCGAAATAAGAGTCCGATTCTAACAGAGCCAAAGAGAAAGAAAAAACCTATCGTCTTGCAAAATTCGGTTTATGAGAAATTCGAATAATCAGACTTTGGTTTTTGAGGTTTCCACTGTATAGAATTAGGCGAATTCCTTTATTTTTGAAGGATTTAAGTCCTTTATCTAAATTTTATGTTTAAAATAAAAATTATTGAGATATCTAGATTCTAGGTAAAGACGAATAGGTGGAGGCACATATCTGGATCATTTATGTAGGATGGATATCAAGGCCATTTATAAGCCTATTTAATACGCACATGCACCCCAGCCCCAGAAAATTGACACTATGTGCCCGTTTGTGGAACAGGGTTTACAGCTTGTATATAACTAAATTTCATTTTTCAACTTTCTTTCAATGTTTCTCTGACCCTCTGTAAAACTATCGACCTTGAATTGAAGCACTTCTACTTCAAAATTTCTGAGCACAAGAATTGCTAGATAGAACTTCTATTATTTTCTTCCTTTATTGTTTTAATATAGCGATGTTAATTAACAAAAAACTTGGTTTACTTATTGGTACATTCTAGAGGATTGAATGACTCTTTCATTTGTTAAAATAAAATATATCTCAAATAGCCCAGCGCAAAATATGGAATCTCTATTCCACTAAGCAGTTGACCTCCTGACCTGATCAGGATATTGGATGGGATGAGAGGCTACTACTTCAAAGCCTTCTGAGAAATTGTTTTCAGGTTTGATGGAAAAAAAATGCACTTTCAAAAAGAGAAAGAAGAAAGAGCAATAATGGACAAACGTGGATTTTCTAAAAGAAAATAAGCAAAAACTAGAAAACATTAGCAAATGCTTGTAAACGAAACAAAAGAAATAAAAAGAGGACCATCAGTTTATTTGAATACAAACTACAGGTGCCTGTAGTGCTGCAGTATAACGATTTGATTCAGCAATTCTGGATCAATTGGCAATAGAGTCAATAGTATAATGAAACTAATCTAACAATAATCTTATATTACCTGAAACAACGTGCAAGCTACAGGCACAATGCTTGAGAAGAAGCAATATGTGCTACTTTTTGCTAACTCACCAGCATCATTGTTTGTTTAGCAACTTTTTTTGGCAATTCTACTTACTTTAAAAATGTAAAGGTATTCCTCTACATCTTATTTTATGCATCTGTAGATTAATTTTATAGAAGTATAAGTGTTCAAATTTTTTTTTGCCAAACTTATTTCATTACATGTGAATTAAATGTCTCAAACATTTGAACCTTAAAAGACATATTTTCCCATTTACTTCAAGGGACATTAAGTGATTAAAATTTTTCTAGATCCACATTGGTAGTCTATTTACACAGCAATCTAAAATTTAAAGCCTAATGTCTTGTGAACATTGTGGTGATGCATCAACTAGTAAAGAAAAAGTATCATATGGTAATTAGGAAAAAAGGATGCTTAGTAACGGTGGATAATATTTAGTACAAAATTCTGTTCCCCAATACTTGCCAGCCCAACAGGCAAGACTTTCAAATCTGAGTCTTGGACATAACTTTAAATTGCTTTCTTTCTTGAAGAAAGCAGTTTAATTATTCGTATATTGTGATCAAACGCACCAATGAAACAGATCTAGTGCTTGGCTTGTTTATAACTGTACAGTCTCATTTCTTGCTTATTGCTGTTTGCTATAAGGTACAACCTCAAATAACCAGGCCCTTGCTGTCAGCAATACAAAATCCCATGTACTAATATCCTATCAAGTCACTTGTAAACATCATGGCATCTGATGTGATTCAGATCCCAAGCAATGAAAGCATAGAGTGACTGGCCAAATAAGAAAACAAAAATGGTTAAAAAAATGACAAAAAAAATATCAACGAAAGAGGTAAAGACATGATGGAGATTTCCCTATAATCAAAATGGCAGCAGTCAGAGTTATTACAAACAAGACCCTTATTGTGCCTTGAAGATCAGATTATAACTCGGAAAAAGTCAGTGGACTGAAAAGTGTCATGTTCAACAAGCCTAATGATGGAGAGACCACAACTATCAGTGTGGACATAACCATCAAACAGCAGAACATGTTCTCCAAAGCTGTTCTTCCTTCTCTGCTATCTCACATTTATTCTGGTCACAACACAACTCTCACCCACATGCTTAATGGAATAGCAGCATTTTTATAATATTACTCAGATGGCTGAATCTTCCAAGGTCATTCGTCTTTACTATCACATCTCACAGTATTGGCAAATAATTTAAGATTGAAGAAGAAGAGGCTGAGAAAAATATGGTATGGTGGATATCTGAAGCAAAAAGGTGAAAAGTATGAACTTTGAAATCCTGAACTTGGAAAGAAGAGACAGAAAATTTTGCTCCATTCTCTTTTGTCCATTTGCCCAAAGGAGCTAATAAAAAAAACTAATACTGCAAATCACATGATTTTATTCATGCTAACATAATTGCTTCTGCGTTGGGAATGTAAAAAACGAAAAAAAAAAGATTAGATGCCTAGAGAAGTGTGAAGGAGATTAGGGAAAATCATACACAGATATGTATGTATGTATGTATGTATATATATATATATATATATATATATATTAGAGAGAGACACACACACACACACACAAACAGAGACAGAGAGAGGGAGAGGAAGAAATTAAAGCTTTACAAGAGTACTAGTGTTACAATTATTGATGATATTACATGTAGTAGCAAATCTAGAAAAAAACAAAAAAACAATTAATATTAGTTTTTAACAATAACAAGAATAAGAATAGTGGTAATAACAATAAGTAAGATGCACCAACACTATTAATATTCTAAATCTCTCTCAAACCTCCTCTAATAATAATAATATTAATAATAATAATAATAATAATAATAATAATAATAATAATAATAATAATAATAATAATAATATTAATAATGATAATAATAACAACAACAACAATAATAATAATAATAATAATAATAATAATAATAATAATAATAATAATAATAATAATAACAACACTAATAGCTGCTGTGCCACATATAGCTGAAAATTAGTGTTTCATCTATTAGCAAATAATACTCAGTGAGACATTGCCCTATAATCTGCACAATATTACTTGCTGTGGTTGGCAAGGATCTTCAAGTAAGATGATACGGAGATAATACTCTTCAAGATTATTTATAATTCTATTATTTTCGCTGTTCACCCTATTTATAATTATTAAGCCACCCCAAAAAAATATATTTCAGAACAGCCAAGATCCTGAAAAGTCTTAAATGTGCCATGAGGCTCAATCCAAACATGTTTAAAGACATTTTATGCATTTATTCAGTGACTCATTGCCTATAAAATACAAAAATAGAAAAACTTGCTTATTTTAAATCTAGTATAAAAAATGCTATCATTTTAAAAATATGAAGACAAGACCTTAAATCAACAAATAACAAAATTGTTACATTTCAAATAAGTTTGTCATTAAATTTTGAAATACAATCTAGTCAAGCAAAAGGATATAGAATTTAAGGAAAATTTGTGAAATAAGAAAAACAGCAAACAAAACAAAAAAAAATTAAAAAAAAACCTAACAGATACACAAATAGTAGGTATATCCCTTGTCTGGCCATTTCTCTAGGCTTTACTCATATTTCTAGTATTCTATAATGTATCAAGACATATTCTTGATTAAAGGTGGATAAAATTGCAATGTGGAGAGTAAAGAGGTCATTATATAAAAATATATTATTCTAAAACTAAAAAATTTCTGGAACATATTTATAGTCTTTACAACTCTAGATCTCCAGACAAACGTTGACAAATAAAATTCTCTGGCATTTGTAACTATTTTCAATCAGCATGGATAAACTCATGACAAAGATACTTTTAAAATATCACAGTTAAAATTTTGCAAAGTTTGTCGATGACAGATGTAGTGATTACTGTCAAAACTTTGATAATCTTTGCTCCATTTGTTTCATTGTTTTACCTTTGCTTGGTGATAATTCAGTTTAACTCATTTCTGAGGTCCTTGCCTGCCCCTAACATTTAAAGCTGCTGTACAATGAGACACTTATCAACTTATTTAACTGAAAATTAAATCTAATTTTAAGATTCACGGAAATAATAAAACCAATAATAAATTGTTTGGTTAATTTTAGGAAAATCTTATGAAAAGATGGAATTAGATTTCACCTCCAAATATCCATACCTGGAATAGAACCAGGACTCTATGCACTGAGCTATCTAGACCCAAAAAAACTTAGAAAAAGCAAAGAGAAAAGATGGTTTGGGAATAAATTTAAGTCAATGATTGTGAGAAGAATTTGTGAGCCCTATTTGGGTATATTAAAAATAATATACCAGTAGTTAGGTGATTTGAGCCCCTTAGGATCATATTGATACTAATATAGTATTTCTCTATCAGAAATGAGTTAATCCTTTTGAGTTCAGATAAAAATTGTTAACTAATCATACAAGTGTTAGCTGGATGAATTATAACACAGAGGCAGTCTGAAATAAATTTAGACATTTTTAAAGATAAGTTGTCTTTGGTCATCATCGATCAATTTAGTGCAGATTTGTACTGCATCAGTTGATATCATATAAAGGGGAGTACTGAGTTAAAAAGAGTGGCTTTAAATGTCTCCAGAAATATGAGCTCCACTTTATATAACTGAGAAAATAAAACTGCACGCACCAAGCTTTTGCTCATTATTGATTTCAATAATGATGAATGTTTGCAGATAAAGGGAACAGATGAATTCAAGTCATTCAGTGTTGCGCTAAAAATTTGCAATAACAGCTACTTAAGTCCAGTTGATTCTTCTTCTTCTCTCAAGTCAGAATTATGTTCCTGATTAAAAACAAAAAAGGAATAAAAGACAAAAACAAAAGTTGTTTGGTTAAAAGGCTCACACCATCCTAGGGCCAACCTTTATAAAATTTTGTACCTCAACCATCTGAGAGCTATGAAGCACCCATTCTGATTACAGAGTAAAGTTAGAATAGTATACCTGAGATACAAGAATTTGATTCCCATTATATTAAATTCAATCATTGCCTGTGTGGAGATCAAAACCATGAAGAATGTTCTTAACTATGTAAGTGCAATGAGGTCAACTTGATGCTTTTCTTTCTGGCAATGAGAAAGTTATTTTAGCCAGAAAGAAAAGCACTGACCGAATTAAGACTGAATTTGACATGATCACACTCTGATGAGAATCTTAAACTTGACCACATTGCACATCTCTACATAATCCACATTATGACCCACCATTCTTTGAGCTGAAGTCAGTTTTATCGCAGTACTGAATTGTTAAGGATATAAAAAATGGCATTGGACATAGAGGTGGAATCTTTAGATTTACATAGGAGTGAATTTTGGTTATAAATCATGCTACCTACTGTGACTACATGACTTTTATTTTGAACTTTTCATAGTTTGATCAGCACATATATCCAGGGATGAGAACCAGACACACTTTTTTTTAAAGGAACATTTGAAAGTGATAAATGTGAGGCTGGAGCATATCCACGGGAGCCCAAGGGCATGCTGTCCCAGAATATTGTTTTAAACTCAAACTGCAAACAGAGCCATGACATAACATTTTCGCACTGAGTTTCATTTTTGTGTGCCTAGACTAAGAATGACCTGAACTAGATCAGCTAAAGCTCTAACCCTCAAACGTTTCTGCTTTCTGCAACTCAGTTACTGGCCTAACTAAAGCATCATAAAGGTTCACCCCTCAGAGAACTTCTTACAAAAACATTCATCACCTTTCTCTTCATTTCTATCTTTTCTATGTAATGTTTGTGCTGAATATGATCGACATTGATTAGGTCTCTAACATTCTCACACAAGACTCATTCTAGCGATATTAGATCAGTACTGTCTACAGACTAAAGCATCATTATCACTTCTACAAGTTACTATTTATCGAGTACTTGATTAGAATCTAAATCTAAACTAAAACAACATTATGGAAAGTCGACAAAGAAGGTTTCGAATAAATCTTTTTGAAACCAATGAGATCTTCAGTTCGAGATTTTGAGGTATGATAAAGCTTAAAAAGATCTAGTTTTACATCTAAATCTAAAATTATAGAGAATCTACATCTACATCAATACTGGATTAGGTCTTGATTCTATCAATGTCTTTAAAATGCGAAAAAAATTAAAGTAGTAGATTAAGAACCACTATGAAATTGATAATTCTGTTTATTTCCCATAACTTTTGACATCAATCTTAAGATAAATCTTTAGTATTAGATATGTTGATTTAAATTAAATTTACATCCAAAACAACAGTGTAAGCCTTAAATTTGTTTTTTTTACGCAACGTTGTTGCATACAATAGAAAATCACTGTGAGACTAGAGAGTAAAATAATCAAAACACACTCATGCCACCATCCTCTCTCCACCCCCAATACACCTTCCATAATTTTTCTCTTTGTTTTAGTTAGGCTCATGATCCTAGCAAACTAAAACTAAATATTAAAATGAGCCTTGTTCTGTTGGGCGCAGTCATCTGCTCCACTTCCGTTCACTTACACTCCTTGCACCATCCCAACCAACCAGCCCTAATAACAGCAGACACTTACAAGCATGGCAGGCACACTCGTTAAAAATAATTTACAGAAAATTCTCATACCTGTATTCTCATCAAAGAGTCAGTCCTATGCTTTCAATCATTAAACTGAGCCTTCAACCACTCAGGTATACCAAAACTCTTGCTGCAGTTCATAATTCAAGATACTTCTTTATAAACATTGTAAAGCAAATATTACAATGATTACCAAGTAACAGTTTCTATGAAATGATTGGAAAATACAATTACATACCATTTAAAACCTTCACCATGGTTTAAACAGTTGATCATTTTAAAACTTCCTCACCTTTATATAAATTCTTGTAGGAAACTTTGGGCATGTGAAATAACCAAAGAATATATCTCCTTATATACAGCAAGTTATATGACATAATTCATAGCAGAAATTGCAAAATTAAGATAAAATTTCACAAAGCAAACAGTTTTAAGCATTAACTCTGTACAAAAAAGTTTTGTTTTGATTCACTCTTAAATCTTATACAAATAATGCACAGTGTGATAAAAGGAAGTATGACTTTTTCCAAACTAAGAATTTAATATTGTGATGCTTTATATCAAAGAGAAAGCCATTTGACTTTCTGCTTCAAAAAGGTTGTTAAAAGGTTATAAGAAGTATAAAAATTTAATGCACTGCCATGGAGAAGTGTAAAAAATGCTGCCTTCTTCCGAAACTGTCAATCTTTAGTCCTGAGCCAAATATTACACATCAGCAATCAATAAACTTGAAGGTACCGTACTATAGGGAATGCAATTTCACAAAGAGTTATGGTACCTAGTTGGAAGACATGAGCTCTACTTTAAGCTGTCGTTAGCGTATCAAGCGATAGCGTCTGCAAGAAAGCACATTGGTGTGATACTTGAAGTAAAAAAAAAAGGAACGTAATTAAATGTTTACATGAGAAAACATTTACAATAAAATTATTTAATTTGCTTAGTTCTTCAAAATGATTTTGATTTTTTGATAGAACTCATGACTTCCAACAAAGGGACATAGCTTTTTGTAAAATCATATTCCCTATATTTGATCTCCACCATTTACACTGCCTTGCAGAGTGCCCTCCTCAGCTTTTATTCTATCCTCTGCCCACATCCGTTTGTAGTCAGCTCGGAAGAAAAGCACGATCACAATAGTGTACACTACACTGATACTATTGGAAATCAAGTTAGGGACTGAAAGAGAGAGAAAGAGAATGACTGAGTATAAAACAGTTCAGAAAAAAATATCTTTTGATTCTTTTCTTGCTGAAATTATCATTATTATGCGAATCCATCATGACCATAAAACTTTAAGAATATTTAAAAATACCCATGGTTGCACACTTCCATTTTATACCAATAAATCATGAAAGAGCCATCTCACAAAAAAAAATACAATAATTAAAATATCTTTGCATGGAAGGCTGGTAGATAAAGAGTAAATGGAGGGAAAATAACATCCAGGAATGAACAACTTTGAGGAAAAGTGTCCCTTTGAGATAAGCAGAACAATGAGACAAATAACGAAGATTGGTTGTCAATTACATTCCACCTGAAAAACAGGTAGATAGATCACACAAAAATGATATATACATTAAATGTACTTCAATTTCCTACAAGAACAACAATGGAAGACCTTGCAGATAATGAAGTATTAGTTGCATGATTCTTAGTATATATATAAAAGGAATATTTCATAAGATTTGCCATTGCAATAACTATGCTTTGGGGTTTCAGGATCTTATTACACAATCATGCAATTCAGTTCTGCTTATTGTCTAATTTACATTTTCTTTAAGGAAATTACAAACCAGCATTACCTGATTTAGGATGCAATTTTAAAAATATTGTGTCCATCAAACCTACAGCTAAACAGCATTATGTTTTTCAGCAATAAATCTTGTAAAACTATATGAAAAACTTAGAGCAGCTCCGAGAAAATCATAAATGAAATATATATGAAGGCCACTTCATTGATGCCAGAAGTATACCTATCAGCTTGTCACATAGACCCAATTATAATTTGTTTGAGAATCAACAATCATATAAAATTTTATGCACTTTCAATGACAGCAAAGGAGTCTCATTTGTCAAAAAAAATCTGATCCTGCAATATATAACATGATACCTTGAGCAAACGAGACAATTCCCTCTTAAGCTCCTCATTCTTTTTTGCCTTAGGACAATGATCAACATGGGACCTGTGATTTCTTAGGTGAGGCAACAATCAAATTTTGAGCCTTTTGCACAGGCATCTTGTAAATGTCCTAAGGCTAACCTGTAAAGTTTGAGACAAGCAAGGCTCATGCAGCTTACAGCTATGTTTTTTTTTGCCAGTTTGCAACAGGCTCTTTGTGAAAGGTTAAACTCTTCCTAGTCAAGAAAATTTTTTATTTCCAGGCAGTCAGTGTTAAATTTTTTTTGGTCTTTCTATCGGAATAACTGATTTGTTAACACAAGGTTAGATTTAAATCTATATTAATACTATTACAAATCGTCAATAACTCAACGAAATATATGGAATGAAGAAACAAATTAAAAGCTGTTCTGCTCAGGGCATTGACACTATGTACAAGAATAAATACTACTTTGCTTATATTATCTAAAGCAGAACACAGAGCTTCTCTTGGGAAACTAAATTATCGCCGCTTTATTTTGGTGGTTGTCATTTTTTGACAATTATTAAAATTCCAGGCTCTTCAGGACTCTAAACTAAATTCAAGCAATTTTCTAGCACTATTTTGCAGGCGAAAAAAATTTAAAAGACTTTTCCTGAGACTTTATGCAAGGTTTCACGGTCAGAAATTAAAAGTAAAAGACTCAATTCAAATAAGGGCCTTTAAAATGATTTATAAACAATGACAAAATAATACGTTTCAGGTGATAAGAAAATGAGTACAAAATATCTAAAACTTGATATGATTAAGAAAAGTGAAAGGAGTACTACTTGATGGAAAGGAAAAAGCTTCATCTCTTTTTAAAAAGATGGAAAGAGGTGCACAAAAGAATATTTGGATGGAAAAACAACATCTAAACACTTTTTAAAAGTGTTTGGCTCTGAGCTCCAGAACTTTTGTTGAAAAAAAAATCAGACCTGTCCAATCCTGAGGGGTAAACTCATGATCTTGGGGACAAGCCTTTGGTAAATTTTCAGCGTATTCAGACAAAGGCTGTGCTGTGTACTGGTTTACCAACATCAACACAATGCCTTGAATTTGCCTGAAAATGATACAAAATTTCAAATAATTTCACATGGTAATTAAAAAAAAAATAGAATTATCATTTTTTTAAGGCTAAATCTTTGGGTATTTTACATCAACAGACTTAATCTTCAAATACACTTAACTCATCTCATAAATGGGCATTATGTAAACTCAAGATCTTCCTCTGCTTATGATACTCATTTTTGCACCAGAGTGTTTATGAATCTTAGAATGTCGATGTCAGTAGCAAAAACAATCAATCTGAACACACAATCCAACAAAATTAGGTCAAATATGTATCCTTTGTAATTTTTTTCCTGCTGTCTCTCTCTTCCTTCCCTTACTTTCCCCATCTTTTCACTGAACTAGTACGAAGTTTTAACACTCATTCCTCGAAAAATCTGTCCCAAATATGGACCATACTTTACATGATGTTTCCTGTTAATGCACTTGTAGATCTAAAATTAAATTTTGATGCAGTCAATATCAGCTGTGTTAATTCTTTATGTAAACATCCTTTGCCTGTCTCTTTGTCTAGGTAGACAACAAACATCCTAGCCTATGACTCTTGGTCATAAACTAAAGTGACACACTTCCAGTTATCCCAGCCCACCCAAGTCGTAAAGCCCCATGCATCAAGTGCCAGTAGTCTGTTAGCAATGGCTAGATATACTTGTCAAAAGATTTCAAAGATAGTGGTCGCAAACAAATTTAGCTCGATCTCAATACAAGACAATAGTGCTGGCCAATCCATGTTCAGTCAGTACTGCACATGAATATAAATTAAAGAAAAAAATTGATCTTTAGATCAATCAATGTCAAATCAATTGATGATTGAAAGCTTAAATAACTCACAGAGTTGGAATATTCAGGAAGGTTGGTTTAATCTTCAGCAAATATATCTGGGGTTTGGTTCAGATTCCATCTAACAAGATTTGACCTTAGCTTGAAATAAACTCCCTGCCTTTGGATAAGGAAACCTCAGGAAAAAATTAACCAAATGTATTCTCCTTGAACTTTGGCTGTAGATTGAACTTACACTAACAACTTACCAAGGACAAGGGAGTAGAAGAAGAATAGCAAGAGAAAGAGGAGATAAGGGACAAATACATAGGGAGTAAGGAGAAGTAGAAGGAGAAAAAAATGATGGAGCGGGGATAAGAGGGAGAAAGGGGAATAAAAGGGAAAAGAAGAAAAACAGTATGGGTAAGGAATTGTATTATGGTGAAGAGGGAATAGCAAGAGAGTAGCAAGAGCAGATCAGGATAAGAAGAAGAGGAAGAACAATGGAATGTCAGGTGAAGGAGGAAATTGTTCTGAGGTGAAAAGAAATTTCATAGTAATGAAGGTGATGGGAACAAAGGTATGGACAGTGGAAGGAGCACAATCACTTTAAAGGAAATCTTTTTAATTATATTGTACAGGGAATGCAAATAGGACAGACTTTAAAAAATTCAAAATTATAACATCAAAATGAAAACAGCGCTAGACTAAAAGTTAAATTTTTGTTTACTTATTTTAATTATGCAATTTGTTAATCTCTTCTTTCTACAATGACAAAATCAAAGAAGGGACATAAATCTATCAATATTTATCATTAAAATGTTTACTGCCTTTGAATATTCAAACATAGCTTTCTCACATATATCAAAGTTCTATAATGAATTAAAAAAAAATACAGTTTGTGTGAGTATATATATATAATCTCAATTAATTTTCTTACCCTGATAAGAAAATAAGACCAGTACTTGTTGCTTCTGCAACTGGATAAGTAAGTTCCACAGCTAGCTCCAAAGATGTGGGGTAGATTGCAAAGCCAAACATGCCAAATATAGTGATGGCTACACCTACAGCAATATGTTGATCTCTCATGCGTGCCAGCTGATGTTAAAAATTAAAAAATCAAATCTAATACAGACACATCACAAAATCTTGGCAGGAAAAATAGGAGCATCTAAATAGTCAAAGAAATATTCCAGTATCAATATAAAATACAATGGGAGACTAAAGTTTAGTTTGAAAGGATACTTCAGTAAGTCTCCCATATAATCCTTTAACTTGGACATTAGGAAGAAATAAAGTACAAATTTTATCTGATATATAGGGTGAAAACACTTCTATTATGCAAATCGTATCCCACTAAATTTGAGTAACAAGATGTTCCATGCAATTTCCCAATAATTCAACACACTATCATTCAACATCAGATTTTGTTATATCAATCTTTAAAAGCTCTATATTTTGAATGAAAAAAAATTACAGTTTGCAATGAAAAAAAATGATGTTTAGTTCAAACTATTTTAAATTATTGGATATAAACTGCAATGATTTATTTTAATTAGAAAGATGATAAGAATAATAACTACAACCTCATAGTTTATAGAAGCTTCAGATCCACCAACAAATATTAGAAATGTAGAACCTGTGTAGACAACCTGAGATTTCTACTATAACATAAACTAAGAATAATCTAATTAGTACTTATCCAACTCATAAATAAAAATAATTTCACTTTCAAGATATTTCACATATAAGTAGAAAAATTCTATGAATTTCAACTATAAACCTTCATGTACCTGCGAAAAAGCTATTCCTCCCAAGACACTGCAACAGAAACCAATCTTAGTGACCTCCTCAAACTTGCGAGTTTTGTCAGCAATCAGGCCAGCAATAACAGCTCCAACAGCACCAAAGGCGATCATAAGAGCCCCACACAAACCAGCAAAACTCTGAGAATGTTACCAGATGATTTATTTCTTTCAATGACTGTTTATTTATATAAATATCTTATTCTAGTAAAAATCTAGAGCTCAATTCTGCAAGTAAAACTCATTTCTCATAACGTAATTACTCTGATCATTTTTATAATAAATGTTATGATTGCACTTAAAATAAAACTCATTGCTTTACTGGAATATGATGGTATGATAACATTTTTTCTGTGCCTGAAAATTTTTTTTATAAAAAGCTTGTTTCTTCACTGGAAAAAAATAAAGGGGATAAAAAGGAAAAAAAATATTCCTTTCAATGATATATGATCAAGCAAACTATCTTTATATGAAGTATGAATAAAAATCGTCAAAACTTCTGTAGCTCAATGCTACGTTCACCCTTTAAGTCAGTGGGCAGATTTACCACAACTATACCTATTTGAAGAAACACTAGATCATGGTCACCTACAACTGTGTATATATCAAGGTCTAGCAAACCTGTTCCACTCAGTTGTACACTCTTACCACATAAATGTCTCCCCTATTCTTAATTGATGGAGTTTTATTATTTATAAGTCAAGCTCCGGCAATTTCAACAAGGTCGAAGGAAAAAAAAAATCCTAATTTCCACTTTTAATTAAAACAGCATAAATATTTTTATAAAAATGAAATAAAATTTGATTCAACAAGGAAAGGGGAGCACTAAATACTCACATTACTGTAATTCTGGGGACAAAGAATCTGTTCCAGAAATGTTGTGTTTGAAGTGAAGAAAGCAAGCCCTCCACCAACTGAAAATGTCAACATCCAAAAGTGACGATTTCCTTTTAACTGAATGAAAATAAAAAAAAAAAAAAAGAATGTCATTTTCTTCATAAACATGACATATTTTAATGGTCCTTCTTTTGAAACACAATTTTCATATCACTAATATGGTGGAAAATCATAATTATTGATGCTTATTTTACTAACACCAAAAAATTTAAAACTGATGTATTTAATACATACTCATAGCTGATGAATCTTAAATACAAATATATTTTTGCAAAATTCATCAATAATTTGACTTTATAGGCTATTGCCCAAACTCTGAAAATATCATTGTGGTTTAACTTAATTGCTTCTTGGCCTGAAATTTATAAAAAAAAAAAAAAAAAACAATGTAAGAAAGTTGAAAAAAAAAAGCCAATGTATCAGAACTTTTATGCATGTCTCCAGGCCCTTTTGTCACTAAGCCCACTGGAAGAGAATTCATATTAAAATAAATTAAGAAATGTTACATTTACTGATGCTATGGAGAAAGCACCTTGAAAACAAGTAAAATCTGAAATGGTGTGAGCTAGGTCAACAGAGACATATCATAAATTAGAATCTCAATTTTTTGGCTCCATTATTTCTCATGAAATAATCATATATATATTTCATGAGAAATAATGGGGCCAAAAAATTGAGATTCTAATTTATGATATGTCTCTGTTGATATATATACATGTATATATATATATATATATATATATATATATATATGAGGTGGCCTGCGATTTTCAGGCTCAATGACTAGTTTGGACAAATTATGATTTCCATATTTTTTGAAAGCCCAACTAATTCCCTGCATAAAACTTGAAATTTTCAGAATATACTAGTATTGGGCTGAGATATGACTCAAAACACAAGGCTGGGGAATAAGAAACTGAGAAAAACGTGTTTAAAGTTAGGGAAAGTTTCCATGCAGGTTGCAGTAATCTCCACAAAAACACCATAAAGCATATTTAAAGTTTCTTTTGGGCTTTGACACTTTTTGACAAGATAGAAAAGTGGTTGATAGTTCATAAGAAGCTAAAAGTGGGAAACCTTGAAAAATTGATTTTTTTATGTTTGAAACCCAATAGCTCAATTTCCAACATGAGCCTGAAAATCCCAGGCCACTTCACATGTCAATAATGTTGGAGGCCAAGATCCGATATCAAGATCTGAACAATGCCATTTCAAAATTGTATAATTCTTAAAGAAAGTTACCTTGAGCAAACAATTTATGTTTTATCTATATGTGATAGGGTACTGTACTATTTCCAGTTTAAAAATACAGCTTTATTGAACCCAACTACAATCTGAAAATGAACGACTTTCATGTATCTGCCTCAAGATCAGAAAATATTTACAACCCACGGCCTCTTACATTTTGAACGTTATTTTTTTAGTTGCTTACTCTGTGAAAACATAACATATGGAAATGCACGCTACAACTGATGATTATGAGTAGGACATGGCCTTTTGCTCAGCTTACAATAATACATATATACCTTTTTGATACCCAAGAAGAAAGGCTCTGACTGGGCAGCAGCACTAGGACTAGGAGGAGAAGGAGGCAAGGAACTGCATACACCACAAGTGGACATCATAGCACCTATAAGACTGGCTCCAGTGCAAACATATAGCTGATGGTGATCAAAGATTGAAGAACCTGACTTTGTATTGATTTTCATCAAGGTCTAGCACGAGTTAAAATTAAAGTCACTACCTAAAAAAAAAAATACAATGCAGAAAACAAATAGGAAATTTGAATTTAAACTGCCATCAAACAGAGTAAAAACAAATGGCTAGTAAGCAAAGTGCAAGCAACTGATTAATGTAAGAGGTTGCACCACTTTTAAAATACTATTAACTTCTTAGCACAAAAATGCAAATTACAATAAAGCTAACTAATGAAACTAGATCTAAAAGTATAATATTTATCTGCGCTTAAAAAACTCTATTAAATCATTTTCTTTCTTTATAAATTTACTGCAGCAAGGGGGCAAAGTAAGCCAAACAACCTACAAGAAAAAAAAGACACATTGATTCTTCCACAGAGATGCTGATGAACACCCATACTGTGCAGCTGTAGACCATTATAATTTATTTTCCTACAGTAAAATTCTGCCTGTCAGAAAAGAAGCAGCCTAAGCACAACTTTCACTTAGATTTAGAAAAAATGCAGAGCATAAAAATGGAAATCTTGACAGTTCTCAACCTCAAAAGCCTTTAAAACTTTTACCAAAAACAGCTGTCTCACCATGGTGGGAATATCACTTGGTTTTTTCACAATGGCAGGTGACATAAGATTAGCCGCTAACACTCCTAATGTGTTTGCTGCAATAAATATGTACAGAAATATCAAATCAATATTTAGTCTTCTACAATTCTTTTAATCTTTACAGTAACGTAATTTTAGCCATTATGACCAAAGGAAAAGAAGAGATAGGAAATCATAAGACATTGAGACAAATTCAGATAAAAAGAAATAAGGAAACACAAATAAAATGATGAATCAATCAAGAAAGTCATAAACTTTAAGCAAGAGACAGTACTTAAAAAATGTAACTGAAATCAAAAGGGCGATTGAAAATAAAAACAAAATAAAATTAAAAAAAAAAAAAAATTAAGACAGTGCTGGTAAAAAATTTTTAAAATAACTTTTCTTTCAAATGCACACATTTCTAATTTTATGCCTTACAAAGGCTAGCTATTGTTGTTGCCAGTGTTCTCTGACTATCAGGAAACCACAAAGCTGCCACTTTGGCGGGGGTAAACATAATGAATGTCTGACCACATGCAGCCACCGTCTGCCCTGTGATGAGAACAGCAAATTGGCTACTGTTAGGCACAAAAGTGAAAACAGTGAGGTTGCGCAATGCTGAACCAATAAGATTTAACCAAGCTGCACAGATTATCTGAAATAAAAGAAAAGAAGTACCTCCTTTGTGAAAAACAGGAGTGGTATCATGAAGTTATCTTCCGTTCTTTTATTTTCAAATAAAATTGAATGGATTCAACAAGTTACAAATTTGCTATGGAGATCTTGAATTTGGGGCAAAAAATAAAGAAGAACAAGAGGAATATGTACCTTTTTACACCATAAATCTGTCCATATAATGATTTTTAAATACAACCTTATATGGTGTATTATAAGAAAAAAATCTTTGCGCTTTTTCATTGAAACAGTAAACAGCTTACACTAGCTCGAAGACCAAATGTGTCCAACATCCATGATGCTATAAATCCACTTGGAACTGACGCAACCAGGTACACCAAGGATAACCAGTTGACATCCATGGGGCTAATATGAAAATATTTGGAAGTCTGGTCTGTCACAGGTGAAAACATGATCCATATCTGAGTAATATAAATTTATAAATTATGTAAGTTTCATGGGGACAAAATAAGAGAGAGTGAACTCTGTCAAGGAACTTGCTCAAGTAAAAAAAAAATCTCTTTTGTTTTGCCAATCTGCTAAAAATCATGAAAAGTAGGGTGTAGCATTTTTTACTGCATCATTCTTTTATTGATCAGATTAGTTAATATAAAGATATAAAGAATTTAATTTGTTTAAAAGGTTTAGTAAGAAAGATTTTATTTATTTTACCTCATTTACACAAATTCATGGAGACAAGACTACATTTCAAAATATGAACTTAAAAAAAAAAGCAACCTCCTAGGAAGTTTGATACAAAAAAACTAAATCAGTGGACTAAAACCTTAGCAAATCATTTTTTCTAATTTCATTTTTTTATTCTGATTCACTGCTCCATCTTCCATGTGTAGGTTTTTAACTATTCTCAACTCCATGTCAAAGAGAATTTAATAATAATAATAATAAAGTTCATTACATTGAGTGCACTGGTTGAAAAATACAAACCAATGCACTAGTTAAAGATAAATAAAGAGAAAAAGCCGATAAAAATGTTAACTAACATAGAGATGCTGCACTAAACAATCTAGAGGAAGCACAGACTCTTTGGTGCTTTGTGGTGTGGTATCTGGCTTTTTTGAGTAGGAGAACTATTTGAAGGGCAAGATGTAGATCTAGCAATCCAAGCAACTTGCATTTAAATAGTAAAAAATTAGATTTTGAAATTGGTTTTATACACTATAGTCCATATCATTGTGCTGATAAGATTTACATAAATAAGAAAGAAAGGACAAACATCAAACCCTAGAGAATACATAAGAAATTCAAAGGAACAGGGTACAAATATTTAATTAATCAAAAAGAACAAAAAAAAAAAAAGAAAACAATTCAGAGTGCACCTTTTCAGGTAAAGAATATCTAAAATTGAGGAAAAAAGATGGTGAGAGAGAGAGAGAGAGAGAGAGAGAGAGAGAGAGAGAGAGAGAGAGACACACACACACACACACACAAAGAGTTAAGGAAGCCATCTTGGGGTTCTTCGTGGTTAATTAACAATTTATAATTGTTATTACATGTTCTATGATCATTACCATTGTCATTTTTGATACTATCTGGCTTATGTTGTCTAATTTTTTTTGTAAATAGTAATATTAGTATGTAGCTTTATATCACTGCTAATAAATCTCAAGTATAAATATGGAATCATTCAGAGATCCACGTCATAAGTTACATAAATTTATAATTTTACATACTACACACATTTACTCTTTTCAACTATAGATATAGACGTAGAGATGTTAGTGCAAATATACAGCGGAAACCTCAATAACCGAAGTCTGATTATTCGAATTTCTCATAAACCAAATTTTGCGAGAGGATAAATTATTTTTCTCTCTTTGGCTTTGTTAGAACCGGACTCATACTTAGCAGCCTTTCAGGATTGATTCTCTTATTTCGAAGTCGATACCATCCCTCTAAGGCATTATAAAAGTACTAATCACTGCCTGAGAAAGACTGATCAGAGTGTTAACAAAGCGAGGAGGGACCTGATGCACAAAGAAAGGAGTGCCAGTTATAACATTGATACTAATTGTAACATGGGACCTGGGAAAGGGGAGGGGTGCTCGTGGTAGGCATAGTGCACACTCAGTCAATGAGTCGAAGATCTAGCAGGCTGTTTCAGTGGCAGCACATTAATTGAGCGACAGTGGAGGTGTGTGTGGAAAGAAGGAAAGGGGAGAGGAGCGGAAAAGGTGAGGGAGGAGCCCGAGTGCAGGGCCATAGACTGGGCTAAATTTTTTTCATGACTGGCTCATCGTGCCACGAGATGCTGTGGGTGGTCTAGGCAAACACACAGCAACAAGATCGACACACTGGTCAGTTTGTTTATGCCACACCTATCCTGTGTATACTAGCTCACTTGTTGCTTTGGCACTTGTAGAGACAGTCACTCTTACCTATCTTCGTATTTTCACACATCTAGATCTTATTCTAATTCTCTTCCAAAATGGCATCTTCTCGAATAAATCCCTTGAACAGCACAAACAGAAACGGGATTCCAGCCAACACCCTCTCCACCATTTTAAAGAATAGAGAGAAAATAGAAAAAAATGAAATTTGAATCCTCTTAATTCGAAGTTTTCATGCATTCCCAACCAATTTGAATTATGAGCTTTCCACATTATGCCAGTTTTAGTTTTATACAGATCATGATGAAGAATCTCCATAGATCTGTGAAAGGAACAAAATAAGCTTCAATGAAGAATTCTTTCAAGCTTTGCTGGAACAATTCACCATGCAGCAATTCTAAACCACGTTTTTTATGCTTTGAAAAGTTAAGCTCTTTGTTTATCCCTGAATTTTCATTTAAATATTGATACTTTGAGAGTGGCGTATTCTGTTTGCAAATTGCATTACAGGGCAACCAATACAATACGGAACTGTGATGTATGGAGATTTAGACAGCCTTCCCCCACTTTCCACCCATACCAACACGTGTTTTAACTGGTCCTTTCTAAATCCAAAAGCTTTTAAGCTTACCAAAGCATTCACAAAATTGACAACTGCAATTGTTGACAAAATAAACCATCTGCGCGTGTATACGGTGTAACCTGAAGGATTTTTAACATACTGGCTGTGTAGATCTAAAGCATTCTCGATTTCAACCTCCCTATCTTGAGAGTGAGAATTTGTGTCCTTAACAGTCTCTGTGTCGTCTACATCAGAGGCACTATTCTTAACCGGGTCCATCGTCTTGATTTACTCTGAAAAGCGCGTGTTAGATCCCTAACATCTCATCAACGAAAAAAGGCAAAGGGTCGTCGCCATTTTGTTTGACCACGTGATCATAAATCACATGACAGAAACAGAATTACTTTGGGGGAATAAAACTGTCGCTTGTCCAAAATCTTCGATAAATTAACTTCGGTCTAAATTATTCTCGTGCAGCAGAATATTCATTTGTATTTGATACTTAACTAAATAGAACTCAATATCTCCCTCTGCGATATCATAGGCCTAATATTTTCTCTGTCGTTACGTTGTTATCGCAGTTAAATGGTTTAATCAAAGATAAAAAATGTATTTGTTTTTACTCCTTCCCCGAAGTACCGGTGATTTTAGTTGCGCATAGACTTAAAACGATAATGTGTTCAACGACTAAATTCCTTGATTAGCAGTAAATTTAGCAGTTTACACAATGATAATACAAAACAAGAATAACGGGCACATTATTTATTGCTCTACTCAAAAAAAAAAAAAAACACAACCAAAAAATCCAAACCAACAAACATTTTAACAAAATATTTTGACACCCCTCTATGATTGACCGACATTTTTTAGCTAAGTGATAAGAGTGTTGTTATTATTTTGTTAATTACCTCAAATTGGACCAACCCAGTCTTGCCAAAATTTCATTTACTTAAATATTAGCATTGAGAAATGATTAAGTATCGCCCAAATTTTAAGAGATATGTGCATTTGCTACCCATGGAAGGCAAATTATTCAATCAGGATATTATAACAGACGCGAGAATGGCTGAAACAGCTGGGGATTCTAAAAAAGGCCTATTATTAATTTTGATGGCTCTGTAGCTCACCAACCAATCAAATAAAGAGAAATGAATGAATTGATTAAAAAAAAAAAAACAATTCGAAAAAGCTAGTTTCTATTTCACAGCAAGCCAAAAGGTTTAAAGAGTGGAAACGGAGCGACTTTTTTTTTTGGTCTCCTTGTGAAAGCAATCAGACCCTCGCTAAAAGATATTAAATTACGTTAATTACATTTGCCTATTAAGTAAAAAAGGTACATAATAGAGGGCAAAGTATCTTTGTTTAGAGTCTTAAAATCAATTACAAAGTTTTTGACACGTCTCTAGACCCATAGAACCAGTTATCAATATTCACAAAGAAATTCGTTCTATTAAATGACTTTACAACGTGTCCATATACAAAGTTTAAAAATTCCGGTGATATAGGCCTCTTTTAAAAATCTTCCAGATTCTCAAAACCACCCTCTAAAGAAACCTATTTTCGGTATTTTTCTGTAACTAAGATTGTGAAAAGAGAAAGTTTTAATTATTTAGAAAGTGAAGTCTTAATCAAGGTATTTATCGTGGGATTAAGGTCGAATGAATTTATTGTGTAAGTTACATAACGTATCTTAAAGTTTTGTGCTGAAAAGCTCTCATTTGATTTTCAGTTCTTTTTTTTTTTACAAACACTTTCAACACATAAACCTAGGCTAGCAGTATTTTTTGGGGGGGTCACAACATGGTTTTATATTAATCATACTCAGAAGACAAAAAAATCAGCAACAGGAATATTGAGAAATGAGTTGGGAATCTGTGTTGATCAATGGATTCCATTACACTTTAACATACCCGGGAATGAGGCAGCGGAAACTCTGACCAAGAAGAGGGTATCAAGTTTTCCAACAAGACAAGATAACAGTACCAGTACGCAGGGGCCAAGACGATAATATAAAACCGGTGAAGAGCCAGTGTCTATCAAAACACCCCGATTTTCATAATACTTACTAATATCATAAGTGTCAGTGTAATCATCTTCGGACAATAAAAAAAGAACTACACCATCAGATACCAAACTTGGTGTCGGTATATCTGGTCAAGCTTAGTGTACTCGATATAAAATGTCCAATTTGGTTATGCGCGTCTATCTCAAGAAAAAACTTAAAAGTAAAGGATGAAACAATAATATGAATCAAGTTCTAGGTATTATCAAAGGTACATATCACATTCAATCAGAAACAATTAAGCCCCAGCACATTCTAAAACCATTTTCACACCGCATCAGTTTCAACATAAACTCCGACAAAACAGGAAACCACCACTCCCCCGCCCCCTTTCCCTTTAAAAAAACAAAACAACCAACCCCCCCCCACACACACACACACATACACACCAATAAATTCGTGCTAGAAGACCAGCCTTTGCGTCTGAAGACACTAAGACCTGTCTTTAATTTGATCTTTTGATTCTTGAAAATTCGACAATTGTGGGTCAAACTTTGATGGTTAGCTTCTTTATTCTTATCTGACTGGAGGCAACCAGGTGTTCAACATGTCATTGCAGATGACTACATTTATTATCTACATAGCCAAATGGAAAATGTGAAAACCAATCGACCTTGGTAATGATCCGATAATATTAAAAAAAAAACACAAACTAAAAAAGCATTTTTTTTTTTAGGTGAAATCAACATGTCAGCGGTTTTGGGGACACCGGGTACGTCCTAGGTATCGGCTTCCTAGTCACCTCTCACTAAAGCAAGGCTGAAGTTTCAGCACTTTCCGAAAACTGGATATGCTTGTTTAAATTGAAATTACTGTAGGGTTTAAAAACAAAACACTTCATAGAAAACCCTGTGCTCAGAATGCTTTCTAGGGACTTGCAGAGGATTGTATTAAAGCCGTTTTAATTCATTCTATGCAACTCTTTGATCGAGTTTAAATTCCTCTTTCCGCTCAATCAAAATTGCTGGCTTTTCAACATCATTGCCTTTTGCTTTCATCACAAAATGACCAGATTATAGCGCTGTTCTATCCTTGATTTCATACTTTTTAAACCCTTTTTCGTTAATTCCGACATCACATTTTAGATATAACCTACATCTAAATAATTTGCATACTTTGGAATTATATAGGCAGTGTTCTCTTTATGTCCTCAGCCTATGCACTCATGAGATAGGAAAAAAAAATATACTATTTACTAGGTCTATGTTTCTCATGCTTTTCAGACTTTTGTTCTTGCTGTCTGCAGTTATCATCAACAGTATTTTTTAAAAATATCTGCGTGAATTTTTTCTATATCACAACGTTCAAATATAGATGCTATACAGATCTACATCATGGCCTGAATCAAATTTCCTTGTTGCTTGATTCTTACCTCTTTTTGAGGAATGCCATTTTACTGATTATGAGTATAACTCGACGCAATACAGCAATAACGTAAGCTACTCAGACCACACTAAAACTGTTTCGGATCATTTAAGTGTTAGCGAGATGAAGGAGTTTTTGTAAATAACGTCGGTCAATCTACAAATAAAATTATGCTGACCATGATTAGCAAACGGCCTATTGGCCTCGTCTGTGAATGTGCCAGCTCCGGTGATAACGAATCTAATCTTTCGTAGATCTACATCTATTGCAATAAATCAGTACCGCGCGCAAATTTGAGAAGCTGTCTTATATGAATACTCTCATCTTGGCCAACTGGTCTCGCGATAGATATTTTTAACCCTTACCAAGGAACCTCGCATTTCTAATGGTCCAGATCGAGCGGGAACTATTTTCGGTTACTTCATCCAGTAATCTTAGAGCTTTTGTTCTTTTGATTCCATTTTATATTGAGAGTTTAGTCAGAGAGTCGTAGACTGATGACCCTATGAATCCTGTGGCACCAACCTCAACGGGCGTAACCAGCATCTTCAAGCTCTTTGGTCAGTTCAGGTATTTCTGTCTATTGTCGTTGTGGGCCTCTTCCATTCTATTTTCGTATGGAATAGTTAGCTTCGATCAGTTTTGTGGAAGCTGAATGGTCACGATATTAGGCTTTAGTTTTGTTTCTCCGATTATGTTGGGGTGACTGTCCCCATTCTGGAAGGTCTACTGAAACATCACTGTCGTCACAACCGTCTCTGGTTTGTTGTCCTCATCGACCTTCCGTGTCATGACTTAGCGTCCCCCTCTGTTGTGAATATCAATGCATTGGTTTAGTTTGGTAGTCTTTCCATTAGGCAATCTTATGATTGCGGCAAATTCCTGAAGGACTCTATTATGCCTCCATATGTATCGCCCTTGTGAGAAGACGATTTTGCAAGAGCTCAATATATGCTCTGTGGATAGTAGGAAATAAACCAAAGGATCGAGAAAGATTAGGCAAAGAGAGAGAGAGAGAGAGAGAGAGAGAGAGAGAGAGAGAGAGAGAGAGAGAGAGAGAGAGAGAGAGAGAGAGAGAGAGATGTTCAAGAAAATACAGGAGGGAAAACGCATAGTGAGTTAAAAATAGATTGTCATGTGACTCAATAGAAAGCAAAACTTGTGATGTAATGATAGGCCAAAGAATTATATTTTAAAAAGTAACAATTCTTATATCTAAATCCTGTTTGAGTTTGTAATTGAAAGACCTGGATTATTGTCAGAAATAGAGAGAGAATAAGATCATGAAATCTTAATCGATGTCGTAAAACAAAAGTGTTGAGGCTAAAACACATTTACTTTGAGCGGCGCATGTTTGCAAGGCAAGATCACTGTCAGAAGTAATTAAGACACCGTCCAAAGAAATTTCGATCATTCAAGCAGATCCGATAAGTGATTTAAAAACAGAACGCTTGAAACAATTCTGAGGGGGCAGATGCATGTTGTATAGCGAGGAGAGAAAAGGAAGATTTGAATAAGATACTTCGAATCGTGTGTTGCACAGCGTCGGATCGAATCCACAATCTCTAGGATGGATTGCTAATCCAGGTTCTATACCACTACAACTGGTCTCGCGAAAGTTAGAACATTTTTAATCTTTATGAATGAACCTCTCATTTCTCCTGCTCCAGATCCAACAGGAACTGTTTTCTGTTGTTTCAACCAGTAACTTAAGAGCTTTTGTTCTTCATAGATCTTATATTGTAGAGTTACTTGTAAAATTTATATAAAAAGTCCAGTATTAATTAATATAAAGATCTCAAGGTATCGCCTTTTGTTTTTGTGTCTGATAAAGGCGTGAAGCTGAAACCTGAATCGTTTGCTTTGCACTAGTCGTGTTGCAGCTGCACTATCTACCCCCTGCCTTTATTTTTCAAGAGCCTTTGCATTATTATGTACATCTTGCTTTACTATGATGAATTATGGAAATGGGCGAAAGGAAGAAAATAAGTTTGCAAACCGTAATAATGTTCTTACTTTTTCACCCATTTGAAACTCCATAATCTTGCCTTACCCTTTCTTCGCCCCTACAAAAAAGTAAAATAAATGAAAAATATAAAAAAAAACATTAACAACAAACAAATCATCTGACGTGATGTATTATATATACACAATGTATAATTATATAAACGTATTACAATCTAAAGAATTACACAAGACTTTATGATGTTAGCTAAAATCACTATGAAAAAAATATAGCAGGAACTTTATTTTGTGTATAAATAGCATGATAAAAGAATAGCTCATAACAATATATAATAAGATAAGATAATCAGGACAAAAATCGTATATTTTTCCCTGCCAGCCAAAAAACAATTCTAACGAGCGGAATGGGATAAACGTTTCGTTATGAGTAAACGTATTAAATACAAGCAGTCGAGGATGTGTAAAATATCACCTCCCTCAGGAGCTACAGAAATATTCCTCTCCTCTCTCTCTCTCTCTCTCTCTCTCTCTCTCTCTCTCTCTCTCTCTCTCTCTCTCTCTCTTTCTCTCTCTCTCTGTCTCTCTGTCTGTCTCTCTGTCTGTCTCTCTGTCTGTCTCTCTCGCTCTCTCTCACTCTCACACACACAAACGCACATGCAAACGTGCAGACACACAAACCATAATCATGGTACCAACAATTACAAAATGGATCAATAAATACTGAATCAAATTAAAAGGCCTCGAATTTCTCTTTGTTAACAGTGGAATGCAGACAGACCTACCAACAGCTGTTGTTGCATACAATAATCAGCCAGTAGTTTTGAGTTATACTCGTAAATCATATTCACACATTTATCGCGAAACAATTCGTAATTACAATATTTTCTTTAGATCGGTAATTAAAAAACAATATGATAATATCATTGTCACCTTGGGGGTATTTAATTCGTTTTAAGTCACATAAAATAAGGGTTAGTAGTTCTGCACTGATGACATCAAAAGCTTATCTTCTAACAAAGAGAGGCAGACACAGATGGAAATAAAATCGCATTTCTTTGTTTACCCGTATAGAAAATCAACACGCAACAGAAGGAGCAAAAAATAACTCCAAGAGTAGGATTAATGCCAAATTCCATGGCGAATGCAAAAGCATTCAACAACAATAATAAAATGGCAATTCCATTCAGAGGTATCAAACTGCCTTTCTCGAAGTCGCCTAGATGCAAAATATCATTTAAACTTTTATCCTATGATCCATACCTCAAATTTTTTTTTATTGAGTATCAAATAAAAGTAATCTAAATTTTTAAATATTAGGTGAAACCCAGAGTTGAAATGAAAACAATTTTATGCATTAGTTCAACTCTGATGCTCTGTTATGTCCATTTAATCCTGAAATATAACCTCATCATGCATGTCAAACATTTCTTTCACTTCCACAAGCACTACGTTTTTCCATTCAGACTAAAAAAAAAGATTATTTCCCATTCTCTTTCATATAACATCTCTCATTTTCTCCTGCCACTTATCTCTATGCTACTTAGACGAGCTTTTCTTTCTTTATATCACTGTATTCGATAAGAATTCCTGCCCTCACATATTTATAAACCTCAGTTTCCTGCATCCCCCCTTTGCGGTCTCTCTCTCTCTCTCTCTCTCTCTCTCTCTCTCTCTCTCTCTCTCTCTCTCTCTCTCTCTCTCTCTCTCTCTCTCTCTCTCTCTCTCTCTCTCTCTCTCTCTCTCTCTCTTTCCCAATCCTTTCCCTCTCAATACTGAATTCCAAATTTGAACGTTACAGGTTATTGCTCAGATTGTACAAAAAAAGCTCAAAGGAAAGCACGTAAGTTGCAAATTTAATCCGAACGGCACTATCAATATATCACTCTACTGGTGCATATGTACACAGTATGAGGAAATGCTTATCGTGAGGGGATTGGATCTCTTCTAACCAGCCATATCCTTGGCTTGAAACCACAGGCTCGCCTAAAATTCTACGGAAAACTTAAATCTAATAAATGAAAATGCAAATTTGATATGACCTGAATAGCACCATCAACCACCCCAGACGCAAGATGGCTTAGTGAGTAAAGTGAAAAGATCTCGTTTTCGATCCCCACCAGAGCCACCCGGCTTTACACCTTCAAAACTATGAAAATGAATTAAAAATTTTTACAGGGAAAACTATCCAAAGGAAAATAACGAATTCAACTATGTTTTGGAGATTAAGCTTCTGGTTTTAAATCTTTCAAGAGATTAACACGCTACAAAGAGAGCTAACCATTGTGTCCTTCAGTCATGATAGGCAAGCGCGCATACATGCCTCAGCCTATCAGCATCTCTGATCAATAGGAAAAGTTAACCAAGTTTGTACAATCGCAAACTATAGATCACTTCTTTCATTATCATACTAGGACGAAAAGGATCCAGGTCTAGAATTACATCTAGACTTTAGGTGACAGATTTGAAATTCACAAATCCATTTAAATTCAGATAAAAAATGGGCCGTAAATGAGGCAAAAAGAACTAGTATCTTGTGGGAAACGTAATGGTTTTTATATACATAGCTGTTACATATTCTTCATGTCTACTTTATCACACGTTTTACGATTTCAGTTCAAAATAAATGAAAATAAGGTGTTTTGAGAAACGCAAATGAGAATTCGTAAAAATCCTTCACTTTTTTATGCCGTACCTCCAATAAATGATTAAATAACTTTGAAACTATTTTTCAGACAGGCCACTGAAAGTTTTTTAGGAAGTAACTTCTTAAGTTACCAGATAAAAAGTTTAACACCGAACACTGTGCATATCAATCCCGTCATTCTATTAATCAAGCAAACCCGTTTGATACTGCCTTTTACGTGTATAGTTCGCAGTACTTGAAATAATTATTCATTTCCAACAGTCTTCAGTCTAGCCCATTCCTTTGCTCTCTCTCTCTCTCTCTCTCTCTCTCTCTCTCTCTCTCTCTCTCTCTCTCTCTCTCTCTCTCTCTCTCTCTCTCTCTCTCTCTCTCTCTCTCTCTCTCTCACACACACAAACAGAAACCTATATCCCTTCCTCCCCCTCTCTCCCTATTTCTTTTCGTTTCGTATTTTATTATTAGTAAATATAAGAGGTTCTGAACTCCTCTTCTCATATACACATGAGGGCTAAAGTACCCAAGATGGCATGGAAATTTGCAGTAGAATTGTTTGCCACAAGCCGATCCAAAACAAATACCATATATGTAAGTAAAATTATTGGTAAAAAACAAATAGAATCTAATTCTGTAAAAATCCCAATCTATTAAAATATCTCTTTAACAGCTCATTATCATGTATGTACAAATAAAATTAATTCTCGATAGGCCTCACACTTTCACGTGAACTTTGTATCCTAATAATGAGCGTCTATAGGTTCTTTTAATAGATTGAGAAAATACAAACTTAGCAGTTTTCCGATAATGCGGCCCTAACGCTATCTTAAAATTTGGGCTTTGAAAAACTTGTCAGAATAATCTCGTTGAAAACTTGCAATGTTCATGTCTCGTAGATCTTGGGCGGTATTGAAAGGAACATAACCATAAAGTTCCATCGATGGGCGACAGAGGCTCTGTAATCTAGATGCTCTCTCAAACTGAATCTTTTGTCTCCAACTCGATGCCGTCAAAGATGAGTTTTTTCTACTCGTATTAAAGACGTTTTCTTTAGTATGAACGTCGGAATTAGAAGTCATATTGATAAGCCTTGCATCTACTTCTTCAGTCCAGAGAATCCCGCCGAATTGGAAAAGAAGTTTGGCGATCTCTGAGGGATTTCTGGCAAGATCTTCGTACCTTGTGGTTAAAATACGACCTGGAAAAATAAAAGAAAAAAGGTTTCTGCACAGTGCAATAGAGAAGGTTTTCTGTTTTTATTTGTTTTACTCAAAAATAATAGATCCATAAATATGTCAAGATTAAAAAAAGAGAGATAAAAATTGTCAACTCTGAGGTGCCTCTTTATATTTTTTTGCATTTTTGAGAATTCAGCCAGGCGATAGGTGCATCGTATTTTTTTCTTTTCTTCTCCTCCTTTTCTTGCTTCCGATTTTTAAACATTTTCTTATCTTTAAATTTCAGAAATACTTTTTTACCAAAATCTTTTATTAGATTTGTTGTGGTAACTCCGATTTTCAATTCCATTCACTACACAACAATTTATTCTGATTCTTTAAGGAATTTCATATTTATTTTACATGACGGTGTACCATCTTTTAGATAGATTCGCACATTTATTCGACCTCTCCGGTAAATCATTTCTTTTTAGAATTCATGCTCTATGTAGGTATCGAGATAATTTAGGCCAAATGGCGACTTGAGGTTTTTTTCTTTATTTATTATAATAAGCAAATAATCTATTATCATCTTTTGTAATGCTTTGTCCTTTAATTCGATTTATTGACTTCCTCACCCTTCATAGATGCGCTCTTTTCGGAAAACGGATCGACTTCGATTTATATTGACACTTTTTTATTTAGTTGTATAATGTTTGTATTTGAAAGAACTTAGTCTTGTTTATTGTGAGGAAAGTGTCCTTGAACTTGTGTGGCATAGATTCTTCTGGAATCTTCGACTTAGTTCTAGCATAGTAATGATCTCTCGTCACACCTTGTTTACCTTTGTTCTGATTGGTTGCTGTTTTATAGCGCATTACTAATCACGTGCATCAAGAATATTCTCGTATGAACTATGTCATTCCTTTTTCTAGATTCTAGATAATTCGATAAGATTTAGTACAAATAAGGGTCGAATTTGTGTCCAGTCAGTCAACCCACAGAGAGTTTAAGAGTCAACCTACAATGAGTTTAAGAGTCTACTTACAATGAGTTAAGGAGTCACCTTTTTGCGAGCAGTGAGTCAATGTATAGTGTTTACAGAGTAAATTTCTTGTGTTGGATTAAACAGTTTGCAATTTTCACTAGCGGACGTCAGGCTTATTTTCTACGGACGAGTCAAGTGACTGGCTGTGTATATTTTGATACTCCTAGACAAACAAAGACAAAAAGATCACCCCAAAAATCTGTTACATCTTTCAATAATTTTAAATCTTCATTATTCTGTCAACTGGCTGAACCGATCTCTTTACTTCATCCAATAACATTTTTCTGTCTCATTCTCTGCATACCTGCCAATAGACGCTTCACCATAATAAAGGTGAAGCGCCTTACCTGGTAGACCCTACTGAAACAAAGATCTAGGTCTAGATCTATTCGCAAAAATAAAAATAACCGTAAAAAAAAAAACAACTCATAGACTGATGTTGATCCTTCCAAAAAGATTTCCAGAATATTGGCACAGTATAATGTCTTCTCGATGAAAAAAAAATGTGGTTTTGAAATCTTGGTGAAATGCGAATAGTTACAACATCTTCGTCACGTTGGTTCAGTTCATAACAGTTCTGACGTCACTGCCAATGCTCAGCTCAGAAATTAAGTCACAATGAATGCGAGAACGGCAAAATGGAAGAGAAAGGGAACGATATGAGAAAAAAAAAGTCCAAATGATCAATTATGACGTCCTACCGTTATTTAAGCAACATTTTACAAGCCCCAAATATCTCTATTTCAAATTTTTGACAGATGTTTTATGAGTTGATTGGAAGGGGTGTGCCAAATTCTATAGCTACTCTTATTCATGTCACTCTGATAGGTCTTGCAACAATCGCTCTATTTATTGCAGAAGTGCTAATGTCGGTGAGATTTTTCGCTTTTGTTAACGCAAAACTGATTTTATAAAAAGAATAAAGTGCAAGAACACCTACAATGCAATTGTTTCAGATTAAGAACTTGTAAAATTATATTCTACAAATATCAAAGCCCTCTGAACGGGATATAACAACCATGCGACTCATATTGCACTTATGCTAGACATTGTATCCCATGCTGCCTGCTCTAGCAAATTTTATTGTGAGGTCCCAACCCAACGGTATAAGCTCTTTCATGTATGACGGAGTGTCTTTGAAACCCAATGATGCACAAGATCGCCTGGACTCACCTGGATATTTCACCTGTAGCTCGCTGCTCATGCTGGCGTCAGCGTTGAGTCTTGCACAAAATGGAGCATCTGCAAAATAATAGCGGACAGCTCTGCGAGATACATACACTCCCCGTGGATCACGGACCAGGTGAATCACTTTGAGCTCTGGGTCCTCGAACAGAAGTTTCTCTACCTCCCACATCTTGAGCCTCAATATCTTACTCACAACCGCTTTGGATTGTTCACACCTGGGGGCGAGAGGAGCTTGTATAATATTATAGCCCTGTGCTGGTTTCAATTTGCGAAAACGTTCTATCACAGAGTAAATCCGTTTCTCATGTTTTGTGATCAGAAGAGAACAGTGAAAATACCTATAGGTTTACAGCAAAAAAAAAAGGATTGCTTTCTGTTCAAGTGTTATGTAAGAATGAGTAGATCTAGAATTTCAAAACGATCAAAGTACATTAAATCATAATTTATTTATTCAAAGTAGAAAGGAAGCGGAGAAGCCCAGAAAAAAGCTACAATTTAATCTAGTTGAGGCGAATTGATTCCCAGATTCTGGAAATAAATAAATAAATATAAACTATACCGTTACCGCATCAACAATAAGAAATCATAATAGACGGATCAACTCCGGAACATAATTATACAATTAAGAGGTAAAATATTACACATCTATGGGATATAAGTTAAATGTACAAGTACTTCACTTTGTATGAGTAAAAACAACAACAAAAAATATGTTCATTTCAATTTCGCTTTTATGATTTCACACTGTCCAATTCCCAAAATTTTATAAATATTAACATTGGATTGTCTTGCACTTGGAAAAGAATTCTACATTTCCAATATGTAGACATGTCACTGCATTTAATGAAAACTTAATAACGTGTGAGTTAAACTTTACTTTAAAAAACCCTGACTCTTTATCGTTAGAAATATCTAATAAGAGAATTTGCCTGTGGAAGACAAAATCTTAAATGAAAGTTAGTTATGTACCATCTTTATAACCGTCCCTAAAGGGCCTTTTTAACTTTTCTTCTCTTTTTATTCTTCCTTTTTTTTGTTCCATCTTAATTTATTGCAATATTTGAATGAACTATCCATAGTACATTGCAAGTGTCGTTTTGTAGTGGAACCAATTGGGAAATTACCTGGTTCTCAGTTGTTCGCCGCATTTTCCAAAAGTTGATGGTTTCACCCCAAGCTTTTTCTGGCACTCATCAAACTCAGCTGTGGATTTGCTGTAAGTTAAGGCGTAAAGAAAGCGCAGGTTGTGATCTGTTAATTTGCAATTAAGAGTGTCCAGCGTATAGTTGTGTATCTCTGGCGGTTCGCGGATTCCCATAGCTTTTGGTATTAAGCGGAACCTGGAGAAGGCAAGAATAAGTGATTACCCGAAATAAAACTGTTCAAATCGTTTTTCTTCGGGATGAATTTGTATGTCCTGCAGAAATCTAGTTTATGAGTGATCGACTTTGTACGCTTTTATGAATTAAAAAAATCAAGCCGTGTATTGAATGGATCGGAATTAGTGTCATTTCCTAACAGACTTACTCTGCCCTCTTAGCATCATCGACAATATACTTACTTGGACGGTCTTTCAGAGGGCACCATATTGTCATCATCGTTGACGTAAATCAGTGGTTCATACAGATAAAACACTGCAGAGGATGACTGAAAGATGTCGCCCGTGAACGTTGAGCCTGATCTCATGTAAGACATTAGGAGCACTCGAGCTCTTGCCGCACCGAACTGCCCTGCCCTTGGCTCAGCGCTCTGGGCCTCTGCAGACTGCTTTGTGGACGTTTCGTTGCTCTTGTTAGCATTGCTCTGTCTACCGATGTTCACATCGTTATTTCTAATCACTCTAAATTGCGCCGATTCCCAGGAGTTTCTCTCTGATCGCAGGGATAACAAATGTGGAAGAGAAAAAGAACACTTCAGTAAATGATAAAACAAAAGTATTTCAACTCAATGATCACTTTGAATGATATTAGATTTTCAAAATACCTTTTCATTTCGTACTGTTGCATCAGAAGGGGAGAGGAAAACAATTGTAAAACTTCAAACATTTTAGGATATAACTATTAAAACAAAAAATATATAAGAAAAGCTTAAAATTAAAACTAAAATGTCGTACTCATCCTTTATTTTTTGAGTCTCTTTAGATTAGAATTTTCAGCTGTCTCATTGCCCAATTTAAACATGCAAAAAGAAAAAAAAAAGTAATAAAAAAAAATAAAAAAAAAACCCACAACCCCCCCCCCCCCCCCCCGAAAAAAAACAAACAAAAAACCCCCCATTATAATACAAAGATCTTACAAGAGAGCCGAATCCTTGAAATGCACCCCAACAATTAAGTACGTCAGTGTATAATCGAGTGAGTTCTTTACCTCCGGAGCTTGCCCAGAATAGAATGGTGACCATTGAGGTTGTAAACAGGGCCACCAACCACCTGCGGGCGGCCCGCCCCATGCTCCAACACGCCTCTAGTCTCAGGAGTGAAGTACTAGGTCCACGCCTCGCTGAATTTGGAGGACTAACCCTCCTCGACAGGCCTCTTTTCAAGACATGACGATAAATCTTGAGACTGTAGGGATTTGAAACAAAGCAAACGTGAACATAGGGTGACATCTACTGAGACACTAACGTAAATCCGTAATTTTTTCAAACTACCATTTTATTTTGGACTGAGTGAACAACGAAATATGGCTTCCTTAATGTACCGGTACGTAATAAAACATTAATAATATCGTGTTACTATTTTCACCTTCCATATTTTTTTTCATAAATTGGCCAATTCCTTTCTTTCTCGCGGAAGGATTTAAATTAGGTAGCTGAAACATTTGCCGATTGTCTGAGAGGCAACTTTATTTAAGATTATACGTGAACGGGTTTTTAGATAATAATTTTAGAATTCAGTATTAATTTTTGTATTCATATTTTTTTATTTGTAATTTCTTTTCCTCCTTTCCCTTCTTTACATTGGATTATTTCAAATTTGTTAGCTCAATTGTTTCTTTTAATTTCTAAAATTTAGCGCGTGTTTTGGTTAAAAGGAAAATGGGGAAAATGCCAGTAAATATGTGAATGAGAGTAGACCATTATGAATCTGTAGTGAAATGTGTGAATGATTGTGAGTTAGAGAAATGAATACCATCTGTAAGCTAGTTAGCATTATACTTTAGTGTCACTACATGTTCATGTAGCGTCCTCCTAACAGAACCACTTGAGCCTGACGCGTCTGACTGGGGCGAAACAATTCATCATTGTATCAAGATTTTTGTACAACGGCTTTATGTACACCTCACTGATTTTTTGACCTATGTATTTACCGCTTGACCGTGTTTGTTGTACTGTTTGACCACGTTTCCTCCCAAGCCTAGGTTTCACAACGTTGAGACAGTGGGGAGTTCGTGGGGAGATTGGTGTTGGGGTGTAGTAAGTTACAACTTGCCGCGGACAATCACAAACTGAGACATCAATATGATATGGATTGAAGTTCAGTTTTGTGGAGGCGCGTTACTGTCATCCTGCCGAGGTAGATGATACAGCGACTTGATTCGTACCCGGAAAATTATGTGAAACTGTATGTGACATGTTTAGTTCTTGGTTGGCACTGATCACCGTTTGGGAATGAAAGAAATATTTACCACAATGGTGGATAGTTTGTAGGTGATACCCGTTGCTAATTAAAGAGCTTTAGGGTTGTCGCAAACCCGTGATAGCATTCTATGCGGGTTTTTTTTTAAATACTTACAGCTTCGACCAAGGCACCTCGGTTTGTGAAAGACTTGGGTGGGGAGCAACAGAAAGTACTGTTATGATATGCAAGTAAGATTACAAAGTTTTCTTGAAGCTGGTATGATATGCAAGTAAGATTACAAAGTTTTCTTGAAGCTGGTATGATATGCAAGTAAGATTACAAAGTTTTCTTGAAGCTGGTATGATATGCAAGTAAGACTACGAAATTTTATTGAAGCTGGTATGATATGCAAGTAAGATTACAAAGTTTTCTTGAAGCTGGTATGATATGCAAGTAAGATTACAAAGTTTTCTTGAAGCTGGTATGATATGCAAGTAAGATTACAAAGTTTTCTTGAAGCTGGTATGATATGCAAGTAAGACTACAAAATTTTATTGAAACTGTTATGATATGCAAGTAAGATTACAAAGTTTTCTTGAAGCTGGTATGATATGCAAGTAAGATTACAAAGTTTTCTTGAAGCTGGTATGATATGCAAGTAAGATTACAAAGTTTTCTTGAAGCTGGTATGATATGCAAGTAAGACTACAAAATTTTATTGAAACTGTTATGATATGCAAGTAAGATTACAAAGTTTTCTTGAAGCTGGTATGATATGCAAGTAAGATTACAAAGTTTTCTTGAAGCTGGTATGATATGCAAGTAAGACTACAAAATTTTATTGAAACTGTTATGATATGCAAGTAAGATAACAAAGTTTTCTTGAAGCTGTTTTGATATGCAAGTAAGACTACAAAATTTCATTGAGACGTTTTTTGCTGTTTCCTTATTGCAAGAGGTGAATTGCAGTGGGTGACTTAAACATAAATATTGTATAAGCATATGTTTACGGCCAAATGATATAGAGTCATTTAGATACTTTTCTTTTTCTAGTCGTTTTATGAGAAGTAATATGACTCATTTGCTTCCAAATTTTAACTGCAACTCTAACAGTTTAAAATTTAATCTAACTTTTATCTCTCTTGATTTTCAATCTGGAATTGTAGTCTTGAGTTCAATCTAATTTTATTCTGATATGTTCCCCTATATCGATCAAATAATATTCACTCAACTCAACAAAATTGTTTCCAAACGTGCCTTACTCGATTGAAGTAGGTTTTATCACAGCAATTCTAATTAATAATCATCACAGTAAATTTAATTAATAATCATTACAGCAAATTGATCTACATCGCAGAAAATTTATCAATTTTTAATCAGGTAGACTTCGATATAAATAACTTGATTAATCGAAACCGCCGGCCAAAGCAGAGAGTGATTTAAATAGATTAGAGACACACTCGCTGAAATATAGTCAGAGGGCGGTGAGTATTGACTTGATAAAGATTTTATCTCTTGCTGTATCGGACATTTATTTGATATAATTAAATAAAAATCAACATAGATAATGAGATGCGAATAGAAATTAATAGAGAGGGGAGAGAGAGATAGAGAGAGAGAAAGAAAGAGAGACAGAGAGAATCAAATAGTGAGTGAGAGATAAATAGAACTAGAAAGGCAAGTATATATATATATATATATATATATATATATATATATATATATATATATATTATCTTGTTTTGTCACGTTATTCGTGAATGAAAATCTCAATATATTGCACACGAAAATACTTAACTTTTTAAGATTCTATTCATATAACAAAGGAACGACTGGAAAAGTAATTTTGTGTGTGTGTGTGTGTGCACTGTCGATTTGTTTGAGGTCATTAAACTTGTACATATTATGTCTATTGATCTATCTTTCCGTATATTTGTATATCAAAAGATCCACATATCAATGCCAAAGATGCACTAGATGCTCTTCGCAAGACGGTATCGGGTATCTTTTTAGGGGTCCAGATTCAGTTAGGCGGTAGTTGTGGGTTGAATCCCCGACCAGTCTGCTCTTTCCCTAGCTTGTCAGAAAACCACCGGAATATCTATCTCTATCTTACCATCCATCCATCTGTCTATCTATCTATCTATCTGTCTACCTACAGGAGACATCCACAGGTTTCTCGGTATTGCCAAATTCTTAAAGCGATGGAAAAAAATTTAACAGAGAAGCATCACTACAAATATATTTTTGGGACATCAAGAATTGTCTTTTCTTGGTTGTTTAAACGGAAATTAAAAAACGGTTTTTTAAATTACACCTGTAACCATATACCAAAATAATGCCTAATTTCGAATCATTAACGTTGGCCAATTATACTCGCTATCATTTCAAGATTTTTAAGTGTCAATGACAGGTGTAAGTTAATTGCGTCTGTCATCGTCTCAAATAGGAATGCATAAGAAAACAGGAAAGGCTCATAATTTAAAAAATGTGAAATACTATTGGATAGACCCAGAGATAAATGTAAAATGCTTTTTTTTTAGATATAAGTGCTTTCATATAAAGCAAAGTCTGCGCAGCATATAGTTTTAAACTTTCTTAAGAATCGCATTTATTTTCATCTTTCAAGATTTACCCTAGTTTCGAACTTTTATTATTGAATGCATTTTGTGTTTCCAGAAACTGTTTCACTTCAATGAATAAGATTTTTCCCCCATTGGTGATTCATATACTGACATTATTGAGCCTTTTTCAGAACCATGGTGTAAGTTCTTTTAAATTCTTTCTATATTACAGCTGTTTGCGGTATAAAATTTAATGATAAATTTCACATTGATATGCCTTGCTTTGATTAAATATTACTTATGATGATTTTATTTTCATGCAAAAGTAAAAGAGAGAAAAGGAGGGGGGAACTCAGATTCCATGCTCACTTTACTCTTCTCAAAAACTTTGCACTGCTTAGTACTCTCTTATAGCCGTTTTTTGTTTTGTTTTGTTTTTTACTTAGGGTGGGTATAAATGATAACATAAAAAAATGTCACGAATTGCAGACACGAAAAACATGCTATCACAGTATTTCAATGATGAATATGCTCTCACTAAAAATATTCGTATTAATTTGGTCACTAAAAGTGTAACAGAGGCTTTGAAAATTAGGTTTAAGTTTTCTCAAGATAACCAAATATGACATTCCCTTTTATTCCGTTAGCGCTCTTCAATAAATACACATTATCATTATCTGAGAAAGAATATTTATAGAAAATTGACACGAAATAAAAAAAAAAAAAAAAAAAAAAAGCAGAAGAGTAATAAGTTTCTGTAAAACAATACAGAAGTTATCAAAAAGTAAAGCATAAGCCCTTCACTAACGCATAGTAAGTGTGACAACCGGAGAGGAGAACGATGGCCGCAAGCAACGGGATGAATCAGAATACGTCATGTAAACTTTAACATTAACATATTGCTTCACTAGAACTTTTATGTATACTCTAAGATAGTGGTAGTTTTTCACAAATGTTGAAATGATAGTAAAATGTAATTAAATGTTCTTGTTTGAGAAACGTGGAAGAATGAAACAGTTTTCATTTGTTCTTTTGCTAAAGAGATCTTTAAGGCTAACATTTGAAATCTCCATTTGGTTGATTTCCAATAGATTGGTGGTTATTGACTGTTGAGATAATTATTAGTGCGGTGGTTGAAAGAACATTTTCATCTATTGCTAGCGATTCGCAGCTTACATAGCACTGACGCGAAATGTGTTTTAGACTTATAAATTAATCAAATCAATGAACAAATTAATGCCTGATGTCTCTTGCCATTCGATTTACTAAGGCCTTTGTCTCTAATTTAAATACTACTACTACAGCTTCTACTGCTACTGCTGCTGCTGCTGCTGCTGCTGCTGCTGCTACTACTACTACTACTGACTGCTACTATTACTATCCCTAATACCGCTACTATCAACACTACAGCTATTGCTGCTGATGCTGCTACTTCTACTTCTGCCCTTTTGGGAAATATAAAAAAAAAAGTAAATAGTAAAATAGAATAAAGGAAAAGTGAAGAATAAGTTTAAAAATGAGTGCTTTGATTATATTAAGTTTTAGAGATAAGATTAAAAAAAATGATTTGAAATAAAGGAATATTTCATTTAATTTGAAAAAATATTCGTTACAGTTTATGTCTGTTTTTGATATCATAAAGTATTGTCAAGCTCCAGATTAAAAAGTTTTACCTTTTTGAATTAGCTCATTGCGCTGTAAATATTGAAATGGCGAGCACAAAACAAACTATTTTTTTTGTTCTTTCAGATAACTGACAGTCCTACGAAATGTGTCATTGTATTCATTGTTATGTTAGCGTGTTCCAAAACGAAACTTGTTAAATCGGCTCACAGTCACAGATGGTTGATTTCATCACTTAGATCAAGAATGCAATGTTTGAGAACGTGTTTTTTTTTTTTAATCTATTGTCTTAGCACGTGGCGCTTAGTTGGTTTCGGCGACTGGTTTTGCTTTGTGTCCCTCAATAATCGTGCAAGGGAGGCCCGCGGAAAGGAGGACTACTCCAATATTTATGACTACAGTTTTTAAATAGCTTGTCACGTACCATAAACTTCCCATTCATCTTTGCCTTTGCCTCAGCTTCTGCGTAACTCAAGCTGTAACAGAGCGACATTTGAAACAATGATGTATTGATTGCAGCAGGGATGCGACGGCAAGATATCATATGATGTGCACCCATATTGAATAGATCAGTTTGATTTTTAGCAGGGACTCGATTCAATAGTGCCTTGTGTAGATGTATAGTTCATAATGTTTTGAATGAAGAAGCAAAAAGGAGCAAGATTGATTATGATAAATTATTTCCATTCACAATTATTTTCATTTTGAAGTTTTAAAATGATCTGTCTTAAATATCCGATTGCCCTGTAAATCTATGAATTTGTTTATCTCAACTATTACTCCCATCTGTCTCTCTCCCTCTCTTTCTCCCTCTCTCTTGTTTCTATGAGCGATAGTCTGCATTCAGTGGCGAATTTTCCCCCGACTCAGTGCTGGTTAAACTTTTATATTGGCCATCTCCTCAGAAGAGCAAACGTGGAGCATATAAAGAGAATTAAATATTTAAAATCACTATGACGGTTGTGTTATGTTTTATTGAAGCCTATCGCAGCGAAGTGCTCTGCTGAGCATAATGGCAATTGAGCTACAAAGAAATGTGTTTGATACTTATCGAATCTATTGATTTTATTGCATAGCTCTTGTATTATGATTTTATATTATTTTTTAAAAAAGAAGCCGAAAGTGCTATGCACATATGCGTTTGCTGAAGTCAATTATGGATTATGTGATAGCTATTAAAAACAAAGGTTGGAGGTATCAATAATTTTGCATTGCTTACCTCCATTGATCGCAGGATCAATTGAGGCTTTGATAATCTCTTAAAATGGGAAAAGCGAGAGCAACTGCCACCGGCAGACCGATTAGACTCAGAGAAGTGCCCGTCAAACCATCGGGGATGTCCACCAGTTTCGTGTCTTGCTGAGGATTTTACTTTTGTTTCTTTTTAAATAATTTTTTTATTCCCTGTTAATGTTGGCTAATTTCATACACGTATAAAGACGAGCATGCCTTGTACGGCTTAATTGAAGAACAATGTATTTCATTAATATAAGAATCTCCCCTACTCCCCCACTCTCACTTCTCTTTTTGTTTGTACCACTCTCATTCTAAGTATGATGGTAAGAGATATTTGTTTTCATAATATGAGAGCATAATGTTAAGATATTTGTATTTATGCGAGAGTATAATTGCTCCTGCGGGAACTAGAAGCTCTTCCCAAACTATGAAATTTTTCAATATGATCAATCTGTTTACTTTGCCAATTGCCATAAAAAGTCTTATTTTCTTTCGACAGTCGTTACTAGATTTTGTAAACCATTGCCACGAGATTACAAAAATTTCTTAAATTTTTTGTTTTAGAAAGGAATTATTCGAACTATTCTCAATATCACATCACTACTTAAAAAAAAAACAACAAAAAAACAAAACCGATTCGATGGTTTGGGACTCTGTAAGCCCAGAGCTGAACACTACATTGTCAGGTGAGTCAAAATTAATGACCAGTCGCGAGTGATATGTTCCAGGCAAGTCTGGCTAAAATAATTATTTTATTATAGGTCTCATGAGGCTTTTATCTTGATAATGGGACTTCGCTAAACAGTAGAAAGAGTTATAACAAAGAACATTTTATCCAGCTTATTCAAATAAATAAGATGAAAGAATGAAAGGCAATGTTAAGCTTTCACAATAGAAAGAAACAGCTCTATAAGATAAAGAAGGATAAAAAATTGTTGTTATAACAATCATTTTTTCATCTATTTTATCGGACACTTACCACAAAAAATGGCTACGGACATAGATAAAAATCCATGTTTAACACTGGAGAACTTGACAAGATGCCAACTTAATGTATCAGTTAAGCGCTCATAAATTAATTCAGTCTGCTTGGCCTCAGGCAGAGCTCTGCCACGTCGCATTGCCATTAGTGGGACGCCCGCACTGGAGCCGGTCACATTTCAGAGCTGTTTATCCCGATCATAAGTAAATGAATAAACCAACCATGAATAAGTGAAGAAATAAAAGGGGTGGTAAAAAGGGGGCATTCCGTTCCTCTCGGCTTAACTTTAAAATTGCAAACAATCATCATCTTATACTTAAGCTTACAGGGTGTGCATTTAAACTTATCTACTTCCACTCACTTCGCGGCAAGACGGAATTTTATCAATATTGCAAATTCTTGGACTCTGTGACACGCCATTCGCTTAACATGTAAATTGATACAGTTTGTCTTACTATCGAAAATTGATAACTTTTCTTTATCTTCTTGTGCGATAGGCACACTGCTGGAAGCGAGGACCAGATTCTCGCTTAACATCTAACAACTTTGTTGAATAAGACTGATAATAAATGATTATGAAAGTTTCCATTTTAAATTTTCGTAAAAAAAAAAAAATAAATAAATAAACTACCGCCAGACGCATTGAAACGTCAGTTTTCTTTTCGAGTAAAAAATAATGTTCTTGAAATGAATTCACTAATTCAATGTAAAGCCTCTAGGACATCTTTCTCGAGCAGGACCTCATTTTCCGAATTTATCGCCGTTTTTCTCTTCTGAATTCGCAAAGCCACTGACTACTTATTGCGTCAGCAAACTGAAAGTCACTGTCAACCAGTTTTAGTTTCATTCCATTCAGTGGCTGTTTGATACTTTCATCTCATATTATCCTGTCATACATCTCGACAAAATTGTGTACCAGCCTGGAACGGATCCGCTTCTTCGGAGTTCATTCCACGGTCCGCCTACAAGCCTGATCATGTAGCAGCACCTCTCTCCCCTTGTCGCGGTGTGAGTGGAGGCAGATCGTTCAAATTGCTAACAGCTATGCCTCAACTGCTAGTGCAATTAGTGGCTGCTGGCCACAGGTGGTCATCCTCATTCAGATACATGTATAGCAGACGATGGCAAAAGCGATATTGGACTTCAGCAATATTTAATTTCGAACTAAAACGTCCAATGTTTCCTTGAGAGATTTATGCGTGTTGGTAAAAGATGATATTATTACTTTATGAAAACAGTTTTGTATCTTTCTGGGTTAACAGGCATATGATAGTCAATGTAACTCCCAGATAAATAACTATTTTGCAAAATATCCGACGATGTTTTTAAAATTAAGCGAGCCATTTGGTTAATTTCTATTAGATTGGTGGTTATTGACTGTTGAGATAATTATCAGTGCGTCGGTCGAACGAACATTTTCATCTATTGCCAGCGATTCGCAGCTTACATAGCACTGACGCGAAATGTGTTTTAGACTTATAAATTAATCAAATCAATGAACAAATTAATGCCTGATGTCTCTTGCCATTCGATTTACTTAGGCCTTTGTCTCTAATTTGTGGAAGTTAAAAGCCTAGTTAGTATTTCTGCACACTATGCCTTTCTTGCAGGCTGGAAGATAAAATATTCTTTCAGAGTTTGTAAGATGAATGCAAATGAATTTTGCCACATTTGGGGCAATTGAAATATCACGCGCCCAAGTTTTGCCTCAATTGTGACAATCGCAGTGTCTCGGGTGAAAACCACATTCATAATTATATTACTCACACAATTATTTTTCCTGAATTAAAAAAAAATACACAGAGATCGCGAAAATTAGTTAAATTGAAAAAAAAAAATGTGTGTATATATATATATATATATATATATATATATATATACACACACATAATACAAAAGGAAGAGAGAGAGAGAGAGAGAGAGAGAGAGAGAGAGAGAGAGAGAGAGAGAGAGAGAGAGAGAGAGAGAGAGAGAGAGAGAGAGAGAGAGAGAGGGAAATAAATAGCAAGATACATAGAGAGACAGAGAGAAAGGTAACATACAATGAGACTGGAGCAAAAAAAAACAGAGAGATGGAAATCCGCCTCAATTCGATGACCGGTGTAGATTTAGCAGTGTTACTGCTGGCACAGAGGCCAAAATAGTGCGGACCGATTCAGAATCTCCTGGACAGCAACTCTTAGATATACATTGAGCTTTTGTATAAGTATCAGGTGGATTGGACATGAATAATTCATAAACCTTATAATGGCAAGATCCTTTACCACATCAGTTTTATTCATTACTTGCCGATAGAGGACAGTCACGTTGAAAACATGCTCTCAAAACTTCCCATCCCTCTTCAACACAAAACAAAATAAGTTTGGAAAAAAAGACACAAGTGAAAGCTACTTTTTGTAATTTGAGGGTGAATGTTAATGGAAAGCGGAAACTCAGGAAATTTACAGCTATGCGCTAAATTTGTAGTTAACATGGCCAAAAAAAAAAGTAGTTTACGGTAAAACCTAAAATCTGTCAAATATTCAACTTAGGAGATTGTGAAAACTGTCTTCTCTAATTGTAGCTCATTTCTGCTGATGAAAACAAATGCAAATAAATAAAATAAAGTAAAAAAATCACGAGATGACTTCTTCACAAAAAAAATTTCTACCAAAGAGAGAGAATGAAATCGTTGCTACCGTCTGAGGTGAGCTATTCATCAGTTCTGTAGGAGTTTATTTTAAAAGAACCTTTAAACGTGTGAGCGTCTCATGAGTTTGTGGAACTGTTTTTTTTTTTTTTTAAAGCTTAACCAACCCTGTGGAGGAAGAATGTAGAAAAAAATACAAGAAGAAATTCGTGAGATTATTTAGAAATGGTGAGGCTATAAACGAGAGAATGAAAAAACTCACGCATTTAGCCCTTGCGGCCACTCTTCAAATCAAAGATATTCCAACGCTGTATGGAAACAATAGGGAGGAAGGGGAGGAGAAGAGGATTAAAAAGAAGATTGGTTGACTAATCGTCTATTTTAGAAGCAGGGTGCACAGCTTATTAATCTTAGAACTTGAAGATTGGGAAAAAAATCATGAAGATAGTCATGTGTGAAAAGTGGAGACAGTAAAAGAAGGAAGAACCACCGTAGTTCCTCAACAAACAGGTCAAAGATGAAGGAAGAGGACGAGCTGGAAATGAAGAAGAGGAAGAAAAAGAAGAAGGAGAAGAAGAAAATGATGATGTTGAGAAAGATGAAAGAAAGAGAAAGAGGCGAGGAAAGAAAGAGGAGTTGGAAAAAATGAAAGAGAAAGAAGAGGAAGAATGGGAAAAAGTTAAAAAAAAAAATATTCTGTGGAACATGAATATCATAACTAATACATAAAAAAATGTTAAGGCTTACTGTTGATACATGGATCCTATTCATTCATAATACCATCCATTTCAAACAACTTCAATCAAAACGCACACTCTATACATGAAACGGCCGACTGTACTTAAGAATTTTGAGAGATTTAGGAAACATTCAACAGCTTGGAGGTACTAAGTGACTTATGGTGTCGAGCTATAATGGGCTTGTACTGAGAATCGCCATCCAATAAGCAACTGATCTGACAGAATGGGTCGAGTCATTGAGTTCGATAAGGACCAGAGATCTCTAAAACTTGAGACACTAATCCCGTCTGCTTTGTTAATTGATGCGCGCCATCCACATTAAAGCATCTTATGTGAGATACCACGATCGATGTGCTGGGACTCTTTCCGTCTGGGCACCATCGATTTCTCCCTAATGTTTGTCTTAGAGTTTCTTTCAAGTCAGTCCAAGCGATATTTAGATTGCGTTAAATGCAACAGGCCTCATGCAAACAAGCCAATTCTGTTCTCATGAAGAAAGGAGAAAGAGGAAAATCAATTTTAAAGCATTCTTGAGTGGCGTGCAACGAGTGAAATACTAAAACAAAAAGTACAACAGTAAAGAAAAAATAGCCCCAATGTTTATTCATTCATGAAATTATTATAGTCATATACGAATAAGTACCATCGAATTTGATTATATATATATATATATATATATATATATATATATATATATATATATATATATATATATATAAATATGTATATATATATATGTGTGTGTGCGTGTGTGCGTTTGGGCTTTTTTTTAGCTTAGTAATGATATGACGTCTCATGGAGTTCTTTGCTACAGAACTGACCAGTACCATATTTGATCAAATAAAGTTCAATTTAAAAGAAAATTTTGGCTTGTAAAATATCCTAGACTAGATTGATTTTCCTCAATGCAGATGATTATAGACAGCAGGAGTAGTAGCAGGACTAGAAATGGCAACAGCAATAGAAGTTATAATAATAACAATAATAGTAATAGTAGTAGTAGTAGTAGTAGTAGTAGTAGTAGCAGCAGCAGCAGCAGCAGCAGCAGTAGTAGTAGTAGTAGTAGTTGTAGTAGTAGTAGTAGTAGTAGTAGTAGTAGTAGTAGTAGTAGTAGTAGTAGTAGTAGTAGTAGTAGTAGTAGTAGTAGTTGTAGTAGTAGTAGTAGTAGTAGTAAATGTACTAGAAGTAGTAATAGTAGTTACAATAGTTTAGTAACAGTAGTACCAATATCAATAATAGTATAAGTAGTAGTAGTAGTAGTAGTAGTAGTAGTAGTAGTAGTAGTAGTAGTAGTAGTAGTAGTAGTAGTAGTAGTAGTAGTAGTAGTATAGTAGTAGTGGTGGTGGTGGTGGTGATGGTAATAGAAGTACCAGCAGCAGCATTAATAGTACTAGTAGTGGCCATGGCAGTAGCAGTATCATCAACAGCAGCAGTGGTCGTACTTTTGTAATCAATTGATCTACTATTACTGCTGCTAATATTATTACTAGTGGGCTCTTGATCTAGAATTATTTATACTGCTGTGGCTGTTGTTTTAAAACTATATTTATTGCGTCTCTTAAATAGAGAAATCTTAAATTGATTCCACATAGAATTAAAAGAAATGTAGATGTTCCCATTTTTTTAAAATTCCTGTGCTTCAAGAGAACTTAAAATATTACCTTCTAAGAACCCTTTTTCGAATATGTTAAAATACTGGAAGTATGCACTGTTAAAAAACTTTTGAAGAAGTAAGATTAATCAGCGTATGTATTTTTAAATCGAAAATCATACAGATAGCCTACAACTTATCAAGATGTTATAGAAATATGAAAAAAAAAAAAAATTAAGATAGCTCTGCGGTGCAGCACGGGTCATCTATATAATTAAAAAAAAATGTCTATAGGGAGAATTTAGTTTCTAGCAGCATTGACCAATACTGCTTTAGATTTTTTTTTTTTTTTTTTTTTTTTTTTTTTTTGCGTTATGGGAGAGATATGAGACATCTAAAATCCAAGAAAACGATGTACCTCAGGTAGACTAGTTAAATGAGGAGAGCGACATACCTTTGATAAAGTGAAAAGATTAGAATGTGCAGAATGGTTAAGCGCACTTTGAGAGAGATTGATGTTGTCGTGAAACTTTTGACTAATTTCGGGACCTTCGAGTTTGACTTAGCACAGGAGACTAAGACAAAGTATATATCGGGTTAATTTCCAAATCAATCGCTCAAAAAGACATCAGTACGATGATTTAAAAGACTGAATTTAAAGACATAACGGGGCAGAGAGGGGAGAAATGGAAAGAGTTCCTTTTAGATACGGACTAACTCTTTTCAGAAACAGTAGCAACCCTATAGTGTGTTTCTTACTTGGAACATAGTGCTATAAAATGATTTTAACTTACGTTAGTCATTAAGAGTCGGCAAAGACCTCTTTTTTTGCACTTATAAAAGTTGGATCGAGCACGTGTAAATTAGTCCGTACCTAAAAGGAACTTTTTCCGGGGAAATGACGTTGAGTGAGAGAGAGAGAGAGAGAGAGAGAGAGAGAGAGAGAGAGAGAGAGAGAGAGAGAGAGAGAGAGAGAGAGAGAGAGAGAGAGAGAGAGAGAGAGAGAGAGAGAGAGAAGAGCGGGAGGGAAGAGGGTAAGTTAAAAATAGCAGATTATTAAATACATTTCAATGGCAGCTTACCTTCAAAAGTGAGTTACCAATAATCTCCTCTCTATTATGATACAGGCAAAATCTGAATATCACAGAAACACCCAAAGATTAACATTCAAATTGAACGCACAAGGAGAGAATTTATCCGCCCCTCAGGTGTTTGCAGTTGAAGCAGACCAGCTAGGTTAGTCCAATACCTCTGTCTCCGGTCCCGCATCAGCCAACCTAAACATTCGACTCAAGCACAGTAACTGTAACGTCGGTACTGGGAGCTTCACAGACAGCCTCTCTCCACGCATGATAACCACGCAATAAACCTACCGGACCGGTCCTCACGGAACAAATGGACAGGATTTCACTGCGAGGGGATATTACTATTCGTTGTGTTTGGTACCCCTCAACTATAACCCTCTAACCCCGGCCTACCCTTCCTTGCGTTCCACATGCGTTGGCATTAAGAATTGGTCGGAAATGAATGTTTTTCCAATGCCGATAACATTGCACTTGTACAGGCGATGAAAAGAACTGCTTCCCCCCCCCCCCCGTTTTACCCGTTTTAAAAAACAACAAAAAAAAAACCAATGCATATATAGCACAAAAAAGTGAACAAATTGAGGTCAGACAATGGAAAATGGCAGGAAGAATGATTAAAACAAATTAGGATTAAATTGATTTTCATCGTTTTCAGTGTTCTTTGTTGAATTTGATCCTGAGCTAAAACTACTTTGCAATGATGGAAATAAGAGGGACAGAGATGAGATAAAGAACAGGAAATTGAAACGGATAACAAAGGTGATTGAAAGAAGGGCGGGTTCAGAGTGAGCTTCGCAACAGAGGATACTGATTTCTTAGTGTATAGAAAACTGGTTAATATGTTGAAGCTACAGTTAGGGAAAATAAACAGAACTAAGCAATAAAAGGATGAAACAACTTAGAAAATTGCCAAATCAGCAACCGTATCGGCTAAGCTTCTATTACAGAGTTACTTGTAAAATAGAACATTTAAAAGTTGTGCTTGTCACGGGTATAGTAAGGGATTGATCAATACCAGCATTCATTTTATTGTTGTCTGTTCTGATTCACTCTATGTTGATTAACATTGATGTCCGAGCTATAGTTTTAGGAAGGGAACCAAAAGGAAGCAAATTAATTTCCGGCAAGTTGAGAAGCGGCCCTGTTCCTCCAGACAGCAATCCTGAGCAGGATCAAGTCGTGTCTAGACAGAACTTTGCTAGCGCAAGGGTATCGGGTATTAACTAATAGCCAGCCGTGGGTACAGGTCTTCTGTAATGGCCATATCTATGTGCATTGTATTGATTGTGCAGAGATGTTTACTTAACTTGATGAACAAACAGAACGCGTTTCCCTCTGCTCTGGAAAGTTATAAATCCTATATTCCAAATCCGATGGTTTTTGTAATTCTTTCTTATGATCTGCCCATATTGCTTGTGAGATTTTTAGTTTTTTTGCTTGCTTTCTTTGTTTTCTTTCTTTTTTTTCTGATGCAAGAGATAGTTCTTCGATGAATGAAAAATAAAAGTGTCAGCAACAAGAGCAAATACCGAAAAAAAAATGAAAGATCGATGCACATAATCATGACCCTTAAGTTGCTGTCTCAAGTGATACAAGAAAGGCCTTATCGTCACAAATTTTGTTTTAGAGAATCAGACTATTTCACGTTGAAGTCTGCCTAATATTTGGGAAAGACATTTTCTCCTGTGCTCTACAGCATCCAGTTACTCAATCCAAATGTAAGGATGCTGGTTACTTTTGAAATTGATTTCAAACCAGGTGGTGGTTTCATTTTAAACTTAATAGCCAAAAATTGTCTTTAAAAATAGGAGTACAGGAAAGAGTAACACAGAAACAAAAACAATAAATAAAAAAAAAAAAAAAAAAACAGCAAAAAAAAAAGCACGAGCAAAACCAGTCAAATCCCATATGGAAAAGAATTTAAAAAATGAATGATATAATACATTAGGTAATGTGTCAAAGTTGCGGATAAAGATAAACTTTAAAGAAAGCAATAAGGTACAAGCCATGATCAACCAAATTGTGAAATAAAAATGTACGACGTTTTAATTATTTTTAATCTATTTGTGCTTTTGAGAAAATTTAAAAATGGTTGAAAATGTCAATGGGAGCTCTTTTTTCTGTTTTTATTATTTCTTACGAAAGGGAAAATATTTTTTTGGAGCTTCTCTGGCTTTATTTACTGATATTTTCTTTAAAGCTATTATATTAAACAATTAACATAAAACAAAAACTTGTTATCTCATAAAGCTGAATGTAGACAAAGATCAAGTTCTATCTGCTGCGCATCAATGGCTATCTCATAGTCACTATCTTTAAATTGGTGTAAGTGTATTTTAGAATAATTGCAGTTTAATAACACATTATTTATGACGTTAGGAGTGATTATTTGGCTCAGTTTAACGGTGTGTATGTTTGTTTGGAGGTTAATCACATGATTTGCTTATTTTGAAACGTAAGCGATCCTGAGAAATCCCTAAATTCTCTATGGTTTTTACTTTTCTTCGCAAGGTGTTGTGCAAACGTTCGAGATCCATCTGTGAAAATACCTTGAAGATACCAGCTTCTTGTGCGATATATTGTATGAAAATACCAACCGCGGATTTCCTTTGTGACTAGAACTGATGTGAGTGAGGGAAATTCTAAGTAGTTGTTTACCTGTGACTGTAAGGACTTCTACTTACTAACTGATGACTTGACGAAGCGCTACCATTTGACCGCCCATTGTAAGGATATCGTGGAGCTGTGAATTGTTTATATTGTCTCTTGTTTAGATATATAGATTAAAATGTTGTTGATAACTTTATTATTAATGTTCATCGCTATGTATCGCTTGTAGTACAGGTTTTTCCAGTAAAGCTAGAGTTGTATTATTTTTCTTAGGTCTTTTGATTGTCCTCTAAGTTTGGAACCAGTTATGATTGCCAACCTTAGGATCAGGGAAATATTTGTTTGGCCGCCCATTTACCATGGCTTAGAGAAGAGCAATGGGAGCGCAAGCATTTTTACTGTATCAGATTATCCTGCCCAGCCTTGACCGGTAGTCTTTTTATTAATCTGTCATTGTCAAAGTCATGCTGGTCTATATATTTGAACTATTGCTGTAAATGTTAGCTTTTATTAAACAAGTGTTAAGTTGATAATTGCGTGTCATTTTGCTATCACTTCATTTTCCTATTATTTTGTTATTATATCTGTGTTCCATGTTATGTTGTTATCTCATTTGTGTTTTTCTGTTAGGTTTTAATTGTCCAAGAAAACAGCCTCACCATACCTGTAAGAAACGAAAAAGTTCATAAGTTTTATGGTGAATTTTATTTTAAAAAAGCAAAGTGATGTTTCCTTTTAATTTTCTTCTGAGCGTCTGCAATGAATTTAATGGAAATAAATAATATAACGTTTTCTGTAAATCACAGGTGATAAATTTTGATCCCGTTAGTTCTCAGATTGTTTGAAACTATTGACATCGCTAATTTAGTTTCTTCCTATTCTCTTTCATACGGAGATTAAAAAAAAAAAATTGCTTCTTGTCTATCATGGACGCCTTAAAGAAGAGCGCACAACCTTAATGTTGTTTATTTGTATATTTGAAAATGAACCCTGCAAACAAGTCTTCAGCACAATAACTCCAGTGAACACAGTGCGAGAAATTCTATCAGCTTTAAATTACTTCCAAAGTAGGTCGGGATATGACTCGTGACTTACAAATGGGAATGTCATTTTTCACTTAGGGCCACAAGCCCGTGCATTCTGGTGTACTCGAATTTTAAAAATTCAACTAATTTTTAGGTCGCGTCCAATCTGTTGTGCTCTAAGTGCCGGTAAAACTCCACACTAGTCGAACACAACCCACTCTTCGTTTGAAAAATAAGCTACTCAGAAATAAATGAAGCGTAATACGGGTGAAATAATTCTTACTTCAGTGAAAATCGGAACACTGTGAAAGGTCAAAATAAGGTCAGACTATAATTATGTCGCACATAGTGCAATGCCATTTGGGTAACATCTAGGGCCGCCACGATTTTGAATCTATGCCATTTTTAATATTGTGTAAGACTGGGTCAAATTTCAGATTACATCTTGATCTGGAAAAAAAATTACACCCGGGAGATTTTTTTCCTAAATTCATGAATTACAATTCGCCCTTCTGACGTTATGTCAAAATGCCGGTAAAATTATGGGATTAGTTCATTAGCAGGGTATCTATGAAAAGAGAGAGATGGGGCATTGTGAAATATTTATTCTATAATTTGGTTGATCTTTCGGGAAAAACAACAACCTTGAAATGAAACTGTGGATAATATAAATGATAATAGGGCTCGGCCATTATTTTCTAATCCGCCTAGGTTTTAGCTGTGAAGATAGTGCATACTAAATTCAATCTGCATTTTACTTTTACAGTAGCTGTGATCTTAAGGGGAACCAATCTACCCTAAAGCTCAAAAGCCCAAAAATCCATCATACATTTAGAATTTTTTAGAATTTGTCTCTTCTTTAAACGATATGTGACAACCAAAACCCCAGCATTTCAGAGAATGAATTTGCTAAAAGACTTTCTTCTTGTCGACATAGAAAGATGGGCCAGAACCAAACGAAAAAAAAAACCAACAAGTAAAAACGAGTAAGAATTGGAAAATATTTTACACTGAATTCATCTTACTAGTCTGCCTAGTTGCAGAGCGTTTCCAACACCCTGGTAAAAATATTCACAGCCCATAGATGCCACATGTATGTCAAGATACAAAGAGTAGAATGAAGCGTTCAGGAAGAAAATCGTTATTAAATAATCTGAAAAGAAATACCCCCCCCCTTCCCCCACCTCTCCTCCTCAACCCTTCTATTCAACATCTTCTTTCTAAATGCCACCAGGCTTGATGAAACCCCACATCTAAAATAGAAGTAACATTTAAGAACTTAATTATCTATATATAGAAAAAGAAAACAGTGATAAATTAAATTGAAAAAAAATTGTTATGCAACCAGAGACAGATAATTATGTGGATGGCACAAAGAACACAAATCGCATTCTTTATCTACTCGGCTCAAAGTAAAATGCTGAAAAATCGAGTATACTTATTTTGATCTCCCACATTAAGTTCAAGAAATACGGACTTATTTTCCTTCCTCTCCTCCTATTCCAAGATTCATTTCAATATTTTTCCTACTCCAGTTAGGGAAAATTGTCAGATTTAGATCCATGTCTATTGTAACTTTTTTTCTGTTTTTCAAATCAATTCAAACCTTCTGAAACATACACATTTATTTTGAGCATTATATATCTCTCTTCCCCTCCATTTTTTCCTTACTTTTTTCCATCTCCCATTCTCTTAACATTATTCCTAAATTACCATTTTCTCTATAAAACTTAATATTTCTTCCTAATCGCCGCTTTGATTACTTTTCCCTCTCTCCCGATCAGTTCTTTTTCTCTTTCAATAATCGTTTGCACATTTAGTTTACTTGCTATAACTCTCCTCTCTACCCCCCCCCTCTCTCTCTCTCTCTCTCTCTCTCTCTCTCTCTCTCTCTCTCTCTCTCTCTCTCTTTTCCACAATGAGTTATGATTTCGATGAATGGGTGTATTAACATATATAAGGGTGGGTCTATAATAATGTTTTTTATATAGGGGTGAATGCATGGATATATGGGTGTATGTATGTATGTATAGGTCGATACGTATTATATGTGAGTTTTTATCGATCTCTCTTGCTACATTTCTGACTATACCACACTTGACGGTTCTGCGCAAGTGATCTTAAGGTGATTCAAATCGTGTTTTTTTCCCTCTGTCTGCCCCGATGGTGTTTGGGACAGTTCTTTGCCAAGTACTCGAAATCACAATGTTGTTATTTGGTCTTTCTCTGAATCCTAAATCACAATGGGTAAAACATACATTTTTTTCTTCCCTTATTCTTAGCATGTGCCAGCTACTTAACATATAATTATGTGGACATTTTTGTATAATGACTAATATATTAATATTAGATAGAACTATTGGTTGGATTGTCTACGTGTTAAACTAAAGACTTGTTTGTCTATGCGGCCCTGTGGTAGGTGAGAAATATTTTCTAGACATGATTTTTGATCTGTGTTCATATTGTTTTGTCTTATCAAAAAGTCGTTCAGTTTTTTGTACTTATCCTAGTTATAGGCAACATTTAACATATGTTTTTCCCCTTTTAAATGCGATCTATTTCATCAATACTTTATCCATCTTTTCATGACATTTCTATGTTGACTCGTCTTTGCTTAAAGTAGTTTACTCTATTTTGTCAATAACTGTCGCAATTTTATTGAGCATTTTTTTTAACTCTACAAATATGTATGCTTTTTAGGTCAATAAAGCCTACATCGTCATTGTCTGCAATTCTTCTGGGTATTATTGTCTTCCTACCCTTGGAGACTCTGACAAAGACTTGAGGAACATTAAACAATTTACATGTACGAAAAAATATTTTTATGCATGAATGATGATGTTGTGGTGTGGCTGTTCGTACATCTTTAAGGACTTATTGAAATAATGTGTGAAGTGCAAGGGAGATAAACCGATCTTTCTGCGATGCACCGACATTGCTGGCTAAAGTGTTTTTATCTTGGCTTTGATTAATTTAGACACATGCTTAACAGGATGTGGATTGGTCTGACTTTATGTCGTTAAAGATTTTCATTTCAGAATTTGCAGGTTTTATTTTTTTTAATCTTATATGCTGTAGGCATCTTAATTCCAGTGATCTTTACGCTGATATTTTCGATGATATTTTTTGCTACGTGCCAATTATGAGTCCATGCAGAATCAGTTTTTTTTTTCTCGGTTGCAAACCACTTTGCCTGTGGGGCAAATACTTTTCTACCTCTGATCTAACTATATCTAATTTTATTTAAGTGCTTTTTGCATTGTAATTAGGAATACTATGGTCCCAGACTATTAATTTTTGGCGTACCTTTTTATTTACCACATGCAGAAAAGGCCTGAGGTTACTTTGATGGGCTGTATCAAACGAAGAAATAAACCGTAGCCCATACCAAAAGTTTTAAATTACGGCATGAGGAAAAAAATGCTTTTTCAATTATTATTGTACTTAAATATTAAATCATGTGTGAGGGGGGGGGAAAGAAAAAAAAAAGAGAGAGAGAGAGAGAGAGAGAGAGAGAGAGAGAGAGAGAGAGAGAGAGAGAGAGAGAGAGAGAGAGAGAGAGAGAGAGAGAGAGTGTTAGGAAGCATGACTTATAAAAAAAAAAGGAGACAGACCTGATAGAAAGAGAAGAAGAAAAAGAAAGAAGAGGAAGAAGAAGAGCAGCAGCAACAACAACAAGCAGAAGAACAAGAAGAATTAGAAAAAGAGGAAAGAAAGATAGATTGAGAGAGAGGAAGAAAGAGAGAGTGAGAGAGAGAGAGAGAGAGAGAGAGAGAGAGAGAGAGAGAGAGAGAGAGTCACTGACAGACATGCAGAATATGCATTGCATGTCATAATGTAATAAATGCCAAGATACTATAAATTAATACTCTGTATCATTTCTTTTGAATTTGTTTGCCATATGAAAGCTGATTAATCTTGTCAAAATGGAAAAAGAAAGTAGAAATATAAGCGTCCTTTAAAAGCACCGTTTAATTGTTAAAGCTAGATACACTATTTGATTTATTAGGTCGAATATGAGTAAAAAAAGAAAAAAAACTCAAGAGGGGGAAATTTTAGCAATATTGATCTTTGATGTGGAGAGCTTGAAAGCTAAATTACCGACGATAATGCTGAAAATCAATAAAGGACTCATTAACCCGTCATCTCAAACCAACCGCCATCACATTGGCTGAGGAGCATGTCCCAGGCGAAGACACAGTCGTCTTATAGTCCTTCTTTATGGTTTAATTTTCCTTCTTTTTTCCAGTGGACGTTATGTGGCGCTTACGATGAGGTTAACCACTTCTGAATTACAATTCATCGATTAAAAAAAAAATAATTCAAGCGGTGTTATTCACACACAGCATAATTTTTTTAATGACACATCTCAGCCATAATAGTCCACCTAGTAAGAGGTAAGCATGTTGCGGTCACTTGAAAATATCAAGAATAGTGATGACAAGTTATGCAATTGGAGAGATAAAAAATCATGCCCTTAAAGGCCATCTATCTAAAAAAAAAAACAAAAAAACGAATTGTCTGCTAAGCCACTGTCAAACAAAAGAATAAAAAGAAACAAGACATATATTTCGGAATCACTGAATACCAGATAAATCCAATACACTTCTAGCTCCCTACTTACACATAAAAAAAACCAGCAGTAACCCTCAGCAATCACAGCTGGAGATTAAAGGAATCTGACATAGACTACAATCTATCATGGAAAATCACCAAAGAAGCCCAACCATAATACCTAATAACAAAAAAGAAAAAAAACTGATTCTATGAAGAACATAAAATCTCAACCAAAGTAAAAAAAAAAAAAAAACCTGCGTCGTGTGTGTGTGTCACAGATCAGTTCAAACAGTATTTTATCTGGATCTATGATCAAGGATTGGGTTCTCGCTCCAACCATCACTATAACATAGAGGAAAAAACAAGAGTATACAATAATATCAGCCTAACCCGACTTTGCCGTCGAAAAAGTGTTTAGTTTTGAATCTAGATATCTTTAAACAATGCAAATAACAGCTTGAATTACAGTTTCTTTCCAAAATTCCATTACACATACAATCACTGTAAGATTCAATCCTTTTTAAAGAAATACCCTGTTAATGGTTAGGCGACAAGCATGACAGGAGGATTATCTTTTTATATATGAAAAAATTTTTATAAGTCCAAGACAAAGACAAAAATATTCCATCGACGATTTTTTTTTTATCACACTAATCGTCCCTGCTGGTACACAGCAGATTATTATTGATTTGATTTCGGTGTTCATGATGCCCAAAAGCCTAAGAAAAGACAACCTTAGCATGATCCAGTCTCTATTTTCCTATTTCATTTCCTTTGAAATTCCCCGATGTTTGTTATTGCGCTAGCTTATCTCAACTGCAAGCAACCCTTTGTTTATTCTATAAATGAGCCTTTTTAACGTTAAAAAAAAAAAAAAAACACCAAGAAAACTCTCTTTTGAAGTTTTTCTTATTAAATGTCCATGTTATCCTCATCATTCTAAAAACTACCAAACTGTAATCAAAGAGCGTACATTTTTTATTTGAAGTACCGAACAATTCCCGGCTCTGATACTCATAATAAAAGAAATAGGCCCTAAAAAAATCATAAGTGCAATTTTTTAAACTTTTAATATGGAATTTTTTGAATCAATGCTACTAGTTCATCTATAATTGTATTTTTTTTTTTTTTTGAATAATGCTGCGTATATTTCAGAAAGTCTGGCCTCTTCGCTACCATAGAAGGTCTCCCATCTCATATTTATCTAAAATTTTTAAATTTCCAAAGACTTGTATAAGCATTTTATGCCACAAATACATTTTTGAAATGACAAGTTTTCGGAATTTTAATTTTTTTTTATTAGTATCAGTGATTGAATTTAAATCGCTTCCTTTAAAATACCCCTTTTAATGTTTCTAATCAAGTTATCATTCCCAATGGCAGAAGTGCTAGATTTTCTCATCTGTATTAAAAACGTTTTAAGCATTTAGGATAATTTTGCTCTGTTTGTGAAACTCACATATATATATATATATATATATATATATATATATATATCTGATACTACTACTAATGCGAGATTTTTGCAAATTAATGGGGAGATAAATTGATATAACTGTTTGTTCTAAACAATATAAAACTTATTGAAATCAGACTTTTATTATCACTGTTCAGGGTCTCAACGTTTGAGTTTCACAGAGCAAAATTATCTTAAACTTTTTTAATGCAGTTGAGAAAATCTTGCACTTCTGCCATTGGAAATCATAACTTGATTACATATATATCGAAAGAAATTTTTGTTCTCTTTGTTTCTCTTTTCGCTAGTTTACACTTAAATCTTCCCACATCCATACTTTTGATGTATTTGATAATGCTTATTTTAATAATTGTCATGCATAAAAAATATCGGAATGCCTAAATGAGTCAGTTGATGTATCACAGTACTGAAGAACTCACAAAAGCAATGAGAATATTTACCTAACTTTGTTAAACTCCAGTCTAATTGCAGATCCTTTTAAACGATCCCTATCATGGCATGATAACATTAATTTCCGAACGGTAGCGCATGCACCTCTTGGACTTTTTGCTGGAATTTAATATGATGAGATTTTTTTAGTTTTAGAAGGATCTTTAAATAAACTGATAAAGCTCAGAATTATTTGTTCACCTGAATTAAGTGACATTTTACATCGTGCCTTCCATCATCCATAAATAAATTCACTTGCCTTTATCTCATAACTTTTCTATGTGGAGAAAGATTGGATGGTATAGATAGAAAAGAGAGAAAGAGATAGTATGGAAGAAAGATAGAGATATAGGGAGGGAAAAGTATGTGTGTGAGAAGGGAGGGGGGTGAAACGAGAGAGATAAAAGGAAGATAAAGATAGAGAACGAAAGAGAAGTAAGTTAAGTTACACGTTACATGAAGATGATTATGTCAGAAGCAGCACTCAGCTCCATATTCCATTATATCTATAAATATTGGACTTAGCATTGTAAACCTCCCGAACACTAACTTTTCTCCTCGCTGCTTCTGGAAATGTACTATGTGTTGATTATATAAAAACATCATCTCTGAATATCCATGTTAAACCCGTAAGATCATGGTTACAGCAACGATAAAGTCATAGCGCTATTGCCGTCTTCGATAAACACATGTATTGATTTTCATGCTGTCTAAGCGATTATTATGTGGTCTGATCTGAAGTCATAGTTCTCTTGAGGCAGCTGGCATTACATTATTGATTCAGTGCCACAAACCATTAGATCTGGTGATATACATCTGCTCCACAACCATCTCTCTTCCTCCTCACTTTATTATACCACTCCGTCTCTAATACTTCGCCTCTTCCTGTCTATATATCTATATATCCATCCATCTATTTGTATACATATAACAAACTATCCATATATTTATCTTTCCTTTCATTTATTTTTTGTTTATTCATCCGTTTTCTACCTTGGAGTAATGTATAAACATTTCAAAAGCCTAAAAGGAATATTAAATAGAAATCGACGCAGACATGTTTTAAATTACTGATGATGATGATGATGATAAGATGATGATGAGAATAATAATAATAATAATAATAATAATAATAATAATAATAATGATGATGATGATGATGATGATGATGATGATGATGATGATGATTTTAATGATGATGATGATGGTGATGATAATGATGATGATGATGATAATAATAATATAGTAATAATAATAATAATAATAATAATAATAATAATAATAATAATAATAATAATAATAATAATAATAATAATAATAATAATAATATAATAATAATAATAATAATAATAACAAAAGTGACAATATTAGTAGACACAAAGCTTTGACCTGTTCTTAGTTACTATTTTACTTCTGGAAAGATTGCTTTATCAATTTTCAAATTAGCTTATAACAGGAACCGCTTTATTGAGAAACAATTGCATCTAGTATTAGTTTGTTCGCCAACAAACAATGAACAAAGAAACAAATACACCAACAACATCCACGACGACAATAAAAACAACAGCAACAACAACAACAACAAAATTAAGTAAAATAGCATAAACTCATATCAAGTTCAACATTTTCAGAAGAAAAAAAATAAGTTTCAAGGGGAAAAAACACTTCAAGCAGTTCTTCAAAAGGATAGTCATCAAGTATGTAATGAGTGAGTAATGTAGAAGGAAGAATGAGACTTAGAGGAGTAAGCTTTTCAAAAACAGATCAGAATATTTGGAACTGAAAATGGCCTTTAAAATACTAAAGCGGCAAGAAAGAGAAACAAAAGAGATAACTGTCTGCAATCTTTTTTTTTTATTTGTTTTTTTGTTTTATTTTTGTTATATTCCTAAATTTAACCATTCAAGCCTATGGCGAAAGCCTGTTTGAAGCTTTCAATAGCATGGATATGACCGCATCGTACTGTTTTGAAGTGCAATTCTTCCCATAAAGAAGAAAAAAAAGTTGATACATGATTACCAAATAAAAAAGAGCACAAAAAAGATCAATAAAACGATACAACAACTACTGTCTGCAATAAACTTAACTTGTCTATTAACACACATATCAAGAGGTGTAATACTTTTAAATCTTGTATTGGATAAAGATCAGTCATCATCCTCGCACAGCCTGCCGTAGAAAAGTCTGACCTCATCTATTTCAGTATGACGACTCTCTGCTGTGTAGTTTGGCGTGGCTGTCGGATCCTTGCTCAGCAGGGTCTAGACCAGAATGGTATCGTATTATACTCACTTCATTAAAAAATATCAAGAGTTAGTAAGAGTATCAATTATTCGCGGCAAACATGTAAAATTCATCTTAAGGACCGTGTATAACGTGATTTTTATAACTGAGGGATTCTTTTCAGATTTTTAAGTTTTTAATTTTTCTGTGTTGCTTTCTTTTGAATTATCTGTATTCATTACATTTGCTGTTTTTTTCAAAATATTATTGTATATGTAAAAATAGGATTGAAAAGTTATTACGCTAATAGGGAAACTATTTGAACATAATTCACCTCTTCAATGCCTTTAAAAACATAATTATAGACGCGCACAAGCATACAATATGTATCTTACAAACTTTTTGTAATACCAAGCAGTAAGGATGTAGAAGTCTCTTCTGCGATGTTTCAAAACTTGTTCATTTTTGTTATTATAATGTTAAAGAAAAAAATAGTTTTCAAATGTTAAGGTTGCTGATAGATTAAGTTCTTGTTCACTTACACCATCCTCCGCTTCTAGCGGTGCTTTGCTCAGTAGGTAACAGAGCGGGCAGTAGACGATGTTCATCAAAGCCATTCCGCGCATTAACCTGGAATAGAAAACGCCCTCAGTCACAGACCAGCAGATTTGTCTGACATAAAGGTAAGTCGGACTTCCCAACAATAATGTTCATAAAATGTTTACTGAAACCATTCTCTTTATCTCGCTGGTGTTCCTCTGACATAGGAGACGTCAGAGTTCGCGACAAAGTAGGAGTACATAGGGATTGAATGACTTCTATGGATGGTAAGTCCAGTGTGGAGAGGGAAGGTAAATTACACTTGCCGTCTGCGTGAAGATTGAAGTTCTCGAACCTCTTTTTCTTCCAACAGAACAACTTTCTGTCCTCTTCTCGTTGGTCTGGGTGCCTTCATTGACAGCTGCTGTGGTCTGCCGGGTTGGATCGCCTGACTTTAGTAATAGAGAGGTCTTTGAAGCACAAGACGAGCCATCTTGCAGCCAGTGGCGAGGTCTCCGTCTAACACATAACTATTTCGATATTCCGCCATCTTCCATTCGGTTAACTTGACCGACTCATCTCAGTCGACTCTGGCCGGGCGAGGCAAATATTCTGGCCATTGTATGTAGGAAGTCGAAGAGATCATAAAACATTGCAGGCCTACATTCCAGCTTGCCGGACACAGGGTTTACATGCTGCTTACTAGTTTTGCGTGACTTCTAAGCACTCAGTGAAACCCACACACTGTAACACGGTAAAAATCTATTTGTGTTATTGTGGTACCTCACTGCGATGGAAATTCCTACTCTCGGAGGCAAATCGGCCCTACGTCAATTGGCTCGTGGCTTATAACCACAGATATCCTAATAATAGCATTATTGATCAAAATGTAAATTGACTCTGAAAAGCCTAGACGACAGAGCCTCCCCTCTGTTCTACATTAATAACTTACAGTCGAGAGAAACCAAGGGCGACACTATAGGCTCCTCACTAGATACCTCAAAGGTTTTATTCCTAAATCCTTCCCCATCCTGTTGATATCTGCAAGATAGCAGAGTCTGATTTTCTTAGTTATAACACCAAATACTCGGTGAAGCTCACCACTAACTTGTTCAACTCCAGGTTGTAGCGCATTCAAATTCAACAATATTCACAGTGACCATCATAAAAGTGGGCACATAAATGCAACATAATACTATATTTCACTCTCACCCTTTGATAAGTAACAGTCAAGAATTTAATTAAGATAGAAAATTTTTCCGAATAAAGAAAATTGAAAAGTAGTTTCTGTAAACAATGATGAAGATTTAATTACCATGGGAATCCAACAGCGCTGACCAAGAGACCGGCAACAGAGGGACCTGAAATTGGATTATGTTTGAAAGTGGCGAATGGATGGATGAAGAAAGAATAAAATATGAAAACTGAATGAGGATACAAATTCTTGCCAAGGTGAAATCTTAAACTTATTAAATTATATATAAATCATCTTTATCGTCACTGACCTTTTACAAAAAATTTGATTGACCTATCCAACTTGCAAGACCATAAAAATAATAAGAACCCGTTCGATATTTAAAAAAACAAGGTTAGAAGAAAAGGAAATAAATATTAATTAAAAAAGATAGAAAGAAAGAAAGAAAGAAGAAGAAGAAGAAGAAGAAGAAGAAGAAGAAGAAGAAGAAGAAGAAGAAGAAGAAGAAGAAGAAGAAGAAGAAGAAGAAGAAGAAGAAGAAGAAGAAGAAGTAGAAGAAGAAGAAGAAGAAGAAGAAGAAGAAGAAGAAGAAGAAGAAGAAGAAGAAGAAGAAGAAGAAGAAGAAGAAGAAGAAGAAGAAGAAGAAGAAGAAGAAGAAGAAGAAGAAGAAGAAGAAGAAGAAGAAGAAGAAGAAGAAGAAGAAGAAGAAAGGCGGAACAAGGTGAAGAAGAGGCTTAGGAAAAAAAAGAGGAGGAAGCGAGGGTGAATAGGAGCAAAGAGAAAGGGTAAAGGATGAAAGAAAGTGCATAGTGGAAGGTAGCGGGATGGTCATCAAAGTTCATAGATTTCTGGTCCATTTTCTGATGTCAAGCTATGTCACAAATGAAATGGCATGGATAAAGCAATAGAGGTTTTAAAATCCGTCATTCCAATGTGTAAACAGCTATAGGAATGCAAAAATTAGATTTTAAATGATCAGGTGCTGATCAGATAGGTGGTGATCAAATACTCAAGGGAAATGTATCATTTGAATTTGATACTTTAAAAAGACCTAGTTCAGAAAAAGTTCGAAGCCTTAAATTTGTAGCCTGTATAGAGAGGCTTGAAAAGTGTTGTGTATGATCGCAGTAAATCAGTCATCTCTTTTACTTCTTAAGATCTGCTTTTGGGCCACAATTGATCCCTTCTCTGAAGCTTATTAATTGTCCTTTGAGTAAAGACTTGCCTACATGGTTAAGCAAGTCTCTAACCAGCATACATAAGAGAAAAAAATAACTACACATATTGCCAATGAAGAAAAAATTGCATTCAATTTAAATAATATAATCAATACTAGCTTTCTTGTATCCACCGTACCGAGCAGTTTTATATTGATTTATTTGCACCTTTACAACCCCTCTCTAACACCGATCATCGATTTATATTAAATAATTTGAAATTGAAACGCCTTTTTTATTTGCATTGCACACTTTTAGGTCTCTGTCAATAAATTCATCTATAGAGCCTGCAAAGTTCGACACGAAAACGTATGAACTGTTTTTTTTTTTTTTCAATTATATGGATCAGTCTTTTCTTAAATTAGCAATCTATCTCTAAACTAAAAAACAAGTAATTCTATACTTCCCCAATCTCTGTAAAGATCCATATGAAGGCTCATTATAAGGCTGTGTAAGTACAAACAAAAAATGCCTACAGGGGTACTGCGTTGCGGGAATTTAAAGAAGCCCATTTATGAGCGTTCCATGAGACCTCAAATAGATGATGATTTAATAAGAAATTAGCCAGTGTTATGAAACAGAAATCTAGTTACCTCTCCCTTCACCATCCTTTTCAAAGAAAATATTACGGCTAAGAGGGTCAGCGCATACAGGAAAGGGAAATGGAGACCTACTAAAATTAACGGAAGACGAATTTAAACCACAAGAAGCAATGATACATAAAGATATCATTTTCTCAGATTGATACAGTGTTAATTCCATCAATTTTCTTAAGCACTACCACTCCTTTCATTCCCAGAAGATGTATACATAAATGAGAGTGCTAAGATCAACTGGATAACAAACTGACCAACGAAATAGGCCAGGCAGACTGCTAACTGGACCACAGCGTAGACACAGCCGTAGAAAGCCTCGTGTCGCAGATCAACCAACAGAGCTAGTAGAGGCATGACTGCGGCGTCGGTGATGCCTGAGAAAACAATCACACAACACTAAAACAAGAGCGCTTGTGCCTGTTCTTAATGTCAATGACCAAACAAAGTAGTGGTTGTGGTAGTTGATACATCTAGCAAGATAAGTATGGCAAAAGTAATACACGTAACTATGTTCTTGAGTCATTGTTACTTTATTTATGCTACTACCTGAGTTTAACACTGAAGGATCCCTTTTTAAGTTAGTCACGAACTTCCATGCTGTAATTTTTATGTCTCTTAAGTGCCCTGGAGAATCTAGACACGGACATCGGCTATGGCCGGGTATGTGGGAGGCTATACGAACCGCAAAACTAAAGTTAAAGTTCCGTGTCAAAATCTCGCACCCTGTACTCAAAATTCCAGTCTGGATATTTGTTGCTAGCCCACATTATTATTCTTACTAACAATTTTATCTCAGCGATTATTAAGCTTGAGATCATCACAATATAAATATATCTGTTGAACATTCCACATCCCATTTATTGTGTTTGAGCTTTAATCAAAAACAAAACCAAAAGAATCTTTGCAAACATATCTCGTCATGGTAGTTAATGTATAAACGTAATTCTTTTACACATCAACTTTTCTACTTTATACTGTCAACATTAACGTTCCTTATATTTATCTGTTTTTTAACTTCTTCCATTGCTCATTGGCAGCATGCTCGCCCTTTAGTTTGAACATGGTCAGTTTTTCTTTATTTCTCCATGGGCATAAATATATGGGTGGGGACACAATGTCATGTTGATCTCTTTTCTTTGTATCAATTGTCGGTGCGAGGTTTGATAGCCTACAAGAAAAGTGTGATAATGACGTCATGTGGGCGAGTTTGGTCGAATTCGGGTGAATACATGGGATCCAATCCTACAACCAGATGGGCCAACCAAGAATGGAACCCGAGTACCTTGTTACAATCAATCCACTACTCCACTGACTGAACTATCTGGCGTCCCCCTCAAGGATAGTGCACACACAATAGTATAAATACATTACCCAGCCCGAGTCCAAGGCCGAAGTGTGGAAGAATCAACTGAGGGAGAGACGTTGCGAACGGCAGCTGAGTAAGAGAAAAGAAATGCCTTGAATGAATATTGAAAAAAAGTGTCTTAAGACTTACTTGCCCCTAAAAGTAAAACAACCTTGCAACCCTTGAAAAGATATTTTTGTACTAAGATGAAGAATAACAAGAAAGGCTAATTTTAAGTGGATGAAAATTTTTGTATTCTGGCCTGCCACACTAGTTTTCTTTATGCTTCCTAGGATTTGCCTCAGTTCTTAAAAAGTTTCTTGCTGAGTCCATCAGATTGAAACTTAAAGTACCTTTCTCCATTTCTTCATTAAAAGAAAATTCAACAGATAAACTCTACGTTGTTGAGCTGAAAATGGAGCCGGTTTCGTCCTACCATTTTTACATTTCAATCAAAACTTCATATATGATTCTTTATACAAAACCTGGGATCCCGGCTCCATGCGGCTTATTTCATTTATCAAAATAATCGCCGCTACGATCCACCCAGATACTACACTGACTTCAGCGCTCTCATCTGACTCCTGTCAACGCCAAGCTTGCACCAGAGCTTCCAGGCTAGGCATGCGTCGGTCTCAAAGGGATGCCCCCTTCAGATAATCTTCTTACGTCACTAAAATCCTTATCATTTGTTTAAGGTATCATGTGTCAAATTCTGGTCAAAATGTAAAAAGATACGACGAAACATGCATCATTTTTCAGCCAACCAACTTAGAAAGGGTTTACTCATCAAAATACGGAACTTACACATATCAGACACAAGGCAATGAGGAGCATACAGAATATAGTGCACATCCACCTGTATGAAAGAGAAGATTAGACATAATTATGCTATGTGTTTTATTTTCTTTTTTTACTACCCGATCTATTTCCTCTATTTCTCTTTCTCCCTGTCTCTCTTTTTGTCTTTGGTTCAGTCAGAGGAACAGTAAAGTTTATGATCAATATTATAATTTGAAGTTTATTAATATCTTTATTTTGCAAATAAAAAAAAAATTAATTGAATTCGGATCAACAAGAAAGAGAAATAACAGAGAGAGATAGAAAGATATATATATATATATATATATTGTCAATGAACAGATTTAAAAAATTGACTTAGGACCAATTGGCTGCCAACCTAACTTTTATATATATATAAGAGAGAGAGAGAGAGAGAGAGAGAGAGAGAGAGAGAGAGAGAGAGAGAGAGAGAGAGAGAGAGAGAGAAACTGTCTCTTAAATGACAAAGGACATGAAAAAGTATTTGAAACAATAAAACAGCACTTTCTTCATGGCAGTATAGAAATTCTCTCTTCATACCCACCTGAAAGACGGATCAATATATCCGGCCTGTAACAAAACTACATGAGTTTGTTATATAGTATTGATTTATTGCTCATATTCTATGCTATCTCAGTTTTAAAAAAACACTCGAAATTGTACCGGGTATGAAAAAAGCGTGTGTGTAGACTTCTCATTAGCTTTAATTTTATCCCTAAAAGTTGTTATACATGTATACTTAGATATAAGATCTGCATTTAACTTTCCATTACTTTGGATCTGGATGGATACATGCGCATATTTATCTTCGATAATTAGTATTTTGGTATATCAAAATGCATACATGCATTGTAATCCCATCTGTCATGATCAACAACAGTGTTGAGGCTTAGTTATGAATCATAATGATACATTTCATAATGGTATTATCGTACAAAATAATCATGAGGAACTAATTAGAGAAGAGGGCGCAACATATAGATGATTGGAGAGAGCAAGAAGAGAAAAAAGAGGAGCGCAGAATGAAGAAGACTGAAGAGGAGAATAGACGGAACAAAAAAATGTCAATAAAAACAATAAAGGGGTAACACTGTGAGTAAAAAAGAAGAAAAAGAATATAGACTGAAAAATTGTACCGGTTATCCTTTTTTTCTTTTTCTCTTTCCAATTTGGCATCTTTTCCATTCGTACCATTTCGAGTCACAGATTGTATAAAGTAATTACTTTCTTTGACTACATAAAATATAAACCTTCATATCGCAAAATTTGTGAGAATGGACAAGCAGAACAACAAATGTTCAAACCAGACTCTGTTAAATCTCACCTGCCCATGTTGCGAGCTGGAAGACCAAAACAGTTGGTACCCATCAAATATCCCACGCTATCTGGAAGAAATACCAAGCCTGGAATAGAGAAGACAATATTACATTGGTGATATATTTTATCAATATGATTATAATAATAATAATAATAATAATAATAATAATAATAATAATAATAATAATAATAATAATAATAATAATAATAATAATAATAATAATAATAATAATAATAATAATAATAATAATAATAATAATAATAATAATAATAATAATAATAATAATAATAATAATAATAATAATAATAATAATAATAATAATAATAATAATAATAATAATAATAATAATAATAATAATAATAATAATAATAATTACAATAGTTTTAGTAGTAGTTGTGGTGATAGTAGTGGTAGTTGAGGTAGTAACAGCAGCAGCAGCAGCAGCAGTAGTAGTAGTAGTAGTAGTAGTAGTAGTAGTAGTAGTAGTAGTAGTAGTAGTAGTAGTAGTAGTAGTAGTAGTAGTAGTAGTAGTAGTAGTAGTAGTAGTAGTAGTAGTAGTAGTAGTAGTAGTAGTAGTAGTAGTAGTAGTAGTAGTAGTAGTAGTAGTAGTAGTAGTAGTAGTAGTAGTAGTAGTAGTAGTAGTAGTAGTAGTAGTAGTAGTAGTAGTAGTAGTAGTAGTAGTAGGGATATTGGTGACACAAGTACAATCAGAAGTTTTAATAGAGTAAGTAAATGTAGTACATATATTGAGGGGTCATTTTATGGTGCCTCTTTATACCATTTAAAATAATGAATTGTATATTGTACCGATATCTTTGACTCGGATATGGATTGACTCAAATAATGAAATTAACAATCATAGAATTAGCATGGCCATGCATTTAAATATTCAACCGTAAAAGCTCATTGTTTACGGTGGTTTGAATTCAGTCTAAAAAGACATTCATAGTAAATTTGGGTATAACAGTAAAAAATGAAATCGGTGATAAACCATGGAAAAAAATGTCCTACAAATATAATCAGATGAAAGTTGGCTTACAGAGTTAGGTGTGTCTTGATAGGACAGATGGTAACAAATATGATACTGGTAAAGATAGTAATAATAATGTTATTGATAATCATGATGATGATGATGATGATAATTGGATATCAATGATAAATGTTCTCATTAGCTGAAACAGAAGGATTAAATGAAAAAAACCATCAACAGTGCTCACCTAGTTCCCAATTTTTAACTTCCATCGTACTCATAACCCACAACGGAACAGTGGGTTCCAGAACCGACATTGACATAGTTGTCAACATTACAGCGCCTGTCAATGAACAGATTTAAAAAATTGACGTAGGACCAATTCGCTGCCAACCTAACTTTTAAAACCTATTTTACATTTAGTAGATACATAACATGCAGAAAAGCTACCGGAGAAAAGCAGGTATTACAAAAATATGAAAAAAAAAATAATAATAATAATAATAATAATAATAATCGAGGCAATATCGGTGTGCTAGTATATGATTTCAGAATTACTAGCTTTCTCTCGCATTAAAATTCTTCAATCTATCCTTTGAGGAAACCAAATTTGATGTTATTTGGAAGGAAAAGAGCTGAAAGAATGCAAGCTACTCACTATTATTGTATTAGGTGTGAAAACACATACCAGACGCTATCAAGATGTAGTGATCTTTCAGAAGAGCGTACAAAGGCGTGATGGTCACATATGACTGGAATATAGAAAGGATAATATATATATATATTATATATATATATATGTATTTAAGATATATAAAATATAATTATTATAATATATTGATTTTATAGTCGAGTCAACAGTAGTAGTATAATAGTAGTTGTAGTAGTAGTGGTAGTAGTAGTAGTAGTAGTAGTAGTAGTAGTAGTAGTAGTAGTAGTAGTAGTAGTAGTAGTAGTAGTAGCGGTGGTAGTAGTAGTAGTTGTAGTAGTGGTAGTAGTAGTAGTAGTAGTAGTAGTAGTAGTAGTAGTAGTAGTAGTAGTAGTAGTAGTAGTAGTAGTAATAGTAGAGTATCAGTAGTAGTGGTGGTAGTAGTAGTAGCTGTAGTAGTAGTGGTGGTGGTGGTGGTGGTGGTGGTGGTGGTGGTAGTAGTAGTAGTAGTAGTAGTAGTAGTAGTAGTAGTAGTAGTAGTAGTAGTAGTAGTCGTAGTTGAAGTAATAGTAGTAGTAATAGATTTAGTAGCTATGATAGATTTAACAACTATTTTCATCTGAGTAGTTATTTGCTAGCTATTGAGCCCTGGAATCTAAGATAGAAAAATAATCAGCCCATTCTTACCTCAGTCTTTACCTTAATTCCAAAAACAAATACTTGAATACCTGGCAGAAGAAAGAGAAAATGTATTAAAGCGTGAATTGATGAAGTAGCTGCTTTTGAAATTTTGCTCTATCAATCAAAATTAGAATGAAATAGAACAAAAGGGAATTAAAAAAAAACAACGTTTGAACAAAAATTACTTGAAATCATAATTGGAAATCGTTAATGTTCTCGTGTTTAAATTCTCAAGTTATTGAACTAAGTCGAATGTTTTATCATAACCGTTTTTCAAGAAGTGTACTGTGACCCCAATAAAAAAGATGCAAAAGGAAGAAATCGAAAAACAAAGAAACAAAACAAAAAACGAAATCCCTTTGACAAAAAAATGATTGTTTAGCTTACTCTAGATGGCAATCACCATTTAGATGGGTCAATACACAGACATGAAATTGAAAATCCTTGAAACTCTTGATCGCTTCCTGCTTAAATTGACATCATTCAAAATGGCAGATGGTGAAAATGAAGAAACAGAAAACATAAATTATAAAAAAAAAAACGACTGCTCCTCACCCGCATCAAGGAGTATGCTTACGGCAATCATCAAGAAGGCAGCAGTCTTGCCAACAAAATTGTACATAAATCCACCGAAGGGATATCCTACTGTAATATTCATAAACATAACCAGTGTTAGATATCATAGCATGAAAAAGATCTAAAATAAGTTGTTGTTTTTTTACAATGGTGATTATAAACCATCATAAGCATTCAATACACAGTTCGTGACTATTATTAAAAGGTTATCATCAGGTCGTCTAGGGTAGAAAATTTATTTTATGACACATTACACTATAGAAGCCAAACATAGCCCCACCCTCACTTTTTTTAAAAAATAAATTAGGAATAGAAAAACTTTCTTCCGATGTTATTTGTTTTACTGAATCAGATTAGAAAGATTAAGTACCTCAAATATTAGCTTATAGAATTTCTTCTTGCATTGACATTTTCTCCGCAATATGTGGGAATGTATTTTAATAAAACAACTCTGTTCCTCTTATAACCCAAAGTGCAAGGAGAAATTGATCACATTTTATACTGATCGATACATTTAGATTTAGCATGAAGTTTTTATGTGAGTGCAAGTTGCTCACAGTCGATGATGTAATATTATACTGCCGAGACAGAAAAACGACTATTCTTTGATTTGTGTTTACCGAGCACACCGCACGCTCCACCACTCATGGCCAGTCCCATGGCTCGACTACGGCTCTTGTCATCTGGATAACGCCGGGCAACAATGCTCATACCTGCAGTGCAAGAGTATACAAATTGGTTCGGATGTCCAAAACAACAAACAATGAACAGTTATTTAAGAAGCTTTTATCAGTCGTGGGATCTTAAAACAGTCTTTATCTTGAATCCAAGCACCTGCAAGCGATATAAACGACTGTCAATGTTTGGTGCCTATTTCTTTAAACTGAGCGGATATAGAGCAAAATATGTTTCTCACAAATAAAAAGGAGAGAGTTGTTTTAAAAATCACGATTCATTAGTTTTAAAAGCTCTTCTGGCTGGTGCAAGATTACCAGACAGTGGAGAACACTATTAAAAGTTACATTTCGATACAGCTCCATTAAAAAAAATGTTTACAAAATTTCTTATCATTATTCGCGATCAAATGCATGAAAGAATTAACTGAAAATTATGGCATTACTCCAATTCAGAGATAGACTAACTGAGAAAATTGCTTAATTTAGATTTTCTTATTTACAACCAAAGACTGATAAAAATAATATGTTGTTTTACCTGCAACCACAGTTCCAGCAGAGCCCAGCCCTTGAAGAGATCTCGCTAGTAGCAGTGGGATGTAACTCTCAGCAAAGGCAAACACTTAAGTAGTTTCAGATATTGCATTGGGAAAAAGAATTGAAAATTGAATTGATATGTCATGATTTTGTCTTGCCATATAAAGCATAACCCAGAGCTAGGATTGGTGGCGGTTTCTGGTCCCTTCGCAAGCCTGTTAAGTCTACAGACTGAAAATAAGATTCACAATGGCGCAATAGACATGTCTGACTTTAGTCTGAATTATATGAAAAAAAGAGAATAAAAATTTCTTCAGAAAAGGCGGCCGCCTTCCTCTTTAAAAAGAAATAAGAAAAGAAAGAAAAACTGAGACAGGATTTGGTTACAAAATAGTCCAAACACACAGAGAAAGCTGAAAAGAATGTTTGGATTTTCTTTTTTTGGAAAAAGGGCCAAAACAAACTGAAAGATTAAACAAGAGTGAAAGATGATGTAGAAACCGGTGATGAAACCAAATCCTCTCGTTGAAGGCCGATAAAAAACGAAACATTGTTGAAACATCACGAGAGTCACGTCAGTTATCTCAAAAATTACCTTTTAATTTAAAGGTCAAGGGCTTGGACACTTATCAACTTAAAACCTTTTTGAATGTTTCCCATTCAAACATGATGTGCAATGAAGATCGATTTGAGCAATTCTTGCTGAAAGGGTGGGTGGAAGATATGTGCCCCTGGTGAATCTTTCATGTAGATACTTACCCAAGTGAAAGAAAATGAAGCAGGTGAAAATGGTAACAAGAGTTAAAACGGGAAAGCAAATAGGTTAAAATTCTAGATATTATTATAAATGTATAATATTTTATTATTTTTCCTGAGAGCTCTTTTAATGATCTGAGAAGCATAAATTAAAACTGAGACCGTTTGAACGAAATATTAAATGCAATAAATAGAAACCAAAAAGCTTTTCTTTTCGAAACTCGAGTAATAAATCAAACTGATAAAACTGGTGTACACATTAACAAGTAAGCTTTTTAAGTTGCGAGTGTTGGTGATTACAGAACTCACCAATCGATGACATGAAAATAACGAAGGAGCCAGCCAGTAGAATGAGAGGGTAACCAATTCTGTAACAGTTAAAAATATAACATTATAGGCATGATTGTCCGTTCAATTGAACAGGTGGGGAAGACAAATACATTGAAGAGATGCAAATTTTTCAAGAATAAAGACTATTGTTCTCTAGAGTCATAGGCCTGCATAAAAAAAGCAAACTTCATAACAATATCAGATATAAAATCTCCAGAATCATACAACTACATTAAAGAAAAGCAAACTTTACAACAATAACAGAGATATCTCCTCCACAGCCACTCACGGTACATTTTTAAAATATATAGCACCTTGAGAAATTTAAAGCCTTCTCACGTTTTCATGTCGACATTCTTTAAATGAAGGAGATATCTCAAGCAAAAAAGTAAACTAAATTTGGATGCAATCATTTAAGCAGCCCTGTTATCAGTTTAACTCTCCACCTAGAGCACAATGTGGTGCCGATGACCCATTGCAGATAAATGTAGTGCTCAACCTCAGTGGTGAAAAGTGCTCTTCGAAACAAAGTAAAAACGTGCAATATTCAATATTCAGAGGAAAAAAAATTTAAGGCCCTGATATTTTAAAATCGATTGGCCTACGCTGGGTTGTTAAAGTTTATAATTATTCTAAATCTAGATCTAGTCACAATCTGTTCACATTAAGAGTGGCAAGATAATGAAATGGCTTAACATGAATGTTTCTGTTGTATCTAGTTGATAAATAGTGGATCTGGTCGATATCTTAGTTAAACATTGTAGAAGTACGAAATGCTTGCAAAAGAAGCAGAAGTGGTTTTTACATTCGCAACTGCCGCCCTAGTGGAAAAGGCGTCAATGTTTCTATGACTCTTTTGTCTTTTCGATGGAGGATGTCAAATTTCATTTAATTTTTTAACTTTTTCAGTTTTTGACACAATGAAAATAAAATAATATTTTTTTTTGTAATAATTTTATAAAGTAACAATAATTTGTTTTCAAAATGCCACACGCTTTGCAAATTGTAAACCGCTGAGAACAGTGTTTTACATGTTAATTGGTTCATTATAACATATCTTAAACAAAACTTTTGATGAATTAGTAACGATAAATATATAACGAACTTTCAAATGCATTTTTTAGCCTAAGTCCAAAACTTCCTTTCATTTTGTCTTACCGCGCGGGACACTGATCTCGACAGATTAAAATTCAGGAAACTTCATCCCATTACATTGTGTTATTTTGGAGGAGATAGCGGAGGAAGAAATCGAAGTTGCCTTTTATAATAACTTATAGATACAAACTGAAAACCCCGTCCTATAAACGGAACCCTGGCGTCAATTTGGCGGGGCTGGGGTGCGTGTTGCATTAAAGAGGCTTATAAATGATCTTCATATCTATCCTTTTACCTACATGATCCAGATATATAATTATGCCTCAACCTTTCCATCTCTATCTGGAACCTAGACATCTCGATAATTCTGATTCTAAACCCAAAATTTAGATATAGAACTTAAATCCTTTTTGGAATAAAGAAAAATGACTAATTCTACACGCCTTTCCCAATCGTTTTAGTGAAATTTTGCATTCAGCGTATAAAAGTGCACTTCCTTGCGGGAATTCTTAGTTGCACAGCTATTTAAACCTGCATGATAATGAATGTTTTTTTTTTAATGGGTGAATAGATTTGGATTTTAAAAAATGGTGATCGTCAATTTTTCAGTTGGTGATCGTAAGTTAGCCTATGTTGGCGATACAAAGCATTTTGAGGAAAGCAGTTTACGTTGATTTTTTATGATTTAGGACCTAGCCACGACATGAATGCTGTAGACGTCAGCAAAGTTTCAAAGGTGTGGGTTGGGTAATAACAGAGGAGTTCGCGGTCACAAAGCCTCCCAAGTCCGCTTTTATATATAGGTTAAACAAAATTACCAAGAGATCGATTGGAAGGCATTCTGATCACAAAAAGAAAAAAAAAAGACATTAGGCAAAGAAATTATTTTTTTTTAAACATATAAATGAAAGTTATGTTCAGTGCTCCGCATCTCGTAACATTACCCTGAAAATGTAGAGATGGTGTTTATATACCACCTTACTTTTACCTTAAAATGTGAAGAGAGTGCTATAGAAATATGGTGATAGGTCTTTCTCGAAATATTGAACATATTAACGGCTATTGATTGGTCACGGCATAAGGCTATTGAGGTCTCTTTTGTATATTTCAAAGTCTCGCCAGGCAAGGTAAATGCTATAGTCCCAAACCTATTCATCTTTGGCGGTGTTGATAGAGAGGGTGATTTGAATTTCCAAATCATAATTATGGCCACTTGCACTCCTGCTATGTTAGCCAACAAAAAGTCATCATTTATTCTGTGGCTGAGGTTCAAAATGAATTTATCATTACTAAAAAAAAGTACAATATTGACGCCTTCTATCACCGTAGGTTGAGAAATCATTAACTTATACCAACTCCTAGTTTCCGAAAATTTATACCAATATTATTTGCGTCAGGTTTATCTTTTTTTCATTCCCTACAACTGTGTCTTAAAGTATAAAAAGGCCAACATCCATCTGTCCATCGATTTCTCTTCTTCATCCTCGACCCCCTCCCCCTCGCACTTCCTGTCTCCGTGTCTGTCTGTCTAAGTGTTTGTCTGTATATATAAATGGGTGGAAATTATTCTCTTTTATTTTTCGATTAGCTTCACTTTAAAATTTCTCTTTATGTCATAACGTCATTGTTTAACAATTCAAATTGTTTTCTTAAATTATATCTCTAAAAAATGCTTGTCCGAGCTTCACATTCGCTCCCTCTGCTTCTCCTGTACTTTTCTAGTATTAGATCTCATCTCAATAATTAACTAGTACGTTCTATGATAAAATCATGTATTCCAAAATACCAACTATACAACATATTGAAAAATCAATCAATCCGTATATTTTTACCAATTTCAAGTATCTTGAGGGAATAAAAACATTCTTGCACTTATATTGTCTGAACTTTATATCTTATTTTTTTTAAAACGTGTTAGTTGAGTTCACCTGTTGCACAGTTGGCCAATCAAAAAGTTGGCCAGGATCTGAACCACGGCCTTCGAGGACAGGAGCCAGCCAACTCTGCTGTTCTCAGTGACAGCCACGGAGGTGAGGGAGAACACTGGTGGAGGGAGCTCATCCTCGGTAGTGCTGGAGACGGATACCATCTTCATCACTCATCATCATTAGTGTCATTATTTTTATCAATATCTTCATCATTATCATCATCAACATCCGCAGCATAATTGTTATAACTTCTAGAACTGTGATCATCACCATCACCATCATCATCATGACCACCAAGAGCATTATTGTTATTATTATCACTACCATCAATATCATCGCCATCACCATCAGGGTCATCATCATCAGCATTAGCTTCATCCTCCTTCTTCTCTTTATCATAAGTATAATAATAATAATAATAATTATTTCTTCCATCAATATCACAGCCTTCTCCCCCAATGAAACCACTACCAAATTACAGTTACAAAATTAAAATTGCCAAAGTAAGATGTCGTCTCTAATTTGCAATTTATGTCTTGACGTTTATAATTTTCTTTCCTGGAAAGTGTGCATGACTGAGGGCTGTTTCTTGACTAGCCAACAACTCAATATGGAAGGATGTATGCATCTCTCAAGGGAAAAAAACCAAATGACAAAAAGATTTTTTTTTAATATGTCAAGAAGGCTACGTCACCAAAAGACACCTGATAATTGAAAGTGTGCATAACTCAGGGTTGTTTCTTGATTAGCCAAAACTCAATATGGAAGGAAGCATGCATACCTCAAGAAGAATACTTCACAAGAGGAGAATAACGATGATGTCAATAAAACATTACTTTACAGAGGGGAAAAGTTAAACAAAAACCCATGCTGAAAGTTTTCTAGGCTGTTTATCACTGAATGTTTACCTCTGGCTTGGGGACGGCAATCTATCATGAAAAATATTATTGTTAATACTTCAGTGAGCATAATTCATCAATAAAGTACCTATGATGGAAATGTGTGCATTCTTGAGGGAGATAACCTCTTTAGAAGGCAGTCTATGATGGAAAGTGTGTACACATATCATGAAGATTACTTTATAACACGATAACCCACAATCCAACTATAGTTGTTATTGTCGTGACATATATATTTCTGATCTTAATTTGTTTTGGTTTTTTTTCTCGGATGCTCTTACTTCAAGTAGAAAAAAAGAGTAAACCCTCGATTGAAATTAACAGGGCGAAAACTAATAATAAGATTATGCTGCCTCAAATGGAATTTCAAAAAAGAGGTTCGATTTAACACTTTATCAGGGATCTGTGATATTCACTAGCAGTAGTAATAATAGTTTGAGACCTAAATCTAACAGTTTGAAAAAAATAATTTAAAGATCGCTGCAAAACTAATTAAGGCTAGTTTTAAGGAACAAAGAAGCCTTCCATGAGTTTGCATGTTGATTTTAGTAACAGACGGTAGTGGTATTATCTAGCTTTAGATTTTCTATTGTAAGACATGTAGAGCAAAGGGAAATGACTATCGATAACAGTTTATTTGATTAGCTGTAGTTGGGGAAAAATTAGTCCCCTTAATTAATATGTAAACTTGCTTTTAAGACCTAGTCCTGCATGAAATGTTTGTAAAAAGTTTTATTTTACAAAGATCCAAAATGAGAAAATATCTTACTTTCTATTCTTCCAGTCTAATGAAAGATTCTCAGAAAAGATCGTTTTTACGGCTATAATTACAGGTAGGAACAGAATTTGCATGGAGGTGGTGCACTGCTCCAAGAGAGTTCATTGCTGCCGATTTATTCGTATCATGTTAAAGCCTTCACCATAGAAAGAGATTAAACTGATGAGATATAACTATTTCTTATTCGAATGCACGATGTAAGTCCATGTTCCGAAATACTATTTCTCAATATAAAATAATGTAAAAATATTAGATTTATATTAATATGCGCTGCAAAGCAGAGGTAAGCATAACTAGTGAAACCACTGTTCACACAGTGTAATATAGTTCAATAAACACAAAGTCTAATTCGATCCGCTGCATATTTATGTTAAAGGGGAAAATCGGTTCTAAGTGCTTTACATCATTAGGTGATTGCTAAGAAATGAAAAGATTCTGACCTGAGATTCAGAGCCTCTTTCGAACAGGCACGCATGTCGTTGTAGGAGTGCAAAGCGGAATTTGTGTTGTCAAATTCTTGTTTATCTTGCTGCAGCAACAGGGCTGGAATCACTGGAACTTAACGTGGGAAACATCATTAAAGAAAATAAATAAAATGGAAAATGTTTTATCATAGACTCATTTTACAGAAAACTAAAGACGGAATTTCAGCCTAAATTTGCTTAGAATACAATGTTGGTTTTTGCCCGTGACTCTTAAACCTTAGATGTTTGGCAAATAGTTCTAAATTTTTCGGAAACACTCTCTTAGTTTTTTCCACAGTCTCATACAGAGATTTCAAGTGAATGAAAAGATTACTGTCGGCTTAAATTTTCTCAGGCCCTGAAAGAATCATTCTTATGAGGGTGCCAGTAATTTTCACTGACAAATATAATATCAAAATTATATAAAATCATACTTTTTACGTTTTTAATAAACTTTTAGACACTGGTTTTTATAGGTAACAAAAAAATGACCTTTAAAAATATAATTTCCATCCAATACTTTTTCTTGATTTCTGACAAAAAGTTCTCTAGAGAAAAATATGCATTTCAGTTTTGTATGGTATTTTAGAAAAATGTATTAGACTTTTTAATACAATCACAACCAGAAGGTAAGTTTTGATATTTTTTTTTCATTTTTAGGGATACAAGTACTGTAAGAAGCCTGAGGCGCTGACATTTTGGTAGGCACAGAGAGAGGGATGCAAAACTAAGAAAGAACGAAAACGGCACTCATAAAGAATGGCAATCCAAGGGCCCTGAATGATGTGAAGTGGAAACAACAATTCATCTGCTTTTTGGTCCTCTAAACAAAATACTGATCACAACTCTCTGCCCTATAAAGCGATTTCGTCCAGTTTTTTTTAAATCTTAAAAGTTACGAATAGCAAACCAAAATGCTGAGTAGATCTGAACTCTTCACTAATTCAGAGTATCGGTGGCTCTCGAGATGAATAAATGCAGATCCGTTCTTATTTTCTTTCGGTGTGCTATTTTACTTGGGTAATACACGTGAATTGTAGAGATAGAGTCTTGGAATGTCCTAATTGGTCGTTAAAATGGATATTCCCTTTGATGGTAGTAAAAATACTTGGGCTTTGTGGGATTTCATTCCTCCCTTTTATACTTTCATTTTCCATAAATTGTAACAGACGGATTGATGCACCAGTATGTCTAACAAAATATCTTAAACAGATGGACCGCCACAGGCTATAAACATTTTCTTAGGGTTTCGGAAAGAAACCATTGGATGCCTATAAATTTTAATTAACTTCTATCCAAAAAAAAGATAAAGAAATAAAAAGAAAACATGCCTAAACCTATTTCGATTCATAAACTGACATGATAATTAACTAATTAAGTTTTAAATTTGACGTTGGTTTAAACACTTAATTTTTTCAAAAAGAACCATAAGTCGCCTTTTATGTTTGAATCAAGGTGAAGTGGCTTTTGAGGATAGATCTTATACAACACGATATAAATCAAGGAGAAAAATCAAAACTGGAAAGAATGTTTTAGATCACATTGTAATTACAATATATCCTTTAAAAGCAGGACCTGAAATGAATAGTTGTCCTTTAAAAATTTTGATGGTTGAAAGCTCTGCTCTTAGTATTTCATATAGGTATAATAATTGAGTCAATAAATTCATCCAATGCTCTAATATTTCAACTCGCTTTATCTTCTCATCTTGTGTTCCAATTTATTCATTGAAACACTGCCATTCTACTTGTGCTTTGCAAGGTCTTTGACAAGATTAGAGTTTTAAAATCGTTTGGAAGAGTGTTACTTTTTTCAAAGCACAATACCGATATACTCATTTCAACCACTTCGACAAAATTCACTTGTACGATTGATCATACAGCAGCCAACATTAAAAAAAAAAAACTATTTGAAAAGTTTACATGCCCCAAAATGACTTCAAAATGCTCCCTTATTTTCGAAGAATGAGCTCAACACAAGAAAGGTTGCTTTGGGACCGCTATGATTTGGAAAGTTGTATATCTCTTGCAAAAATATGATTACTATTTCAATAATGTTGCAACATTATCTAAATTTCTGGATATTTTTTGTACATGATTCAAAATCCTGCCATTTCCTGGCCACAAAAAAAAAATGATAATGCATCAAAAAAAAAAAAAATTCATTCGATTAGAGTCATACACTATTATCTAATTAACAGAAAATGGAACTCACCAACAGAGGTAAGAAGAAGGTTGTCCACCAAGTTTGTCAGAAAAACAATAGCCAGCGCTAAGCTGTTGGAGTTCCCTGCTCTATCTCTAATGCTGGAGAGTCGGTCTGCGAGAAATCGAATCTGATCCCTGGCTATCGCGAATCCCGGCATTTTAAGACAAGATCTCATCGATATCGTATCATTAAATAAAACATACAAAAAATAACTTATTCATAACGCAAATCTCATGAGCAGTAAACCAAACTAAGCCGAACGTTACGGATCTGAATCTCGCTGTTTGGTTTTTTAAAACTATGATACTCCAACCTCATTGGTTGTTGTGCTGCTCTTCTCCTCAGAACTTTCCTCAAAAGTGGTCTCGAAGGGCTAGTCCTTCCTCAATGGCTCGCTCTTCACAATGTTTCATGAATAGAAACTCAGTTCACAAAGAAACTTTGCTCTCTCTCAATCCTTGCCTTGTTTAACTAAGTGCAATTCCTTCAAAAAGAATCTCATTTCTAGTAGAGATACCCATCGCTGATGAATTCAGAGAACGTAGTACCATACAAGAAAATAAAAAGGAAAAAATAGGGCGAGGTAAAATGCGAAGAAAATTGATGTAAAAAGGTTAGCTATTTGGGGCATTTTCTGTTGTAAAATTGACAGGAAGACGATGTCATGTCCCACGGTTCGTCTATTTGATTAAGTTTGGGGGGATGGCAAAGAGATTGCATTGCTGGACTCTGGACTTCTTCATTTTCCATGGCTGGCTGGGCGTGAAACAGGACTGCTCGGTGCACAATGGACAAGCATCCTCTGTACCCGCTCCCAATAGGTAGCCTAATTTTATCGATAATCAGCGAACAAATGCCAAGCTCTTGTTAGACCCTTTTTAATTTCTACAGGTCAGGTTACAGGCTGAAGTAAATTTCATGCGCGCTTCATTCTCGTCTAGATCTATTTTGGCACTATTTTCCCGTAAAACTTCGAAACGCCATTAGGTCCACCATTTCGAACTGTCTATCAGTGAAACAGGAAGCAAAATTTCTAAACAAAACCAACCATTCATAACATCTTGTCTGTAATTTCTTAGGCCCAGCTCTTGCGAAAATTAGATCTATATTATTATTGAAAGAAGCACCAAAATCTTACTAGGTAAAAATATACCAAAATTATATAATAAAAAAATCTTTAGAAAATAGTTCGTAATGCAGGTCATCTATATTCTGTAGCGTTTTAAAGAAACACCTTATTCATAGCATTTGAGACAAACTTTTGTTTTTCGAATCCATTTCTCTGTGTTTAAAGTTAAATATCTTAATTTTTATATTTTATATCATCATCAAATTTATTTTCATTAAATCTTTGAATTAATTTATATATTCTATATTTAAAGTTCATTTTGTATACTATTATAAACTTTTGTTGCGCAGATCTGTGTTTGTCGGGGGTTTTTTCACTTAGTTTACTTGATATTGTTTTTCATTCTGTGGGAAAGAGAGCGAGAGAGAGAGAAAGAAAGAGAGAGAGAGAGAGAGAGAGAGAGAGAGAGAGAGAGAGAGAGAGATTGAAAGGGGGAGAGAGAGAGAAAGAGAGACAGACAGAGGTAGAGAGAGACAGAGAGAGACAGAGAGAGAAACAGAGACAGACAGACAGGCAGACACACAGACACATAGACACACAGACACACAGAGACAGAGATAGACAGACAGACAGACAGACAGACAAACAAACAGACAGAGGGGGAGGGACACGTGAAATCAATCTGTGTTCATCGACCTATATCATAATGGACAAACAAATCAATAAATAGTTTGCCAACTAATGATAGACGACTATGGCCATTACTCACTGTGGGAGTTTCGAGCTGCTGCTGTTTCTCTTGTCTTATGATCAAAGACTGTAGGGACGGGGTCAGGCTGTGGCCTCAGACATGGACAACTGGATGGTTATCCACGCTCCTTATTGGTCGAGCACTGTCCACAAAATGCTGATAAATTTATAGAGATCTAACATAGATGGCTAAATTGCTAGCTGATGGATTAGTATAGACTTGTAGCCATGTGGAAAGAGAGAGAGAGAGAGAAAGAGAGAGAGAGAGAGAGAGAGAGAGAGAGAGAGAGAGAGAGATATGAATTGATATATAAGTAAATAAATAAATAAAAAGATAGATCAATAAAAGGTGTTGCAGGAAAATATAGAAATAGATAGGTGAATAGGTGAGCAGAAAGTTAAGTGAAAGTGTAATTTTTTTGTTCCTATAAATTATTGTCTTATTCCTTGCAATTTTTAAGTTCTATTTTCTCAATATATATATCAAAATTTAAACAAATATATTCACATAGTGCCTTGTACACGAAATGTAACTGTTCTTCAAAAGCCTATACCTAAACAACCTGACAACTCCAGCACACGATGTATTGCGATAGAGACGAGTCTCAGCAATCAACAGACGCCACAAAGGTCCCCTTATGTTACAGACCTCAGCCAGATCCCTCTCTACCCAGCAGTACCAACTGTGGCTGCCCAGTGAAGGTAAGGTGTAAACAATCCACAATATTGTTTGTGCCGTGCAGATTATCACCATAGTAAGATAGAACGTTTGAATTCTCAGTTGGATTATCCAGGCTCGAATCACACTGCCGTAAAATTTATACGAGTTTGGCAATATTATGCGGTAGGCAACCGAAAAATAAAGATTACGAAAAAAGCGAAAATGAGACCGCACAACTGTGTAGATAAGTCTCACGTATTAGAAACAATTAGCGTTGCATATATCAGTGGCCTAACGTTTTAGGGTGACCCCCAGTTTCCATTCTGAACGACTTTCAATACCAGCAATTGATCCTAGATAAAATTAGACCGGGCCTTAGATTAGGAGAGCAAAAACCGTGATGCTCCTCGAAACCTCGCAAATAGGAAAAACTGATCATCATGCTTTACATGAAAGAGATAAGTTTGTTATGAGTAAACTAATCATCATCATCATGTTATGCGTCTTAATGTATTTAATACACATCCCTATTAGTATTGATTATGACTCATTGTAATTGGATTTTGCAGCGGTTTCTTATAGATGTATAAAGTATAACAATGATGTATTTATCGTTAATGGTAAGATTTTTATAATTAAAATATTGAAACAAAAAATTGAGTCTGAAATATTCCCAGAAAGCCCATAAAAAGGGTAATTTACTTTTCCAAACTAAATCGGCAAATGTTATTAGAAAAACATAGAAATATTGCATTGTACACTTCACGTTTATTATTTTTTAAAGTGATTTTTAAAAGTTGGTTTCTATTTGAACTACCTTGCAGGATGCAGCTTGTTGGGATTGCCGGCTCTCCTGCCCTGTGGAGACACATTTCTTCAAGCGGCCTAGACGAGTTGAGAAGTCGTGCCGATGCTTTACCATACCTGCTATTTCTGTGGTTGAAGCGAAGTTAGTGAAATTACATAATGAACCTGAGAGTGTGTAATGTGAAATTTTTCTCAGTGTCCGTGTCTTTGTCTTACAAATAAACAATAAAATGGTGACCATTTTCTCCAGCTGCCTAAGAAAAGTCTTTACAGGATTTGAATTGACCCAGTTTTCAATCTCACAGTCTACTCTTTTATTACTAAACAATGAAGAACAATTCACGGCTTGATCAAAGTCTTACATCGTCTTTGGAGACTTATTTCTGCCAGGTTTAAAAATTGGAAAAAATGTTTGACTGAACTTGTAAGTAGCGCTGTTATATTTTTTAAGAAATAGTAAGTGTCGTATAGCTATATGACAGGAAATGCTGCATAAATCAGCAGAGTGATTGGACTCTGATAATTATGTTTCCTTGACATAATCGTAAAAAAATCTGAGAGAGTTGAATCTATCTTCTAGAATAAGTTCTAGATTTTCTATTTGACGATTAGATTGTCGGAATGATGCTTCTCCAATTTTACAGTTTGCATGTAATTCTTTTTTTCCAACGACTCTCTTTGTCTTTTTAACGTTTTTCAATTCATCAGCAATAAATCAATAGTTTAGAGATTAACAAACAAACTTCGATCCGTCTTTAAAATACATGTAATCATCTTGGGTTTTTTTTAATGCCTTCATGACAAATTATCTTTTTGATGCATTGCTTGATGCACTTTCTAATATTCCGCTTTTTTTAAAGTTAATTTTGTGAAATAATAAAAAAAAAATGATGTGAGAGAAAAATGCTACTAGCCTTGCGCGCTACTGCAAAAATAATTAAGTCAAAAGACTTCCATTTCTCAATACGAATGTATAAGGTAACATATGGGTAGTTGACGTTCGTAAAATTAATTATAAAATAAACAAAAATAAAACAAAAAGAATTACAAATAAAAAAAATATACAAAAACAAAACGAAGAAAAAAAAAAAACAGCAGGAGATCAAAAAGGCATACTTCAGCATATTATTTGAATCACAAATCACAAATGAGATCATAAAATTTGCTAAAGAAATGAGAGCACAAATATGTGGACCTAGTACCTATGTGTCACTTTAGTGTACCGAAATTTCTGGGATTGTCAAGTACAGTTCATAAGCCTCATTGCCAACGGGATCTGCTATGGCTCAAGCTAACAACATTACACATAAAATTGAAAGTATGATACATTAAGAGCATTGAACATGGAGAAAATTAAAAGCGAAACATAATTTTATATATATATATATATATATATATATATATATATATATACATATATATATATATTACTACACAATAAACATAAACTTAATTAACTTATAATTTTGTCAATAACATAACTATTTTAACTGATAAATTATGTCAATCATCTTCCTTATGATCGTCAGTTATTATTGCCATCGTAATCGCGGTAATTCATTAAATTAGTTGCCTGCAGTATTATCTGATTCTTTATAAAAAAAAATCATTACCTTTCATAGTTTTTCTACCATCATCATCATTCTTACAATAGAAACAACAATTATCCTTATGAACAACATTATCATGGAAATCATTAAATATGTCACTGAAAAACATCACCACCAGCGTTGAACCTTTCTTTCACCTATAGTAACCCCTCTGGTAATTTTGTCAGCATAACTGTTGCTGCTGTTGCAGGGAGGAGCGACGCCTGCCGGGTGACCCTCTGTGTTTTGACTGGACGGTAAACGAGCCTGGGCCAAACGACAGCTACGGCAAGAATGGTTTAAACTGCTATGACTGGGAGATGGAGGAGATCACCAAGTACGCCATGCAAGTCCCTACTAAAGGATATACGCCAAGCCACCCTGGTATGCCTCATTGTTTCTTTCACTTAAGCAGGATACATCTCCCACAGTTTCAATTTATTTGAGCTACAAAAGTTGTAACCTTGTATTGCTCTACTTGGGACGCACCAAATGAGTTATCTACTCGAAAATATGCTTAAATGCCTCTATCTGCACTACAACAGAAATAGACAAAACCTCCAGAGACCTGTGCATGTGACAAAACTATCCATCTTATGCCACCTTGACAAAAAAAAAAAAAAATGACTTGAGAAAGTAAAGGTCTTGCAAGCCAAAAAGAGTTGTCAACCCACCAGAAGCCAGGTCCAGGACACATAAACCAGTGTAGATCGTTCTCCATGCTGAAGTGAAATACCGTTCCTATAATGCGCCGCGGTGTCTTTTTACACGGTCTGCTATTTTTTTCGTCTCGGGATGTAAACACTACTTTAGATTATTTACGTCCCCATACTTAGCCTTTTCTAGGTGATAATGATATTGTTTAAGAGCTAAAAACCTTCTGCTTGTGATGCATGATATTCTTGTTTATTTTCACAATAGAGAATCTGTTTTAAGAATAATAGACTGTGCCACAAACACACGCAGCCAAAAAAAAGTGTTTCCTGTAAATTTCTCTTTAAAATCTGAGTTAATGCGAGCTATACTATTAGCGGCTACTTGGAAATCCCGCGATAAACTTTTAAAACACTTCATTCACGGAAATAATAAAACAAATATTTTCCTTGTTAAACAAGCAATGACAAGTCTCAATTCCATTCCAATAGTTTTTGACTCAATGCGTTTCAATTTTCTTGAAGGAATCATATTTTGTGTTCTGTGATGTACTGACTTCTTCTTACCTACTTTGAAATGCCATTGGGCGAATTTATCTACCTGTCGCTCGCTTTCTTTATAGAATTTACTATAGGATATCATCAAGCAGTGCATTGACGGAATAAAAACTGGTACTGAAACAAAATCCTTCAAAATACAAATTCAGGAAATTTAAAATATGTTTTCAAATTCAGTATAGGTTTACATCCGATCGTGAGCTGCTATTTCATTAAAAGTTCCAGTAGCTTGTAAATATTGTATGAGCTAAAGGAAAAAGAAAAAAGTGTAAAAGTAAGATAATCAAGCACATGGTCATGAGAGTAGTAGCCACATAATTTTTTCTAAAATTTGCATTTGAAAGTTTAAAATTACAAACAACAGCAACAAGGCTTTAGATGAAACACTTTATCAAATTCTTTCCTCTCTTTATTTTGATGAATATCTTGATGAGCAAAAAGACTGAGCCAAGTAATATGCTGGACTGCTCGATAAGAGAACTGTTGTATAAAGACAGCTCTCGTTATTTGGCCTTAAACAGACAGGGAAGTGCGAAGTACGGAACTTCGTCAATATGATCGAGTATAGTATTTTGTTCTCAATATGAATCTAAATTGTTAAATATTTCGTCCCTTATTCCTGTTTTTTTTTAAATGCTTTTAATTTTGAGGTTTTGTTTCTATCTTTTTTGTAGAACCACATCTCTCTCTCTCTCTCTCTCTCTCTCTCTCTCTCTCTCTCTCTCTCTCTCTCTCTCTCTCTCTCTCTCTCTCTCTCTCTCTCTCTCTCTCTCTTGACACGCACCATGTATTAAAAACCTTACCAATAAACCAAAAAGTTAAGCCCTCCATTACAATTGCTCAGATTCCCTGAGTCGATTTTTCTTTTAAAAATTGACTAATGCCTGGTAAACACAGATCAAACAGCCATTGGGTTTTCCTCTTCGCTATACCCTCGCATAAGTCAGGTAGGAAGCCACAAGCTATATAGGCCGACTTTGTTTAATCGAGAGATCTAGGATAAGTTATAAAACTGATGCTAGATTGGTATGAGAACTAAATAAACTTTTGAATTTCATTGTTTAAATGTTTCTCGTTATGACCTGGGTCCATTTGAATAAGTTCACGCTTAAACACAGCTAAGAATTTTTTTTTTATTCAAGCAAAGCAAGGCTTATGAGAAGGGAATCTCCCAGATAAGGTCTAAGGTCGACCAACGAGAGAAAGTCGCTCGAGGCCGTACTTATCACGGTCGCGTTGTCAGCTACTACAGCTTGTTTGGAACCACATAGAGGACGCTGTTCCACGAGGCTGTTTCATCACGGTTGGCTGTGCAAGTTAGTAGAGATCAATGTCGGAAAGAGGGTTCGTCATCGGAACAAACATTTTTTATGGTATGGACAGGCTGTTCCCTAAATTAACTGAGCCGAGACGTAGATGGAGAGTTAACAAAGAGCGAGATCTCTTGGTGAATTATACCATTTGTTCAGACAACTTGAATAAGTCCCTCCATGATAGGTTTCATGTCTACATGGTGATGATCGTGAAGGCATGGTTAAATCCAACCGCTCGATGAAGACTTGGTGCAACTGGCACTGGCCTAAACTTGAAATTAAGCAGATTGCTCAAGCAGAAAAAAAACACATGCTATTTTTTAGAACAGTTTGTGTTAATTTACGCCCCCGTTCCTACTCGAAGGATTGAAGACTTACTGCAACTGGTATGGCCTATTCTCCCTCCCCCCCCCCCCCCCCCAAAAAAAAAAAAAAAAAAAAAAAAGAAAAAGAAAAAAAAAGACTTGTAGTAAGACAGACAAAACAAACTGCTCAGACAGAAAAACAATCAATCCATCTTCCAATTTTTTTTTTTTTTGTTATTTTATGTCCCTGTTTCTACTCGGAAGATGAACAACAACAACAACAACAACAACAACAACAACAACAACAACAACAACAATAAATAATTAAAAGAAAAAAATTATATATGATATTTGTATACTATATGTATCGACATTGATAGAGCTAAATAAGAACGTTTCAATAGAGAAATCGGCTTCAACTGATTATATATCTTTCATTCACACAATAACAAAGAGTGGAAACACGCAAAGAAAAGAAATCACAAACAAACAGATCAACTGGAAATAACAATACTAGAACTGATAGTAGTTTCCTAGTGTCTGGCAAATTCATTGGAAATAAATGAGATCTACTTGACTCGATATAAACTGACAAGATAGCTTTGGACAGCGTTGGAAAGAATGTAGTTTGGATTCTTCCGAAAATGTCTGTGCCGCTCCTTACTGCAGTGTGCTCAGATCTAGCTTTGTTTATGTTGGACGCACCTGTTTTCATTAGAGCATTGTTTGAGTTTCACGAGCCCTGGCTGTGCGATTACACAAGCGTAAGCGAACCACTTTCTCTATGTAGTCGCCGTAAGCCTCACCCGCGCCGGAGCACTTTGTTTAACACAAGATGGGCGCTCTACCCACAATGCCCATTATTATGAGTGAAGGAACTGCATGATACATGTAACTGTAAGGGTCTCATTGTGCGAGAATATTCATATTTATACTTCTTTTAGGCTACAGCAACGTTCAAGCTCCGTCAGCCACGCCAATATATCAGTGTCGTCTGCCGATTGAATGCTACGCCCGTTTCCCGGGACCTTGCAAAACATCCCCATTTGTGAAGAGTGTGAACTACTTCCGTGACTTCCGGTGCTGCAAGAGCAAGCCACCGCCGCCTTGGAAGCCTCCATACGCTCAGTGGGCTACCAATCAACATCTTTAAGTTAACACAGTTCACGGTCTGCGGTTTACTTTTGTCATTAAAAGTTTAATATATATCATTATAACATAATAAACAATATGTGATAAAAGAGTTGACTATAGAAAGCACAAAAGGAAACTATATTATTATACAGCTTCTTACCTGAGGAGCGAGGAAAAAATGTCTAAATTGTTTCTAAAAGTGGCGACCAACTAGAAAAAAATGCTTTAGGGCAAAATTGCCTTGAATGCATTCTTTTTTTTACAATTAGAAAATTATGGCCTGTCAGCGCTTCAATATACCTGATAAACCTTATTTTTTAGTTTTCTAAAAATATTCAAGAGTAAAGAAAAAAAAACCTCGGCTGTATCAGCTATATGAAAATTAAATATCCGTTCCTAAAATTGAAATAAGCTTTCTCACACCGCAGCATAAATTTCGTAGAATTTTTGAATATCAATATTGTATATCGAAAAAAAATATATATCGTTTTTACATACCAATGTGTTTCATGGTGGCTGTCAAAGCCTGTTGGCATAAAATTATGATGTACTGTCTTTTGCGTAATTTCTTTCAAGCTCAACCCCGGTAAAGAATCAAATAGTTGCTGTTGCCCTGAGGCAATATCCTTTAGCGTCAATGTGTCCTGATATATCAATCTGTTTACTTATTTTTTCTCTCAACAATATATGCAGTATTTTCAGTCCACCGCCTCGACAACGTAAAGTTTGGATAGTGAGTGCCGTGGCAACAATCAAACATCTAATAACATACTAGTGCCCAAGCTGTCAGAAGATATTCACTTCAAGAAAATATCCTCCGAATCACAATTAAGGGTTTTTTCTTCAAAGCAATTTCATACTGGTGCACGTGGAAAGCTGAGTGGGAACTCATGATCAAACCATCAGCTGGTACACAGGAAGAACACGCGAGATGCTCGGTGACATCAAATTCACGAGGTTAACAACGATATCAAAACACGATTAGGTTTTACCTTTAATTCTTTTTCCCTTTTTTATGAAGATGAAGTTCTCAAAATGACCTTGATATGATTCACTACATTTAAATGCTTTAATTTTTTTTAAAAATCGATGCATTCAAATAAATTCAAAGAGGGACTATATTTTTATCTATTATTTGTCAGTAAAGTATACTTTTCCTCTCTAGTAACATAACATTTATGTCTCTTATTTTGCAATGAATCCTTCCTTAATTAATTTAACGTCCCTTCAATTTAGAAATAATCTTATGCTAAGAGATACAAATAATTTTAATTGCAACGTATATGTCAAACCGTAGTGATTCATTTGGTGTTATGAAACCAGAAGCAATGAAAATACATTAATGCAGTTTACACACACAGCACATACACACATACACACACACACACACATATATATATATATATATATATATATATATATATATATATATAACTGACTCATTTCCCAATGCTTTTCTGCTCTTTGAACATCGAAAGTAGAAAAGTCATTTATCCCGCAGTGACATCAGAAACGGAATCAATGGAGCTGTTTCGAGCAGAAGGTTAAAATATCACTAACCTTAAGAGAAAATAAAGCGAAATCGAAGATCTATTCTGTCCCATATAAGAACTATCAATAATGAATAGAAATCAACATATGATCAAATCAAGACGAATTTTCCGTTGCTTTAAAACTTTAGTAATTTTCTATCCGCAAATTTTTTACATCCAATTATAGTGAAACTGTCATTAAATACTTAAGTTTCAAAAGTAAAAAAAAATATCTCAACCCCTCTTTTCCTGAAAATCAGTGTTGTATGCTGTAAATGGTGTTTCGATGTTGTGTGTTATTCATCCAGCTTTATGAATTATAAACTCGACACACCTACTGCGTATAAGCCACTGACAGTTCTATCCTGCCACCATAATTTGCTACCAAAACCCTTGCTAAGTCGAGCTTTTTATTTCTTTATTACCTCGTCGTGTTTATTTTCTTTATCTGTTCCTTTAGGTAAAGCTCTTCAACTATGTTATATAAAAAGTAAAACTTAAATAGACCTCTTTCCTGAATATATATAACTTTGTTCATCCCTCATTTAAACCTCATCTCTTCTTTCCCCCTAAAATCTCTCTCTCTCTCCCTCTCTCTCTCTCTCTCTTTCTCTCTCTCTCTCTCTCTCTCTCTCTCTCTCTCTCTCTCTCTCCTCCTTGATCTCTTCATCTTTGCTCTTATCTGTGTTCGCTCTCTGCCTTTCTCGTTTTACTCCTTCCTTTTCCTGATGCCTCTCTCATTTTCCTTTCAGCTCGTTTGTTTTCGTGCAGTTAAAGTTCCCACCTTTCAAAAGAATGAGGAAAAGGTAAAAAAAATTGTACTGATGTGTCGATGAAAAATGAAAAAAAAAATACAGCAAACAAACAAACAACAAAACAAAAACAGATTAAAGAGACAATCTAAAAACAACCCCCAAAAAAACAAAAACAAAAACAAAAACAAACAAATTGACTGAAGCAGGCATTCAAATCAGAAAATATAGCCTCTGAATCTCAAAGAAAGCGAATGAACTTCTCGAAGTATTTTTTTAAATGCTATTATTTCTAAATAGATACCATTCGCAGGGCGCTTGAAAGACCGGCATTGTTCCCAGTCCTAGCGTTATCACTTTATTGAATTTGTCATTGACAACTCCCAATCGATCTGACTTCCACCGCCCTACGGTTTTAAAGCATAGAGTTCACATCGATCTGAAATCAATCATTCTGCCAAGGTGTACTAGTCTTGGATCTTCAGCTGACAAGAACAGGATCTCCACAGCACAGTGAACAGCTAACACACTTCTGTCAAACTGGTTTCTGTGGCTGCTGGTAAAAAAGGTAAAACGAAATTAATTACCTTATTCTATGTTTTAGTTCTACATGTGTGGCCTTTTCTCAAGACCCATGTAAGTTGTAACTGAACACATTTTATGTCGGTAAATAAATTACGGAAATAAATTGGCAAACAATAGAGAGATCAATTGAGAGCTAGAAAGGTAGATGGGAAGACAGATAGATAGATTAGATATTTCTTTATTTATGGGAATGTATGTAGGGTGGTAGCTGGATTGATAAATAGAAAGACCAATAGATCGATTGAAAGATAGATAAGTAGATATATAGAAAGACAGTAGAAATTTGAAAAAAAAACTTGATTTATTTTTATAGTAGGTAGACGAAGAGACATTTAAATATATCATTGGCTAAATGATGGTTTTATAATAAGAAATATCACATTTGGTATTATATCACACTTATTAATGCCTTCATTTTAAAAGATGTAAAAAGTCGATTTGTTTCTTACAATGCTTTTTTTATTTGCTTGTTATGATCGCTCTATTTTTATTCACAAAGGGGATCATTAAAAGAATACATCAATCATGGACGACGCTTCTAGCAACCTGCATAGGCAGGAATGTTTGAAGTTAGAAAAGTTTCTGTTTTGTTCTTGCCTCTTCTGAAAAAGTCAGACTTTTGTAGTATTTCTATGATTTTTTGAATGATATATTCAATTACGTCTTCATTTTTATAAGTTTTTTAAATATGGTGTCATTTTTCTGTAATTTTTATTTTTTAAATTAATATTTTTCAATAGCATCTTAAAAAAACTGTAAGCCTGGATTTTGAATTAGAATCATAAGCTTTCTTGTGAAATTCCAGTTTTTTCTATATTTTCAATTGAACTCCTACTAATTATGAAGATAGAAAAAATGGGCTTTATGAATTCTCACAAGGCAGGGCACGTCTAATCGATGTATATTAGTACCTGTACGGCCTTGTAATAAGCGTTTAGAAGGCTCTTTAAGTAGGCGTGGAAAGTAAAGCTTTTTCCACTGTTGATTTCTCCAAAAGCAAAACTTTAAAAACTAAATTTCAAGTTAATTAGGACCATCACTAGGGTCTACTTTTTCAATAAGTCATGTCCGCGACATGCAAATGGCTGCGATTAGCAAGAAATATTCACTGAAATAGCTAAGAGGTAAACTTCAATCTGAGAAAACAGCATGTTTAGTAAAAAAAAAATTCACAAGTTCAACTAAAGAGTCTTCTTAAAAACGATATTCAATTCTGATTTTTTTTCCAATATGTACCGTGGTTTATGATCTGCATGCCTTTTTCAGATTCCAACTAAAGGGCCTAGTGAAGCATAAATACTTTTATAAACTCATTGCGAGTTGACAGCGGGATAAGATTCCGGATTTGTTTACCGCTTCAGGCGTAAAAGAAAACCGCGGCAGATCTTAGGGAGATCTCAGGCACTTTGTATGTTAGGACAAATTTAAAAAAAATATTTTTATATCATTCAAATAAAATAAAAGAAGAAAGAAAGAAAAGAGGATAAAAACTGCGTCAAGTTAAATGATTCGCTGCAAGCACGCATGAGAACGTGAACACCATGTTAACAGAAAAACATGAATAGAAGACATACAGAATTTGTTTGTTTCGCTTTGATAGGTTTGTTTCTGATATTTTAAATAAACCTTCGTCTCAGAATTTAACTAAAGCAATCTTTTTCTTGCACTTTCATGTTTCCGATTGTGCAGAATAAATATTAATTCTTCACGATCATAAGCT